>CM047809.1:32186683-32672653 GCA_026214975.1 Gentiana macrophylla | reverse complement strand
ATGGACTTAATTTATTGAGTCCGACCTACAATCTTAATTTTTGAGTCCGTCGGATCTCATTTGGCGACTCACTGGCTCGTCCAATAGCCTTGACACAGTGGAAAAACTCACATCAATGCATGGAAACAACCAACTCATGGTGATGGAGGTCAAGTTAAATTATTAACTCGATGCCTACTAACACACTAGCAAGAGAACTAGGTTCAATTGTAGTATAGTCGAGATAGAGTCGAGGTCGATCCCACGAGACTCGGCACAAATAAAACACAACTTTATCCTATTAGAACTAAAATTGAAAGGGCGGTCTCACGACCAACTAAATGCGATAAATAAAATAGTGACAACCACAAGACACAAAAACACAAAAGCAGGACTAAAGACTACTAAAACACGGATAATACGGTTGATATTATCTAAACAAATAGTATTGATTACGCTAGTAGATTATAACTCCCCCATGTGAATTAGGATGATTACGAGATAAAACAAACGTTAAAGATTGATTATTATGACTACGGGAGTCATCCCCTAAGGTAGATTTAGCTCCAGTTAGGCCATCTAAATCATCGTGCCTCCATTACGTGACTTCGCTTTTTAATGCCTCCATCTCATATAACCCGACACAATTATGAAACTAGGGATGCGGTATAAACCGTAACCTCATCTAAGCAACATTCTAGGGTAAGGCGTGCTTCTTAGATGCCGATTCAATCTATATCCTAAGTAACAATCACTTTTTGGGTTTCATGTTTAAATTATGATGACAAATAATTAAGTTGATCAGTTTAATTACTCGCTTTTAATTCCAAATCGTAGAATCGACGTGAGTCGAAGCCGATCATAATATTGCCCTACATATCACCATGCTCGGTCGACCGAACAGACGCATGCACTCGGGTGACCGAGTGACACGTCTAGGCTCGACCGAACACGAGTTCGTAATCGGTACAAATCATAATTACTTCTTAACGCTTCTAACCTAAACACATGGGTTCGTAATTAATCTACATTACGCAATCAATACAAATAAAACTACTCCATAATAAAACACATCAGATCTACAAATAAAGATTGCATAATTGAATAGTCATACCCTCGAAGACGAGTGACTCCCACTCTTTAATGCGCTCCTAATCGGAGAATCCGCGAATCCACAATGAACGAACATAAAGAAAATAAAACTTAAAAGCTAAAATTGTATGAATTCTTTTGTGTTGTAGTGGTGTGTCTTTCTCGACATCATCGTATTCTGCTTTGCTTTATATAGGAGTTGTAGCCCGACATAGTGAGGATCAAAAGATTGACACGCATTTATCACATTAGGCTCGGGTGACCGAACCAACACGCTCGGTCGACCGAATGGCATGGCTCGGTCGACCGAGCCTCCTCTTCTTCGCAGCTTTTCAAACTCGGTTCGTCGACTTGTTCCCCACTCCATGCTTTTGAATTGATCTGATTAATCTTTTCTTCAATGCTCCGATTTCTTCTCTTTATCCTGAGATCTCCCGATTGCGTGATAATTATCTTCCCGATTTATCATGATCTGCAAAATCGGCATTTATCACATAATTAATTGCTCTTTTATAATAAAAATAGCTAAATACCCATTATCATATTAATAATCACTAATCATTAAATAATAAATATAAACACGTGATTAAATATGAAGTATATATAATTAACTCCGATTTAAGGTTATAATTGATGACATAAATAGGTATATTTTAACCGCCATCAAAATGCCCCCACTTAAACTTTGCTTCATTCTGAACAAAGCATCAACAAGTTATTCCCAAGACAACATTTTACGTGGTCAACTCATACTTACACAAGAAACCCGAGTCTACTCATATCAATATGTGCTCATAAGATAAGCATTGTTCACTACTCGCTATGAATCAAGTGATTGTGTGCATGTGCATTGGTTTTATATAAATGTAGCAAGATTAGAGTTTATGCAGACTTCATATCTAAATTCACCAACATCAGCATTCATACTTCTCATGCCTCGTAATGGTTAAAGCACTAGAACAATAAGCAAGAGCGTATCTATAGGGTTTTTGGACTTGGAGACCGAGTACTACTCAAAGCCTCTAAAAATTCGAAATGTTTTTCAATTTTTTGCATATTTTTCGAATACTACTAATCTCAAGGAAGAAAACTTTTCATAGAGTATCCCCTATCTTAGATTAAGCATAGCATCGAATATTACCACAAGCGCGGGCTACTTTGGTAATGTTACTTACAAGCCCAAGTGTTTTAATGCATTGTCAAAACACAGTGCGTCCCAAGCTTATTACTCCGCTTTTGTTTGCTAGAAGATCTGAATACATCAGTCGACAAATATCGACATTAGGTCCGCATAACCAATTATCTACGCAATGTACACATACTTCTTTCAATTATTATAACTCATGCGTTACCAAACGATTCACAATTTGAGTAATTTGAACAATACCTAACTACTTGCAATTGTTGGCATGAATATCCTTAAGTTTACTAACAATTTATCGCAAAAGTATAATATGACCATCGTACTCACGCAACTTGGTTCATTTCCTATCAATTCTAAGTATAAGAACTTCACAAGTTTAAGGGTGCGAGTTAAACAACTTGGCATTTATCCATAAAATTTTTAAATTTGGCTCAATATTGTCTCGAAGACTCGTTCCTTGACTATATATTTTCAACCTATAGCTAAGTCCCTTGCCCCCCACTTAAACATGGCATTGCCTCAATGACAAAAATAAATGAGTTTCAAGATGAAATACTTAGCTCTGAAACGGCTCCCAAGTAAAGGAACAACATCGGAGTAATCATCGGCACAACGTGGAGAGACAGACACATCCTGTATAAACAAACAAGCTCCATGAAATCATCAAATACCATGTCTATGGAAGTTATAAAATAATGTGGCGAGAATTAGAGATAGATATCTAAAAACAGCTTAAGCCACTTTACTTTATACCGCCATGGACAAGACCAAAAGGATTTAAACCTAAATAAAAACTCACATGACGGCTATCAAGGAAAAAACCTCGCTTATTCCGAACTTAGACTCGAACATGGCGAGATGAAAAAACCGTGATAGGCGCATGCTACTTTATTAAAAAGAAAAGCGAAAAAGATAGGTATGTAGTAGTAGTTCTAAGTTTATAGTCGTTAGCTCGACTCACTCAAGATGGTTTATCCATAGACAGGGTCATCGAGGTACAAAACCTCCTCTCAAAGAAGAAAGTAAAGCCCGTGATAATGCTTAATACGATGTCCATTGACCACAAATCTGGACTCGTCTTTAAAATTGAATAGCACCACCGCTCGAAGGAAGACTTGTTGGACTTGAAATGGGCCATACCATCTTGATTTCAACTTACCCGGAAGAGTCTTAAGTGCGAATTGTACAAGAGAACTAGATCACCCTCTTGAAAGGTCCTCTCCGAATCTTTTGTCATGAAACTTCTTCGTGCGCTCCTTGAAAATCTTGGCATTCTCGTATGCCTCTAAACGAAAACTCCTCCAGGCGAGTTAATTCTAACATCCTTTTCTCACCGCCAACGCCTCTCATCAAAATTTAGCATCCTTGTTGCCCACATGGCCCGGTGCTCCAGTTCCACGGGTAGATGACATGCCTTTCCAAAAACAATCATGTACGGTGACATTCCAATCGAGGTTTTATATGCAGTCCTATAAGCCCATAAAGCGTCGTCTAAACGTAACGACCAATCCTTCCTAGTCGTATTGACAGTTTTCTCCAGGATACGCTTTATCTCTCGATTGGTGACTTCTACCTGGCCACTAGTCTGGGGGTGATAGGCGGTTGCTAGCTTATGTCGAACCCCATACTTAATCATCAGCCTTTCAAAAGGTTTATTGCAAAAATGACTACCATTGTCGCTTATAATCGCCCTAGGCGTCCCAAACCTTGTAAAAATGTTCTTCTTCAAGAATTTAACCACAACCCTAGCATCGTTAGTAGGGGAAGCAATGGCCTCAACCCATTTGGATACATAATCAACAGCAACTAAGATATATCGGTTAGATAGTGATGAAGTGAAGGGTCCAACGAAATCTATTCCCCAAACGTCAAAAAGTTCTACTTCTAAGATGCTCTTAAGTGGCATCTCATTCCTTCGTGAAATATTACCTGTCATTTGACAAGCATGACATGCCTTTGCATATTGGTGTGCATCCTTAAACAATGTCGGCCAATAAAAACCGCATTGGAGGACCTTAGCCGCGGTTTTTTCTCCCCCGTAGTGTCCTCCAACTTCATAGGAATGACAATGCTTCAGGATATCATTATACTCTTCTTCGGGCACACACCTTCGAAAAATATTATCAGATCCTAGCTTAAACAAATAAGGCTCATCCCAATAGTAGTGTCTAAGATCTTTAAAGAATTTTTTTCCTTTCTTGGGCGGTGAGATTCGGTGGTAGGTACTTTGCGGATAGATAATTGACAAACAAACTAAACCATGGTTGCTTCTTCCTTCACAACCTCAATTCGCGAAGAATCTGCGGACAATCTTCATGTCCCCGATGGTGGTGATGGAGAAAAGTTGTTCATCGTGGAAAGATTCTCCTATCTCGTAATTCCTCACCATCCTCTAATTGTAAGCGCGATAGATGATCGGCCACCACGTTCTCACTTCCTTTCTTATCTCGGATTTCTACGTCAAATTCTTGCAAAGCAGTAGAATCCATCTCAACAATCTCGGTTTTGAATCTTGCTTTGCTAGGAGATACTTAAGAGCCGCATGGTCGAGTCCACACGGTGACTTTAGATCCCACTAAGTAAGATCTAAACTTGTCAAAAGCAAAGATAACGGCCAAAAGTTCCTTCTCCGTTGTGGCGTAATTTCTTTGGGCGACATTCAAAGTCCGACTTGCATAATAGATAGGTCCGAAGATCTTATCTTTTCTTTGACCCAAAGCGGCGCCACTGATTATCACTTGCATCACACATCACTCAAACGGAAGATCCCAATCGGTGCGACCGAACGGGTGCGATGAATTAGTCTACTTTTTTTTCGTTGAAAGCTTTTATGCACTCATTAGAAAACACGAATGGCACATCCTTGGCCAATAATTCGGTAAGAGGTCTAGAGATTAAGGAAAAGTCCTTGATAAACCTACGATAAAATCCGGCGTGGCCTAAAAAACCTCGCAAAGTTTTAAGATTAGTAGGTGGAGGTAATTTCTCGATCACCTCAACTTTGGCTCTATCCACCTCTATACCGTTCTTTGATATGCGGTGGCCTAGTACTATACCTTCAGTAACCATCAAATGACACTTCTCCCAGTTAAGCACAAGATTCGTTTCTTCACATCTCTTCAATACTCGTGCTAGATGTGTGAGACATGAATCGAAATTGTCTCCAAATACGGAGAAATCATCCATAAAGATTTCCAAGAAGTCTTCCACCATATCCGCAAATAATGACATCATACACCGTTGAAATGTTGCGGGGGCGTTGCACAATCCAAATGGCATTCGATTATACGCAAATGTCCCATATGGGCATGTAAACGTTGTTTTCTCACGATCTTCGGGCGAGATGTGGATTTGATAGTATCCCGAATACCCGTCAAGAAAACAATAGAAAGCATGCCCGCTCAGTCTCTCGAGCATTTGATCGATGAAGGGAAGAGGAAAATGGTCCTTACGAGTTGCATCATTTAGTTTCCTAAAGTCTATGCATACTCGATGACCGGTGATTAGCCTCACAGGAATTAACTCATTCAACTCATTGGCTTGCACCGTCAATCCTCCCTTTGGAACTACGTGGATAGGGCTAACCCATTCGCTATCGACAATTGGAAATATAATTCCCATTTCTAGCATTTTATAACCTCATCCCTAACCACGCCCTTTAATTGTGGGGTTAAACGCCTTTGAGGTTGTGCAACCGCTTTCTTTCAGGGTCCACGGAGATCTTGTGCATACATACGCTAGGACTAATGCCCTTAACGCCGGCTATGGTCCATCCAAATGCTCCGCGGTACTCTCTCGTAACTCTCATAAGTTTCTCTTCTTGTAAGTCCGTCAAGGAAGAAGATATGATCATGTGCAAGGTCTCATCTTGAAGAAATACATACTTCAAATTTGCAGGAAGAGGTTTTAAAGTCAAATTTGTGGGAGGTTCTTCCAAAGATGTCTTCAACTTTTGACCCGTGAGTTTGAGTTCAAGTACTTATGCCACGTTGGTCTATGATAGAATCTTTCAATCTCCGCAAAGACTTACTTCCTCTACAGTCTCTGGGGTCCTCTACTACATCCTGGCCATATCATCTTCTCCTCCTCACTACTCACGCACTTGACTTCATCTTCTTCTTCTAAGACAAAGATCCAAAAAATCCTTGATACTTTCATGTTGTTGAAATTCTTGAACGATCCTATCAATGGAATCCAACATGAAACACGCATCCTCTCCATCATCGTGTTGTTTCATAGTGTCGAAGACATTGAATGCAACTCTCTCTTCGCTTCACTCTTAATACCAACTCGCCTTTGTAAACATCAATTAGCGTCCCTACTAGTGGCCATGAAAGGTCTCCCTAATATCAATGGTACTTAGTGGTTAGCTTCCATATCTAATACCACAAAGTCGACGAAATACAAACTTTTCAACCCTTACTAGCACATCCTCAACCACTCCACACGGTTCCTTGACGAAACGGTCAGCTAATTGCAATGTGATTGAGGTCTTCTTAAGATCTTTCATGCCTAGCTTCCGAAAAATAGATAGTGGCATCAGTTCACGCTTGCTCCTCGATCACACAAAGCTTTGTTTAAAACAGGCGTTACCTATGGTGCAGGAATGAGAAAGCTTCCTGGATCTTTGCATTTTGGGGGTAACTTATGTTGAAGAATGGATGAGCACTCCTCATTAAGGCATATGGTCTCTAAATCTAGAAGTTTCCTTTTAGTTGAGACGGCGTCTTTTAAAAACTTGGTGTACTCAGGCATTTCAGCTAGTGGTTCAACTAGGGGTATATTGATTTGCAACTTACTGAACATATCTACGAACTTCTTATACCTCTTATTATCAAACTTAGTCTTCGGCTTTGGTGGAGGATAAGGTAGAGTTGAAGGATCGACATCATTGAAAATTGGATACTTGTTATTGTAAAGTTCGACTTCAGGGCCGAGAGGTTCTTTATATCGTTCTTTGCTCGAGCAAAGTCTCGAAGTATTAGTCTCATTGCTTGGCTCACCATCCTTATTCTTTGTGGCCTTCTCTTGCGGGGATGGCGGAGTTACTTCTTTTCCACTTCTTGTCATGATCGCATTCAAATCCTTAGGGTTCTTTCGGTGTTGCTTGGCAACCTCCAGAGTGGTCTAGTTGAGACTTGCTCGGCTAGTTGTCTTACTCAAAAGGTGAGATTTTGGAATAGAGCTTCCTGATTGGTCACCTTAGCATCGGTCTTCTGATAGTATTGGCTAAAGTTAGTGGCTAATTCAGCCATAGATTTTGAAAGTTGTCCCATATTGTCAGTGACGACATTACTCAGTTTTTCTATCGCAGCTTCCCAACCAAAAGTTTTAGTCTGCTTTGGTACATAAGGGTAGGCGGTTTAGGCCTTTCTCCTGCATTTATGTCACTATATCGGAATCCGGGATGGTTACGATTAGGCCTGCATTCCCCCCGATATAACCGGCTTCTTCAGATTTTGTGATTCTCACTTTGAGGTGCCACCTCGATTCCAGCCCCTTTCTCTACTTGTTAAGGGTGAATTTATACGATTTATAACGCTATATTCTATGATATTTTTCCCCGTAATTGTACTAAATTGCATAAGAAACGAGGGTTTAATGGATATATTGAGCAAATGAGATTTTAGAAGAGTTAATCGCAAACTAGGTTGATTTATGTGTTTTAATTGTGATTTTATGATTATTTGAGCATTATTACATTTTGCGATGTTTTTATGCGTTATAGATACATGTTGGAGGCTCAAAAGATGATCAAAGGTTGATTAAGTTCGAAATATATGATGATAAAAGAGATAATGAAGAAGTGGGATAGAGATAGAAGAGATAAAGATCAATAAATCAAAATCGATCATATCAAATCAAGCGTCGAGTATCTCCGTCCGTGGGCGAGGCGTCGATCTGATTGGACGAGCGTCCAGGTGTCATCTTTGATTCGGGAAGTTTGGGCGCTGGAGTGGGTACGCTGGATGGACGAGCGTCCTGGTCGCGACTCGGCCCGATTCAAGTATTATTGAAGAGTGGACGGGCGTTCAAGGTTTCAGACGGGCGTCCGGTGGCCGACTTAGCAGAACCGACTTTAAAATCTATAAATAGTCGGCTGTTTTCTCCACAAAAGGGGATCATACACACATTATTCAAAACCCTAAACCTAGGGGCGGCTTTAGGCTGCGTTTTTCATCTTTTTATTCCTATTTTCATGCTCTTAATTTAGATTAAACACTAGTTACTTCTTATGTACTTTTTCTGCAAATTTGAGTTGCTGAGGATGTTCAGAGGCTAAAAGCTTCATCAAACGAGTATTGTGAAGCCGTCCAACAATTGTTGATTTCGTTTTCTTCGATTATACTGTGAGTTTTTAATAAAGGTTGTTTCTTATTCATGTTTATTCATGTTTAATTTGCTTTTATATCGGAAGATATGCATGTGTTGATTGTTTATTGTTGATGGAAGTCTTAATAAACCCTAGATCACCATGAATAAGAATAGTAATTCGAATCTATAATAACGAAGTTAATAGGTCCGATTACTAGGTTATAAACACAAAGTTTGCACCTTTGATTATTAAACGCGTTAATCTTACATCGGAAGATAATAGATTGATAGATGAACTTTCTAAGGAATTAGGGTTCATGTCTAGGTAAGGTGAAACCACAATCAAATAAAAGCGCACTATAATCGAGATAGGGAATCAATGCTTGTTGGATAGGTGGATCAATCCTCGCTTTGCTCGTTATAAATTTGATTTAAATCCTTAAAAGCTTGAATTTGTCTAGTTAGTTTACTTTTATCCGCATCTTAGATTAGTTAGTTTAAATTGGTTCGCAAAATCGTATCTTTCCTGGCTTTAGATCATCTCTTCCGTCGAGGCTTTTACGTTTTAGTTAAAGTTTAATTTACTGATGTTGTTTATTTTTATCCGTTATTTAGCTTAGTAATCGTGACATAGGTTAGTTAGATAAAACTAGAAACCACAATCGCTTAGTTCCCGTAAGATCGACCGGCATTAGCCTCCATACTACGATCCTTATACTTGAGGTTAACCGGATTATTACTTGTTTATTTTGTGTTGATAAAATCCGTGACAAGTTTTTGGCGCCACAGCCGGGGAACCGGACGGTTGTCTAGTTTTTATTTTCGCTTTCCTTTTGTTTTCTGCTTGTTTTTGTTTCGCTTTCTGTTTTAATCCGTTTTAAATTCCTGCTTTTAGTTGATAATTGTTTTAGGTAGTTGTTAAGTAGATAATTAGGGTTTAAAACTTTCCCTTAGTATTTTTCTTGAAGTTAGATCTTCGCTTTTCTGCTTTTTCGGCGTTCTTCCTTCCTTCTTGCTTTATCTCGCAAATTCTGCTTCGTTTCTAAGTTTTCCGTGAGCAAACGGGCGCCTGGATATTGGGCGCCCGTCCTACCTGAAATTATCAATTTCGCTCGCTTTATTCACTTAGACGAAGCGTCCATAACTTTTGGGCGCCCGCTTCAGAGTTTTGCATCGCATCGAGGCGGCGTTTACATTACTAAACGCCCGTCCGACCTCAATTTCATCTGGGCGCCCGTCCAATCTTTTGACTCCGTCCGGTATTGTTTTCTTTAACACTTTTGTTTCCACTTTCTTCTTTTCCTTTCCTCTCTTTAGGCTTTTAATTTTTAGTTTAGGCTTTGATCTCTTCTTAGTTTTTAGGTTTTGTTCCACTTGTCTTTGGTCCGTTTATGCAAACTCGAGTCAAAGGGTTTGTTAATATACACCCCTGACCCCGAGCGAACCATAGTCCGGCCAAACAGGCGGAATTTCCGTTCTGCGGTTCTGGCTGACAGAGCCGAGCGAGATCTTGAAGAACAACTAGCAAGAGAAATCACTGATTTTGTGATAATGGCCGCTGATAATAGACGTACATTGGCGGACTCGCCATGCCAGGCGAAGTCAAGGTCAACCCGGCTATTGTTATTCCAAATGGCATCGCACAAACTTTGAGTGAAGCCAGGACTTATCCAGATGATGCAAAGACGCATCAATTTTTCACGGCTACCAATCGAGAATCCGCGATACCCACTTACACACATTCTTAGAGATATGCGGTACTACACGCATCCAAGGAGTAAGTGAGGATGCTATTAAACTTAAATCGTTTCCTTTTTTCTCACGAAGGAGAGGCTAAAGAGTGGTACACCTCTCTCCCGTCCTCGAATCTATCACCACCTGGCGTAACTCGAAAGGAGTTCTTGAGTCAATATTTTCCACCTTCAAAGACAGCCCAGTGCTTAAATGACATTTTCACATTCTATCAGAAAGAGAATGAATCTTTCTTCGAGTGTTGGAAGAGATTCAAGTCCCTTCTTAGAAAATGCCCCCACCATGGCTTGCCACTGGAAAGGCAAGTCAATACATTCTTCGGTGGAGTTGACCGAGCTCACAAAAAGGCATGGTCAATAGTTCTTCCCGGAGGGGCATTTCAAGAAAACGCTCGATGAGGATGGGCATTGTTTGAGGACATTGCCAAATATAACTATGCCCTCTTATCAAGCAATTCAGCACCTCCTCCTCCCAAGGTTGAGGAAGTCAATTTACAAAGTTTGATTGCCATCTTTGCAGTGCTGCATGGTCCCCCTCAAGTTTCCAATCCTATAAATCAAACTTCCTCTTTTCCGCAGAACCCTCGGGTTACGTATCAGACAAAAAAATTGTCGGACCGCCATATGAATGGCCAATGTCAATTTAATCCCCTGCACCTTATCAAGTTAATCTTTGTTCATGACTATGGATAAGCACAATCAAGTCACATGTCAAAATTGTGACGAGTTGGGGCACACTTCTAAATTACGCCTATGAACGGACGAATGCGGAAGTGAATGCATTCTATGGCCGTAACAATCAAAGGTTCAATCGGTTTCAGTGTCGTGGCAATTTTCAAAACCAAGGGTTTAATCCATCTTCAAATTTCAATCCCAACTCAATTTTAATTGAATCGAATTTTAATAGAAACCCTGGTTTAATCGAATCAAAACTCGAATTTTTCCAATCCTACGCAAAAATTCAATCAGAATTGGCCTTCCAATTCAAATTCTCAATTTCAAAGTCGGCCCAGCCAGCCCTATGCTCCAAATCACCAAAACTCTCAAGGCCCCTCCCAACCTACAAATCTTGAGGCTAAGTTGGAAGAGCAAGGTAGATCGATGAAGAATCTTGAGAGACAAATTGGGCAACTGGCTGAGCAGTTAGCTTCTAGACCCCCAGGGCAGCTGCCCAGTTTCACTGAGAAGAATCCGAAGGGTGGTCAAGTTGCTCAGGCTGATGTGAACAAAGGGCCATGTACTGACCTCGTGCCATCAATTCAATACGGTAAGGAGGAGGCCAGTGCAATGAATCTTAGAAGCGGTACTCAAGTTAGTGGTCCTTCCCATCCGGGAAACCACTAGCCCCTCCTGCCATTGATAAGGCAGGAGGGGAAGCTGAGCACCTACACTCCCCTCAACTGCAAGAGAAAACTCAGGTGGCTGATCCCCTGAGAGGTGAAGAATTTGGTGATCCTCAAGTGGCTGATCCTTTGAGGACCGAAAAAGCAAGCGAAAGTCGATGGTGATCCCCGACTACCGAGAAATCTGAAAAAGCTGCTCGTTGGAAGGATCTGAAGACAGAGTGTCGCGGCATCCTCGAAAAGGTTTTCTCTGAGGATGACCTTAAGAAACTTCCATTTCCACCAAGAAAGAGCAACATTCCTTTGATTGAGGATAAGAAATGCGAAAGGTGCTAAACCTTTTGAAAAATACTCAGTGAATCTTCCATTGTCGGATGTCTTAGTCGAGATGCCTAAGTATACTAAATTTATCAAGGATGTTGTGTCTTGAAGAAGAAATTAGCGGTGCATGGAAAGGCAGATTGGTGAGGATTGTTCCATGATTAATTATGAAAACTTACCAATTAAAAGAGGTGACCTCGGCAAATTTGTACTTACGCTTTTGATGGGAGGTCTAGTCTTCCCAAATTCTTTGTGTGATCTAGGTGCCTCTATAAGCCTTATGCCAATGTCTCAGTATGCAAACAAATTCGGTTTACAAAGTCTTCTAGAACCCACTACTATGAGTTTACAATTCATGGATAGATCCTCTAAGAAAGCTTCAGAATCCTAAAAGACGTTTTGGTTCTGATTGATCGATTTACCTTTCCAGCTTGATTGGTATGTCTTAGATATAGAGAAAGACTAAAACGCTCCCTTGATTCTAGGAAGACCTTTCTTATCTACAAATCGAGCTCTCATCGATCGCGATGGTGGGCAAGTGACTATCCGAGTTGGTGACCAAGAGGTGAGTTACAATGTCTTAAAGTCCATTCAAGTACCTCGGCCCTCCAACCGGCTTTTCCATTGATTATATGACGGATGATTTCACCGACTATATGGATAAGCAAGTCATGGTTGTAGAAGCGGAATATGAGCGATTAGTTGATAATTTGAATACTCATGGTAGGGTGAATCTGGATCAACTAGCGGTGATTTTGAGGAAGAGCCATTTGGAAGGAGAAGCTTTGGCGGTGGGACCACGAGTAAACTCAATGATATTGAGTTGAAAAGTGGAGATCTCAAGTCTAGTTTAAAGCCCCCTCGGATTTGGTGTTGAAGCCGTTACCTAAACATCTTAAGTATGTGTTCTTAAGAGAGGCGACAAGCTTCCTTTAATCATATCTCGCCAAGCTTTCCCGCATGTGAAGAAATGAAACCGATTAACGCCTTGAAGAAGAATGAAAAAGCTTTTGGTTGGCAAGTAGGAGATATCGTGGAATATCTCCGACATCTCGCATGCACAAGATCAAGACGAATGAGGGCGCCAAGTGTGTCGACATTTCCCAAAAGGCTAAACCCTCATATGCAAGAAGTCGTTAAAAGGAAATCATTAAACTTCCGGACATGGGAATCATTTATGCCATCGCGGATAGTGAATGGGTTTCCCGACTCAAGTAGTTCCCAAAAAGGGTGGAATTACAATTGAAAAGAATGAGAAGGGAGAGGAAATTGCATTGAGGCTTGTTATCGTTACGAGTGCAGATCGATTATCGAAAGCTCAATGAGGTAACCATGAAAGATCACTTTCCCTTCCATTCATTGACCGATGCTCGAGCGGCGTCTGGCGGGCACGATTTTATCAAGCTTCCTAGATGGATATTCGTGGATATTTCCGGATACCCATTGATCCAAATTGACCAAGAAAAGACCACCTTCACCGCCTTATGGTACATTCGCATACTGACGAATGCCGTTCGTCTCTCGCAATGCCCCAGCTACATTTCAACGATGTATGCCGCCATCTTTGACGGGCTTGTAGAAAAGTGTATGGAGATTTTTATGGACGTTTTTCGTTTTTGGTCGATTCTTTTGATGATTGCCTTGACAATCTTGATCAGTGTTATCCAGATGTGTGGAAAAGAACCTAGTACTTAATTGGGAAAAATGCCATTTCATGGTAGATGAAGGAATAGTTCTTGGCCACAAGATCTCCGCCAAAGGTATAAGTAGATAGGGCCAAGGTAGAAGCTATTGAGAAGATGAGTTACCCTAAGAATGTTCGGGAAGTCCGAGGTTTTCTCGGACATGTCGGGCTTCTATAGGAGGTTCATTCAAGATTTCTCCAAGATAGCCAAGCCCTCGCCCACTTTACTAAAGGAAGACGTTGAGTTTAATTTTGATGAGAGCCGCAAGCAAGCGTTTGAGCAACTTAAGGATCGTTTAATATCTCGCTCCGATTCTTATATCGCTTTGACCGGAACCTACCATTTGAGCTTATGTGCGACGCATCAAACTATCTTTGTTGGTGCTTTGTTTCTAGGCAAAAGATCAAGGGAAAGTTCCACCTATCTATTACGCAAGTCACACATTGAACCCTCTCAAGTTAACTATACTACTATCGAAAGGAACTACCGCCGTAGTCTTTGCTATGGACAAGTTTCGTGAGTTACTTGTTAGGAGCTCAAGTGATCGTGTGTGGATCGATCACGCCGCTTATGCTTATCTCGATGACTAAGAAAGAGGCCAAACCGCGCTTACTACGTTGGATATTGACCCTACAAGAGTTTGACGCTCAAATTAAGGACAAAAGGGCGTTGAGAATGTAGTAGCGGATCATGTGTCTAGGATGTTAACGAGGAAAAGAATGAACCAGATGATATAGATCTTTACTTTCCTCTAGAAAACATCATGTTGATCGATGGCCGCTCCTCGATGTTCCATGGTATTCTTCCATTGTAAACTACCTTCATGGCCGTTATCTCGATCCGTAGATGTCTTATCGGAGAAGAAGAAGTTCTTCTCGGATTTAAAATATTTCGCTTTGGGATGAACCTTATCTTTTCAAGATCTCAGTAAAGATGGTTTGCTTAGAGATGTATTCCGAAATCGAGCAACGTGACATCATTGAGCAAAGGCCACAGTGGACCCACAGGAGGTCACTTTGGTCCGTGGAAAACCGTTGCTAAGATCTTTCAATCCGGTTTCTATTGGCCTACGATCTTTAAAGATACGGAAGCTTTCAGAAAGCTTGTGATAGGTGCCAAAGAACCGGTACTGACAAGGCGTTTTGACATGCCTTTAAAACCCATCCTCGAATCGCGAAGTCTTTGATGTATGGGGTATCGATTTTATGGGACCATTCCCATCATCTTGCGGTAATAAATACATCTTAGTCTCATGTGGATTACGTGTCTAAATGGGTGGAGGCCCAAGCCACTCCTCACAATGATCATAAAAAGCGGTAATGAAATTTCTAAAGAAGAATATTTTCGTGAGGTTTGGATGTCCACGTGCCTTGATCGATGATGAAGGGGACGCATTTCAAAATCGACCCTAGAGAAAGTACTCAAAAATATGGTGTCCGGCATAAAATTGGCACACCGTATCATCCGATGACTAGTGGTCGGGTTGAAAGGAGCAACCAGAGCATTAAGAAGATCCCGGAGAAGATCACATAATGATCATAGGAAAGACTGAGTCTAAAGTTGGATGATGTACTGTGGGCATATCGAATCGCCTATAAGACCCCATGGGTACATCACCATATCGATGGTCTACGGAAACCATGTCATCTCGCTCGTCGAGTTAGAGCATAGAGCTTATTGGGCTACAAAGTTTCAACTTTGATTCCCAATCTTGTGGGAAGCATCGACTACAAGCCATTACATGAGCCGGATTTAATTCAGACTCCAGGCCTATGAAAGTGCCAGGATTAGTAAGGATAAGATGAAGCTACTCCACGATGCTAAGATTAAGAGGAGAGAATTTCATGTCGGCGAACAAGTTCTTCTATATAATTCCAGGTTACATCTGCTTCTGGAAAGTTAAGGACACGCTTGGTCCGCCCTTTCGAGATTCTCCAAATCATTCCGGGAGGCGTTCTAGAACTTCGTGGTTATAGTGGTGAACCGTTTCGAGTCAACGGTCAAAGATGCAAACACTATATTGGTGAACCTAAAGAGACATCTTTGATTGTTAAATTTCTCGATATTCTCGGATGTGGTGTTACTCAGGTCGAAGAATTTGACGAGTTATCACCCGACTTGTTCTCCGAGGATGACGGTAGTGATCCGTCTGAAGAAGTTCTAGCAGTAGTCTTTGATATGGAAGAGTTAGAAAGGGGAGCGACAACTTAAACGCCATCGAGGAGTCGAGGAGAAAGAACACAACTATGGGGAAACTTAAGAAGGTTTGGAGAGCTTTCAAAGATTTCACCCCATGTGTGAGATGCTGTTTCTGCAGCCACACTACTGATCGGAGTTTACACGAGGTAGTGGCTGGCAGAAAGGTTAAATGGCCTGATCCAGGCTGAGCTTACAATGTGTCGAGCTAACGACATTAACCAAAAGCGCCACTAGGGGGCAACCTAGATATCGTTCTTTTAGTTGTTTTGTTTTATGCTTTGATAGTGTTAGTATTTAAGTTTAGTTTATTCAGTTTTAGCCTTATTAAGTTTTTGTTTTTATCTGTCAGTTAGTTGTGCTTCCTAGATATGGATTTCGTGTTCACCGGAGGAGTTACCTTTCTTAGGAGGATTCCACTCATTCTTGTAGATGACGGGCCGGGAGGAACCATCGCTTTTGCACGTAGATTTTGACATTAGTACCCGCGTCAGACGGTCACCTATGTTCTCATTGTTCCCCGTTGTTCGGGAGGTGGAGACTTTACTACGAGGAGTTACAGTGGCTCTAGGACGCCCTTACACCATCCTCAATGATCCGATGTTTGTGATTTAGCGCTAGTGCCGCAAGTCGAGCACTTTCGAGGTGTTGATGTAGTGGTGAGGACCGGGGTTTACAAGATGAGTATGATTTCCTCCGGCGATTGACATGCTCCGCCGCCTCCTCATTCGAAAGTGATCGATTGGTCGGACATTTATGATGACTAGCGTTCTTAGGATGTTTCGTCGAGCAAACGACGTAAAACAAAAGCGCGAGTGGGAGGCAACCTTGCTGCTTTCCATTTGTTTTTATTTATTAGTAATTTTGTACTTCATTTGCTTTTTATTTGTATTTTTGAAGTTTTATTTAAGTTTAATAAGAAGGGAAATTTTGAATTTGATTTGTATGGAAATTTTATAATTGTTGCACTTAAATCGCTTGGGCCCGTCCGTAACTCTGACGCGCCGTCCGCTTTGACCAATTTTCAGGACGAAGCGCCCACTAAACCTCGACGCCCGTCCGCTTTATTCCTCCAATCTCAGATGTGATTTCAAATCTTGACGCGGCGTTTAATAAATCGGACGCCCGTCCGGCTTCATCTGATTTCCGGTGGGCGCCCGTCCACCGAAGTTGGACGAGCGCCCAACCTCTCGTCTATATATACCCCATCATCGAGTGAACCCTCACTTTTTCGTAATTTCAAAACGCAAAACGGTTTCTCTCCCTCCTTTTGCCCTAAAATCGCCGATTCTAAACCATTTCGAGCGATTCAAAGTGCTATAGGCCGCCTTGATACCCTCTCTTTGATTTTCATAACCAAATCCCCAACACACGATATTTTTGGAGAATCAGACTCCACTTCAAATCCGACTTTTTGAGAGAAAAATCCGATTTTGGGAGCCAATTTGGTGTTGTTTGACTAATCTTCATCTCGATCAAGATCTACTCACCCTACTTGGTAAGTTAGTAACAACTTTTCTCGGATTTCATTCACGCTTTTGTGAGTTCGATCTTTGAGTCGGCTCGCTTTTCTTGAATGTCACCTTAATTTGTTTTTTTCGGTTTGGTGTTTCTTTTGCTCTGCTTTTGGTGATGTGGTGTTGTGATGGGTGATGAATGGGTTGTTTGGTGATGATTATGGTTGTGGTTTGTGGTTTGGTTGATTTGAAATCCCGATTTGGATGTTAAACGGGTACCTTGTTTTGTTTTGGGATCGTTGTGTTTTACTCTAGGGTTGCATAATGGTTCATAAGAAGGCAGTTGTGAAGAGGCACGGTAAGGAAGTGGCCCGGGAGGCGGGAAAAAAACGTAAAGAGATTGACCCCACCTTAGTTGATCCTAACCGGGGTGTGAGTATTCGTGAGCAACCCCCTAGAGCCACCCAAACTAGGGCAACCTTACGAGATGAGCCAACCTCGGAATCTGAGACGGATGATGATGTGCCTTTAGTACGGATGCCGAGAGTTGAGAGAGGTGGAGGTTGCGTCTAGTGGTGAGGAAACCGCCGAGGCTACCCGGGAAGAGGAGCCAGCTTGTACCTGTGGCAGCCCCTCCTAGAAGAAAGAAGTCTAAAACCGTTGCCCCGATGCCATTGCCTCGTCGTTTCGTGAACCCTAGAGCCCATGAAGTTTATACCAAACACTACTTTTCAAGAAACATGTTGGTTGAGAGGGCTATTTTGGAGGCGAAGGTCGATCCGGGTTCGTTAAGTTGCTTAAGGATAGGAAGTGGGAAGCCTTGATGACAATCCCGACTACCCCGGTGAATAGCTCCTAGTTCGGGAATTTTATGCAAACTGCTCGAAACCGACTTGGGGACAAAGGTAGTCGTGGTTCGAGGGTGGAAGTTCCCTTTACACCGGAGGTGATTAATCGGAAATACAACTTAGCGGCTTTGAGGGTCGGGACTATAAGGAGGAGATTGTGCATAGGCGAGTTTGGGACGGGATCCTTTGGAGGAGTTGAGATTGCGAGTTTGCCCGGATGTGGCCTGGACGTTGAGACCGGAGGAGACCGGAAGGAGTTGGTTACCACGACCTGGACGGAGGATTGGAAGGTCCAGTGTCGATTCATTCAGAATCGGTTGTTGCCTAAGAACAACTTGACACATTTTCATATAGGTGACCTGGGAGTGTTGTATGCGTTGACATTTGGTTTGAATGTGGATGTGGGACGAGCTTTGTATGACGAGATCTCGATCAATCAGAAGGTTTATACACGGAGCTTGATCATACCTCATTTGATCCACAGTTTGTGTCTCGATGCCGGTGTGCCTGAGTTTGGGGC
The DNA here is from genome assembly GCA_026214975.1 of Gentiana macrophylla. Taxonomy (NCBI): domain Eukaryota; kingdom Viridiplantae; phylum Streptophyta; class Magnoliopsida; order Gentianales; family Gentianaceae; genus Gentiana; species Gentiana macrophylla. Next base: position 32,654,002 of record CM047809.1, on the reverse strand, counting down.
GGATCATAAACCGAAGAACCCTAGGCCTATACAGAGGGAAAAGAGTAAGCCCTCGGGACATTCTGAGCCGGAGGCACCTACGGAGCCTGGTTCATCGGCACCACCTCGTGCATCCGCCCTTCCTCCTTTATCTCCCGCTGTCAGGATGCGGTTAAGCATGGCCAATAGTTTCCGGGAATGGCTCGGTGATATTCGGGATACACAGAACAACATGTTGACGATTCTTCAGTGCATCTCTGAGGGGGCGGAAACCGGGGATGACAGAATCTTCAATCCGAGCTCCGTTGATTATCTTTTTAACTGATGAGATTGAGCAGGTCATTGCGGATGCTTTACACGACTCTGAGTCGTCTTGAGATGAGGACCACCTGAATCGGCGGCTAGAGGCTACGGCACCACCTTCGGACCCTCCTCCGATCCTCCAAATTGATGATTCTCAAGCGCACCGAGCCAACCTTGATCTTATTTTGTCTATTTTTACATTGGTTGTTTTGTATTGACATTTTTACTTCTACGGTTCGTTGTAATTTTGATATTGCTACTATTTATTTTCGATGGACCTTGTAAGCCATAAGGCGAGCGTACTTTCATTTCAACTGTGTTTCAACTTTCTGGATGTATTGAGTGCTCTCACTTTGATTTATCTTTATTTTTGATATCTCTTTTCATGTTGGTATGACTCCCCGTTTTCCCCGAGATGGTTCCATGTTGTCTAAGTTGTGCAGGTATCTACATTGTCTGGTTACGCATTCTTGATATCATTATGAAGGCTCGGCCCGACCAACGATTCGAGTTTCGATTTAAATCACTAAGTCTTTTCTTTTATTTTTAGCTTTTGCACAACATGAGGACATGTTGATTTTTAAGTGTGGGGAGGGGAATGTTTCGATATGTATCTACACATTTGTTTATTTCGTAATGTTTCTATGCAAATGAGCTAAAATGAGCTAAAATTTTTGAAATTTTCCGACACTGTTGTTTTTGTTTTGTCCCGAGTAGGCAATACATGTTAATGTTCTTTGTTTTCGATAGTCATCTATGCTACGTATCATATATTTGGTAAGTTAGATGTTTCACCTGACACTATTTTTCACGAGCCATAGTGAATGATGAGCTATTTTTATAAAGCTATACCCCTTTTGGATTAGTAGTTTTTGATTTTCTTATAAGTCATGTGCTTAGTGCTACGTATATATCGTGAGATTTATGACAGTTTGTATTTAGATCCGAAGTATGATATACTGTGAATATCTAAGGTTTGAATGTGATAAGTAACACGTACCTTATTGTCAAATGAAAAGTTGAATAAATATGAAATTATTGTGTGTGTCGAAAGCTAGTCGATGATTTGAGTGAGATAGGGTATACCACGTATGTCCTATACCACTATGATGACTAAAAGCTCACGACAGTCAGAAGAAGCTGCCTTATGATTGGAGTAAGGTAGGGTATTATCTCGAAATGTCCTATTCTGCTATGACAGGGCAAGAGCTCATTCTGATGTGTGTTTTAAGTGAAAAGTTAAATCAAGCGATAAAGTGTTATGAAATGTATATAAGACTCGCTTATCGTTTGTCTTATCCCCTCAGTATAAACCGATGATATGTTGTAGGGATTATCCTCTCGAGTATTTCGAAAGGCCCTAGATATATTCGATCATTCTTTTCGGGATATGTCACGCTTGTAGGTGCATCTTATGAGTGTCCTTTATTACTAGTCTACAAGGGGGTATTAGCTAGTTTTGCTTTGAGTTTCTCGAGTTTGGATATAGTGGAAGTTTATTATGGCTATGCACACGCACAAGGTGAACTTCCGATTTATTGGATATGTGCTATGCACGCTTAGATGCCTGCTTTTCTCTCGAGCCTAACTTTTGTTTTGTTTTGCTCGGACGAGCAAAAGCTTAAGTGTGGGGAGTTGTTAAGGGTGAATTTATACGATTTATAACGCTATATTCTATGATATTTTTCCCGTAATTGTACTAAATTGCATAAGAAACGAGGTTTAATGGATATATTGAGCAAATGAGATTTTAGAAGAGTTAATCGCAAACTAGGTTGATTTATGTGTTTTAATTGTGATTTTATGATTATTTGAGCATTATTACATTTTGCGATGTTTTTATGCGTTATAGATACATGTTGGAGGCTCAAAAGATGATCAAAGGTTGATTAAGTTCGAAATATATGATGATAAAAGAGATAATGAAGAAGTGGGATAGAGATAGAAGAGATAAAGATCAATAAATCAAAATCGATCATATCAAATCAAGGCGTCGATATCTCCGCCCAAAGGGACGGGCGCCTCGATGCTTGATTGAAGGCGTCCAGTGTCATCTTTGATTCGAGAAGTTTGGACGCTGGAGTGGACGCTGGATGGACGAGCGTCTGGTCATGACTCGGCCCGATTCGAAGTATTATTGAAGAGTGGACGGGCGTTCAAGGTTTCAGACGGGCGTCCGGTGGCCGACTTAGCAGAACCGACTTTAAAATCTATAAATAGTCGGCTGTTTTCTCCACAAAAGGATCATACACACATTATTCAAAACCCTAAACCTAGGGGCGGCTTTAGGCTGCGTTTTTCATCTTTTTATTCCTATTTTCATGCTCTTAATTTAGATTAAACACTAGTTACTTCTTATGTACTTTTTCTGCAAATTTGAGTTGCTGAGGATGTTCAGAGGCTAAAAGCTTCATCAAACGAGTATTGTGAAGCCGTCCAACAATTGTTGATTTCGTTTTCTTCGATTATACTGTGAGTTTTTAATAAAGGTTGTTTCTTATTCATGTTTATTCATGTTTAATTTGCTTTTATATCGGAAGATATGCATGTGTTGATTGTTTATTGTTGATGGAAGTCTTAATAAACCCTAGATCACCATGAATAAGAATAGTAATTCGAATCTATAATAACGGAAGTTAATAGGTCTGATTACTAGGTTATAAACACAAAGTTTGCACCTTTGATTATTAAACGCGTTAATCTTACATCGGAAGATAATAGATTGATAGATGAACTTTCTAAGGAATTAGGGTTCATGTCTAGGTAAGGTGAAACCACAATCTGATAAAAACCGCACTATAATCGAGATAGGAATCAATGCTTGTTGGATAGGTGGATCAATCCTCGCTTGCTCGTTATAAATTTGATTTAAATCCTTAAAAGCTTGAATTTGTCTAGTTAGTTTACTTTTATCCGCATCTTAGATTAGTTAGTTTAAATTGGTTCGCACCCGTATCTTTCTGGCTTTAGATCATCTCTTCCGTCGGCTTTTACGTTTTAGTTAAAGTTTAATTTACGATGTTTGTTTATTTTTATCCGTTATTTAGCTTAGTAATCGTGACATAGGTTAGTTAGATAAAAACTAGAAACCACAATCGTTTAGTTCCCCGTAAGATCGACCCGGCATTAGCCTCCATACTACGATCCTTATACTTGAGGTTAACCGGATTATTACTTGTTTATTTTGTGTTGATAAAATCCGTGACACTACTCTTGTCATCCTCTCTTGCATCCCATCTACCTTATTGTTGATAACAGACAGTTGTTCTAAGATTTTGGTAGATGCACTATCATCAAATATGTCACGCCATCTTCACAAAGAGCTATGTCATTGCCTCCCCATTGGCTATTCATCGCTATTTGCTCCATCTTCCCTTGTGCCTCCTCTGGAGATAAAAGAACAAACGCTCCATTGCTTTGAGGCATCTACTCTAATTTTCTCGTCTCTCTCAACCCATGGTAAAAAGTTTGCATTAAAAGCCAAAGAGAGATGTCATGATGAGGACACTTCCTCATAGCTTCCTTGAAACGCCCCCAAGCTTGATCAAAACTCTCCTGTGTTGTTGCTTAAATCCTAGGATGTCTTTGCATAACTTAAAGGTTTTTCCCAAGGGAAAATACTTATTCATGAATTTTTGCAACAATTGTTCCCAAGTAGTGATAGATCCACCTCTCTAAGAGAAAGCCATTGCTTAGCTTTATCTTTCAAAGTGAAAGGGAAAAGCTTAAGATTTAATGTTCCTTCCGGATTAATTCTCGTTTCACTGTGCTAACGATCTCCAAGAAATTCGTCACGTGAACACCAGGATCCTCGCTTTGGATTCCATGAAAAGTGGAATAGTTGGTCACCATTTGAATTACATTAGGCCTAGGGTGATAGACTTCCGCAAAGATCTTGTGGTGCTACGATAAGCGGGAATGAATTGTTCAATAGTGGGCGTTGCATAACTTTGCAAAGTACGCCTTGCTCCTTGAACTAGGGCTTGGTTCTCATTATTAGCATTTGCATTCACATTATTGGCATTATTAATAACGAGATTAGGTACCGGTTTGGATTGACTGGATTCCCTTCCATTTCTCGCTTGATTTCGTAATGTTCGAATGATCGGTTGTGTGTCCTTCTTCCACTCCTTGCTCGCTTTCCTCAAGATTTGGATCCTCTTCTCCTTGCTTAGCCGCCTCCACTAGCTAACTTCCTGCTCCTTCTCGCAAATTTCTCTATTTCAGATTATAAGGCTCAAGCGGTTCCTTCGATTTCCGAGTAGCGTACTATAAAATAATAAACAACAATAAAACAATTAATCACTAGTAAAGGCTAGGCCTTTGACTAACTAACTAAAACAGACTCAAAATAAGTTTGAGAAAAGAAAACGTAAATAAAATGAAGCGGCAATGTTTTAAAACTAAGATGAATCGAAAATGTAAAAGAAAATAAATTCTCGGTCGACCGAGAGCATTGTGGTTCGGTCGACGAACGGTTTTTTTTTTTTTTTTTTTTTTACTTACATTTGTTTAATATACTGAGACTCTTATTCACGAATATTCACGAATCCAGTTCTTACAAAATAAGCTATATCTTAATTTAATGACTCGAGTCCCCGGCAACGGCGCCAAAAAACTTGATGGAGGTCAAGTTAAATTATTAACTCGATGCCTACTAACACACTAGCAAGAGAACTAGGTTCAATTGTAGTATAGTCGAGATAGAGTCGAGGCTCGATCCCACAGAGACTCGGCACAAATAAAACACAACTTTATCCTATTAGAACTAAATTGAAAGGGCGGTCTACGACCAACTAAATGCAGTAAATAAAATAGTGACAACCACAAGACACAAAAAACACAAAAATAGACTAAAGACTACTAAAACACGGATAATACGGTTGATATTATCTAAACAAATAGTATTGATTACGCTAGTAGATTATAACTCCCCCATGTGAATTAGGATGATTACGAGATAAAACAAACGTTAAAGATTGATTATTATGACTACGGGAGTCATCCCCTAAGGTAGATTTAGCTCCAGAGTAGGGCCATCTAAATCATCGTGCCTCCATTACGTGACTTCGCTTTTTAATGCCTCCATCTCATATAACTTCTGACACAATTATGAAACTAGGGATGCCGGTATAAACCGTAACCTCATCTAAGCAACATTCCTAGGGTAAGGCGTACTTCTTAGATGCCGATTCAATCTATATCCTAAGTAACAATCACTTTTTGGGTTTCATGTTAAATTATGATGACAAATAATTAAGTTGATCAGGTTTAATTACTCGTTTTAATTCCAAATCAGAGAATCTGACGTAGTCGAAGCCGATCATAATATTGCCCTACATATCACCATGCTCGGTCGACCGAACGACAGTACTCGGGCGACCGAGTGACACGTCTAGGTCGACCGAACACAGTTCTGTGTCGGTACAAATCATGATTACTTCTTAACGTTTCTAACCTAAACACATGGGTTCGTAAATTAATCTACATTACGCAATCAATACAAATAAAACTACTCCATAATAAAACACATCAGATCTACAAATAAAGATTGCATAATTGAATAGTCATACCCTCGAAGACGAGAGTGACTCCCACTCTTTAATGCGCTCCCTAATCTGAGAATCCGACGAATCCACAATGAACGAACATAATGAAAATAAAACTTAAAAGCTAAAATTGTATGAATTCTTTTGTGTTGTAGTGGTGTGTCTTTCTCAGCATCGTGGCTGCTGTTTATATAGGAGTTGTAGCCGACATAGGGAGGATCCAAAAGATTGACACGCATTTATCACATTAGGCTCGGGTGACCGAACCTACACGCTCGGTCGACCGAATGGCATGGCTCGGTCGACCGAGCCTCCCTCTTTACGCGTTTTCAAACTCGGTTCGTCTGACTTGTTCTCCACTCCATGCTTTTGAATTGATCTGATTAATCTTTTCTTCAATGCTCCGATTTCCTTCTCTTTTATCCTGAGATCTCCCGATTGCGTGATAATTATCTTCCCGATTTATCATGATCTGCAAAATCAGCATTTATCACATAATTAATTGCTCTTTTATAATAAAAATAGCTAAATACCCATTATCATATTAATAATCACTAATCATTAAATAATAAATATAAACACGTGATTAAATATGAAGTATATATAATTAACTCCGATTTAAGGTTATAATTGATGACATAAATAGGTATATTTTAACCGTCATCACATGGCTCTATAAATAGCAGCATCACACCCTTGACAAGGGGGCTTCGGTTGAAATAGTGTCCTAAACCCAATCGGGTTGCACCGGATCTGACCGGGTCATATCATTTATACTATTTCTTTATGTATATACATGTAATGGCTTTACTGTTATTATATATTTGTTCGTTTAATGGACCAAATATGATATTGTATATATGATAAAATCCTTAGTGTCAAACTGTGAAAGAGAAATAATAATAGTGATTAAGGTGATGAGATCTCGACTCACTTTAAAAGGTTTGATGCTTAAATATCTCTAGTCGTATGTGCTATTAAATGGGACATTAATAGCACGATTAGACTAGCACGTATTAGATGTCTTCTATCTTATTGAAGATAGGGATAGATCTCATCTATCGAAGTTTAAAAACACTTGGACTGTACGTGGACGTGTATTAGAGAATGTGTACATTAGACAGGCCCACTCACATTAAGTGTTGCAGTATGTGGCAGTTGTGTAATTATCCTGAGACCGGAGTCTTCATGGCATCTCGGTGTGGATTCTCATGTTTTGACACTATTGATGTTTCCCCTAGCCATAGGGCGATCATGGGGTTGTGCTCGGGAATGATATTGAAGCATGCGTAGGATACATGTTTGTTCGTCCGGAAATCGTGTATCCTATGATTAGGAGTAATTATCTGAAATGACCTTCTTATAACAAATATCTAGCTCTCGTGAATCTTCACAAAGTGGGAGTAATTGAGTATTCCGAGAGAGCAAGATATCCAGATTATAAGATACGATCGTTGATGTACCGACACTCGAGACACGATTGTATGGATATTATTACAGCGATAGGATTCTATTTACACGGTAACTGTTTCACATGAAAGGTAGTAGTCATTGCTTTTTGACTCTTCCGATGATTGAGGGTCACAGTGTGTCGCTAGACGCTTTTGCGTGATCCTAAGGTACGAAGGACATTTTTGTAATTTGCACTTTATGTCTATGGCCAACATATTTGTAAGCCTATCGGGTCACAAACATAAGAACATCTAGCCGGATTAAAATGTGGTTATAGTGATAACCAAATCCGGAAAGTTCATCTCAACTATAAAGTGTTATAGTGATAAATTGATATGGTGGTATTTATTTATTATGTATAAATATAATAAAAGATATTAATTATGTTGATTAATTAAATATACATGTATGTATGTCGAAATATATATGTATATATGATATACATGTATTTTGAGAATTAATTAATCATAGTATTTTATTAATTAAGAATATTCCGGATGCCAATTTGTTGGCATATAGGACGCCATATTTAAGTGTCTAAGATACACATGGATTGTGCAATTTAATTAATGGTATAATCATATATTAATATTAGATATTAATAGACTTATATAAATTGATTTATGGCAATAAGATAAAGATAGTCAATGTTAGATTTTGACAATATCTTAGATTTTGACAATATGAGATATTAAATTAAATGAGATAAATCTAGAATATCTATTTTCTTTATTTTACTAGTAAAATGTTTTCTTTCTCCCTAATCTGCTACGAAGCTTCTCGCAATCAGATTGGGATCTATAGGGGCGCAGGTCACCCTATTTAAGGGAGGCTTGGCTAGCTCTTTTGTATCATCACAATTCCAAGAGTTCATAATTCTTGTGAAAAAATAGAGAGCTTCTTCTAGAGAGATTTTGAGAGAGAAAAAATGCCGGTCTAGCAACCAGATTTTTCTAGTAGTTATCAAAGAAGGATTCCGGCGAGATGCTCGTGTGGATATTGATAGAGGCCGGAAACGTGGACGGCTTGCACGCACTAATACTCTCCCTAGACGGCCAAAACATCGAACTTTTAGATCAAACTAGGTAATTACCGTCTACTAACTTAATGTGTTTATTGTATTAAACGAAGTCGATCCTGGTTAAAAGGAAATAAAATTTAAATTCCGCTGTGTTCCCGCATAAATTTCCTAACAGTTGTATCACAGAGAACTTCGAGCTTAAGCAATAAGCATTAAAATTTGCATAGTAATTTTTCTAGATGCATGATATGATTTCGCGAAACAAAACCAAAAAAAAAAACCAATCGGCGTTTGGGGTGCTCGGCCGATTGGCGGCGGCACCCTTTCCGGAAATTGCGCCGTCGGCGTCGGCTCCCCTCGGGGTTGGTCAGCGTCGGCTCCCCTCGGGGTTGGTCGGCGTCGGCTGGTATTTTATTTGGTGGAACCCGGAAATTTTGTTTTGTGTTTTGTTACTTTTATAGTACATAGAAAATCTCTTGTTGTTTAGTAGATGTCATGTGGGCCAACTGATTGTATAAATAGTTTGGACTATTGGGATGTCACATGGCATGAAAATGACCACACTCAATTTGTTGAGTAAAAGGGTTAGGCCTATGGACCACTTTTGTGGATCTAAGGTTAACATAGGCCTTTACCAAATATTTGGTAATGGCCTAGGTCGATGTCTTTTGGTTTAGGAAACCAAAGGCATCCCTTTAAGGTTAACCTCGGCCTTTACTCAATATTTGATAATGGCCTAGGTCGATGCCTTTTGGTTTTGGAAACCAAAAGCATCCTTTTGATTAAGAATCAAAAGAAAAGGAAACAAAAAGGATCTATTTTATTTTTGATTTTATTTTAGAGTAGTTCTAGTTAATAAAATAAAAATAGAAATCGTTTTAAAATTAATCGCTAATTTTATTTCGATTAAAATCATTTAATTAATTAAATGTTAATACTTTAATTGATTAGATAAAATTATTTAATTGATTAAACGTTAATCGATTAATTAAGACGCAAGTTCATAAATTTAGATTTTATCTTTTTCATAAGATTTTATTGTATGGATTAGATATTGTGATTGATAAAATATGAATATATGGACCCCGATTGATCATGAACTCGGCCAATAGGATAGATGTGAATGATTTATTTTCTGTTGGTTTTAAAATTTGTCCTAGGCCATTATGAAGAACGTGACCTAATTTATTTTCTGCATTATCCCATTCACGTTAGCTTCCCCCGTGTGCGGCAGGTGCATTTATTTTATTAGATAGAATTTTATGTAACAAGATGGAGCGGAAGATGAAGGCCAAAGAAATAAGACACAGAGATTCTATTGGCGGTTGCAGCTACCCTTAGATTGTGACCCGCGGTTTCGTCAATTTGTATTCAAAACCGCACTTAGAAAAAATCCATGATCATGCCGGTGACTTTATGCATTTATTTATTTTGTGATTGTATTTATTTTATTTGATACGATAGATGCATGACTAGGCACGATCTGAATGAATGTGTGGGATGTATGTCTATAGAAATAGATATATTTGATTAGACCGTAATAAAATTAATTAAGTGAATTAAATACTTCCACAAGAAAAATTAAGTCGGAATTTTGTCTCCCAATATTATAACGACGGTGAAGAGCCATTGTTCGGATCCAACTGATCGACCACCGCCGGGAGTTGACCTACCTTGGGTATATCGTCGTTATTGAGATATGATCGGTACTTGGGTTGTGACTTGACTAAAATTTTGCGGTGATTCTCCACCGCCAGGACCGTTTAATTTTAGCTTGCAGCTTGAACTTAGGAATGCTATTCTTTTGAGACAAATAACAGGTACTTGGAATCGGAGTAGGGATGACGATTTTTTGCATTAATTTGACTAGACCATAGCCAAACGGCCCTCCAGAATGCAAATTTTCCTTTCTGTCCCCATCTCAGCCTTGTAGAGTGGTACTCGAGCTAGCCGTTTGTATTTAGCCTCATTATGAGCCAACCCTTAGCCGAAATTTTGGTCTAGGCCTCCCGCAAGCATATCAAGAGTCTATTAATTGTGTGGGCGGTGGTTGGGAAATAAGAGTTGGATAAGTATGTTTGCAGGTTGAGATGGCATCTTGTGAAGTTTGGTTCGGAAACCATTGGTGTGGTAATCTTTATTTAAAATAAAAAAAATAAAAAAATATATCTATTTGGTTGTACATATTCCAAGAGTTGAATAAAGGCTTCTACAATACAAAAACTCAAGTTAAAAAGAAGCGTACGAGTTGCAAATACTTAATCGTCGAATAATGAGGCATTGAAGGCAATTTTTAAGCAAATTGTAAGATCCTAAGTAATATAAGGATGGAAGTGACTAATTTGGGAGTTGATTTCAATAAGACGAGGGTGCGGATTCTCGCTATCTTGCCTTATTCTTTTGATTATCCTTTTATTCCCTTCGGTTAGCCACTACCTTAGCCTGAACGTTATAAGCCGATTTGTCAACTACCTGACCTAACTCCTTGATTCCGAGTGCCTAATTAGGGGAGATCGATATCATTCCTAAGCTTAGGGTTGCATTTTTGAGTAAGGCTTGCATGATTTGATGATCGTCTGTTTGGTAGATTACTTGAGGATTATGCACTCACACACTCCACTACCGCTTTAGATCGTGGGGAACCTATTCTTGTGATTTTGATAAGTTACATCACCTAATTGGGTCCTCAATTCTTGATGCTGCATGATCGTATTTTTGTGACTCTAGATAGCCTTATCGCTCTAGTTGCTCGAGGACGAGCAAACGCTAAGTGGGGAGTGGTTGATGTAAGTCAACCTGATGATACAATTTCCGATGATTCACCCCTTTTTTTCTAATGCAATTGGTGATATTTGACATCAACTTGAGCAGATTTTATGATGATTTGAAGCATTTTGTGTACATAGAAACTTTCAGAAAAACCACGATTTTACTTTTGTTTCAGTAATTGCCTAATGTTAGCATTTACACGTTTGACGGAGACCGAAAGGAGATGTTAGTCGTGGGAAGAGGGTAGGAAAACCGGAAGGTAAAATCCACCCTTTGTGGCATTCGATTTCTTGTCTGGGGATAGTTGATATTGTCATTTCATTCACGTGCGTAGCATACCAATTCATCAGGTTTAGGACCGCTAAACCGAGGAGGAGGTAGAGAGTAGTTTCGTACACTCGTATGAGGGGAAACTACTTGCTTAGGAATGCACCGTTTCACACTTTCGAACACCAATGGTAGGAGATCATTCCCATGATACTACCAGAGGATGGCTAGGTTACGCATTGTCTTGGTTAGTTTCTTTTATCGTTTTATCATCTTTATTATCACAAGTACTCTGTTCATGCATTCAATCACCATCTTGCAAATTGTGACCTAGATCAAACTAATATAAGCTTTTTAGTGTGTAATCTCACAAGTGTTTTCCCTGTGGATTCGACCTTGACTCACCATACTAGACTACAATCGACCCGGTACACTACCGGTTAGATTGGACACCTAGGATTTGGCCATCACCTATGCCCTTCCTTCTCTATCTCCATGATTTCCACTTTCCCTGAATCATAAGTCATCTTGCAACTTTCTAGCCTATTGTCTAGGGGCTCTAAGATCTGGATAGATACGGCATCATTGTTCAACGTTAAAGTGATTTCTCCGTCATCAAAGTCCATGATTTCTCTGCTAGTCACTAAGAATGCTCTACCTAATATAAATGGGGCATTCAGATCCTCAGGTACGTCTATAACCGTGAAATCTATCGGGAATACGAATCCTCCTGCCTTAAACATGCAATCCTTTAACAAGTCGGCATGCATATCTCTGGTTCGATCAACGAAAGTCATAGACCGGGTTTGATCCATGACAACCGGAATCTTAATCTTCTGGCATAGGGATAGAGGTAGAATTTTACAACTTGAACCGGAATCGCAAAGGCCTAAACCTACAGATATACCATTGATAAAGATCGGGAGTCAAAACGTTCCAGGGTCTCCTAACTTTTTTGCCGTGTCAGAGTCCGGGTAATCCTCTGACTCTGAGAACATAGTGTCCGGATCCTCCTCTAGATCATTGGAGTCGTAGTCAGACGATATATCAATTAGCTCAATAGGAAACGTACCTGGCCGATAAGTCGCGTACTCTTTCAGGCTCTCATCGGCTTCTTGTTTATGTGTTTCAGTCTCTTCCTCCATACGCTTCTTATCAACTTCATATTGCTCTCTGGCTTCTGATCCAGGATACATAGAGATTGGCTTGATGTTTAACACAGTACGAGGCAATGCGTTTGACTCGTCTAGCCTTAATCGCTCTTGATTGACTGAATTTCCGAAGTGTCCGGATACTCCTGTAAAAGAGACAAAATAAAACAAAGAAAAGATTATCAAATCCCGCTTCAGTTGGGGTTGATCCCAACTGTTGCGGACCTACTAACTAAAATCAACTAGGATATACATAGAATAACAAGGGCTGTCAGAATTTGATTTTCTGGACCTCGCTAAACCGGGCCAAGAATTTCTTATTCTGGGAGTTAATCAGTGCAGGTTTGATCCAGAAAGACTCAAGACTCAAAAAGAAAATAATTAAAAAGAAAATGAATTCTTAAGTAAAATTAAAATGTTTATTCTTGATATTGGCCACTGTCCCCGGCAACGGCACGAAAAATCTTGATCGCGTGTAAGTCACTAACATCGATATTACTAGCAAGAATACTAGGTCCATCGTAGTATAGTAAGGGCGAATCAAGGTCGATCCCACAGAGACAATTCATCTTAAGTGTAAACGATCCTAATCTTAATTAAGAAGACACATATAGGTGGTCATTGACCAACAATAAACATAAAAGAAATGTGGTATTCCTCCCCTCTTCCCACCGATCTACTAACTTGGATTAGTTAATATTTATATTTATTTCCCCACATAATTTCCTTAAACTAATCGAGCGAGCTTTTAATTTAGTTTTAAAGCTATGGGTGCAACTCCTAAACCTATCTACTCCGACCATGGTAGTTGATAATCTATGCGACAGCTACCCTTCTTACTTGGTCCGTAAGAGCCCATATGCATAAAGAAATAGAATTGCCGGTATCAAGCGCTAACTCATACCGCTAACCCGCCTAGGCAGCTATCGACACTGATTAGCACGTTCCCAGGGTCCATCAAGACAATGTCTTAACAAACACTTCACTATCAGAGGTTCATGTTAATTTACGAACTACGAATACTAGATTGGCCAGACCTATTACTCATTTCAATTATTTCTGTCGATCAACGTAGCTGACGCTAAACCAGATTAAGTTTCCTAAATTTTGCCTCGGTAAACCGGTATAGACCGCCGGTTTACCGGGGGCGGCTTTTCTCAATTCTGGATCTACATTGCTCAATTTCGATTAATCTAAGAAATTATGGGGTCGTTAAACATGCAGATTAACTAAAACGTGTAAATACAAACAGATCTACCATATTGAAGACAAAAAGGAATGTTAAAGCTTCATACCTTCAACAATGGAGACCTAGCTTGATCCACTCAAGCTAGAGATGGTGAGAAAGGGAAGGAAACCAGAAAATAACTCCCCAAAAGCTTATGCAAACTTTATTTCATCAAATTGTATAATAAAAGATAGAATATAGTTGAGAACTTATGCAAACTTAGTTGATGAGGCTTTATATAGATACAATAGCCGACTTATAACTCTCAGAAACCCTAACCGACCTAGTAAATACGGCAGAATCGATTTCGTGTCCCACAAGACTCTCGGTTTACCGGACCTATCCCATGGTAAACCGGGCTTACTTTTCTTCTTGTTCTTCAGCAGATTTCACCTTGGACTTCATTCACTTGGCCCAACATGCTCCCCTGGATCCAGATCCGTCCTAAAGTGCTCTATATTCGGTACATCCTGTAAAACACATAAAACGAGGCCAAACATTACCAAATCTTCGGGATAATTACACAGATGCAAAATTACGAACTTAGGAACACACACATAACCGTTGTGGATAGTTGCCTATTTAAGAGGACTTTGGTCTGAGCTGACGGACAGTGAGTTGGAGGGGGGATCAGGTCGGCCCCTTATGCTTTGTGTAGAGCTGAAAGTTTGTTGATCGACGTCCGTAGGTCTGACCAATGATAAAAACTGCAATGGCATGAGGCGGGATGGATTTTGCTCGGCTTGATCTAGCTTACGAAAGGGCGGACTGATTGGCCAAGGACCCTATCAGTTGTTGGGCCTGCATGTGGGTCTGATCCGGATCTACGGGGTCTTTTACGGACTTGATGTATCAATTATCTAACCGATATATAGTCAAGAAAACACTCAATGGAGATGGGGGTCCTCTACAGTGGGTGAATACATAGTATGGTGTCGTGATAAGTGTATGAGATGAAAACGACATCGTATTGATCCAAACCTTAAAAGAATTGACATCGTTTTGTGTATTTTCTCTTATGATAGAAAATTCCACAGGGTTCTATCACGACAAGGAAGTCTACTCAACACTAGACTTAAATCAAGTAACACTAATGATTGGATACGTTGTAAAACCCTTCACCTCTTTGTAAGGGTATTTTAGTGCATTCGAAATTTCTTTTTCCTTTTCTTTTTAGGTTTTCTTTTCCTCCAAGTCTTTGGAAAACAAACCTAAGCCTTGAAAAGTGTATAAAAGGCTCCAAGGATCCGTAGACATCATCACAATCATGTTTTTGGAGTTTTCATCTTTTCTGGCTCGCTGAACCGGTGAGCCCCCTCGGTTAAGTGACCTGCTTGTCCCAGACATGCCTCGGACATGTCCCACGACGTGTCCCAGACGTCCCAGGACGTGCCCAGGACTTCTTGCTCATTGAACCGAGCACTGCTCTCTGTTAAGCGGCCCATTTTTTGTGTCAGTGGTGCGTCTGACCTTGTCCAAGACGTGTCTGTAGATCATAGACTCAATTTTGAGGCAAATCTTTATTCACGACCAGTTTCGAATCTCGCCTCATCTCAAAAAGGTAATCATCATAATCCCTAATTCAATTCATAGATTGATCTTGTTAAGTTGTGGGTCTTTGCTTTGAGATTAGGGTTTCGATGGTTTGTACATTCGCGTAAGTTTTGGAAGTAAGATGTTGTTCGGTTCGTAGTTCGGCTCGTCTAAAGGTAAGAAGTTCTTCTTATCAAAATGTTTCAAATTTAAGTTTAAATATTTTGTTTTAAGTTGATTTGATTACTGTTTCATGTTAAACTGGATGAACGAGACATAATTACGTGTTGTCGGGTATTTGCCAAAATGCGTTCTCAGAAAGTTATTCTATTTCTAGTTTTTTATGTAAACTATTATGTGTCTTGGTTACGAGTAGTGGAGATAGGATTGGAGTTCGGTGTTGGTACAGCCTTGTAATGTTCCCGTAGGTTAGATATGATATTATGTTCTTTATGTGCTTCTATGTGTTCATAGTTAGTAACCTCGCGATGTATTGAACGGAGAACCATTCCAAGTCCCATGTCGGACATGTGAATAGTTGTATTCCCATGTTGTTCTCAAGGCAATGTACCGAACGGGGTACAATGACCCAACCCAACGTTGGACGTATGACAAGTCATGTTCCTCATATCGCACCATGCCCTTATGTCAATTAAGTATGACTCAAGATCAGACATGACCAATCAAGAATACAAGTTAAGTAAGTAATTAATGTAACGAACAAGTACGTGCAAGATTAATTGAACGTAGTTAATAGTCATGTTTTCTATGCATGGTTTAAATTTGGTTTTAGAGTTGGTTCAATTGTGTTTCAAGTTATGGTTTTAAAACAATTTTAGAACTGGATGAAGTAGATTAATGTCGTGTTTCCCGGCATTCAACATACATTAATCTCTCTTTTGATCTTCTTTCTCCTTACGGGGCGTCCGGAAGTGCTCACTCTTTTATTTGGAATAATAAGGTTGTAGGTACATGCAGATTTGACCACGAGCTTGGAGTGCTAGCTTAAGATGGAGCAATTGAGTCGTTTTTAGTTTCCTTTTATAATTGTTCCTTCTTTTCAGACAAGTGAGTTACAATGGATAATAGTGTTTATTTTCAGTTATTTATGACGTAGTTTGACATCAGTTGTATTATGGCTGTAGTTATTTTGAAAGACCCCGAAGGTCTATTTCTCAAGTCTTCAGCTTGTTTTCTTCCGCGCGAATCTCTTATACCTCTAATATGACACAAGGTTTACGTGAATTTCGGGTTACTCTAATAAGGACTCGATATCCGAGACATGAACTTTACAAATGTAGAGTACTTCTCCTTCCAAAAGAAAAAATCATTTCACCATCACCTGCCCCCGCCTCGAATGAAATTTTCTTCCCTTAAAAAAAATGAACAAAAATGATTAGTTTTCGGATATGATTTTTTTTTTGAAAGGTCGGTTAGGGTACTCCTAGCAGAAGCCCTATATGGTGCCCTATCCCTAAAATGAACATAAAAAATAGAGTTTACCTCAAAATAGGTTCCACGGCAGAGTCTCTATCCCTATTTATTTTTAGGGATATGAACAGTGCATCCCTACTTGTGGGGATGCACTATTCACGCCCTAAACATATTTAATTATTAAAAATTATAGGGATATGGATAGGGATGCCGCTGGATTGAAATAATAAATATTTAATCTGTATAAATAGGGTTGTGAGGTAGAATATGTATTATTTAATTTTATTTGAAATGTTATAGGGATAAGGATAGGGATGCTGTTGTGGATGTTTTTGGATTGAGATGTTGTAAAATAGAGATATGTATTATTTTATATTATTTTAGGGATAAAATTTGGTGCTTCTGCTGGGAGTGCCCTTATGAATTTAGAGTACTTGATGTTTTAATTAAAATTATTATATCATTAACAAATACCAGAAATTGGAAAATGAGGTTGTGTCAGTCCTAACACTTGAAAATCAGGTCGTGCCTTTTCTGACATGGAAATTCAGGTAAACGTAAGATTCCTTACGTTTAAACGTAAGGAAATCACATATCCGTCTGCCACAAACCATAGCTGTAAACGTAAGGAACCTTACGTTTAAACGTAAGGTAATTCAATATTAGGCAATGTTCATTTCTCTATGTTTAAACGTAAATTTACTTACGTTTAAACGTAAGGAATCTATAAAGTTTTGAATTACTTATGTCTCTCTCTTCTATCTTCTTTCAAACATTCATTACCAGGCAGTTCCCTACGTTTAAACGGTGATTTTGCAAGAAAAGTTTACATTTGCCACAATCTCTCAAGTTCAATGGATCAACTCAATACAGAAAGTGTATGTATTTCCCATAATCTTCTATTTACAACGTTTTAGGCTTTAATTTTTATTTCCCTTTATCTGATATGTATTTCCCAATTTTTAGTGGTTTGTAGTGGTTTAGTTATGTTGGCCAGATATTGTTTTGCATGATGTTGTTGGTTTAGCCTGATTTTTCATTTTCTTGGGTTAAGAAGGGTTTTTTTTTAAGAATGAATTTTCTACGTTTGGACGTAGAGAACTTCATTTCTCTACGTCTGAATGTAAGGTTTCTATGTTTGGACATAGAGACCCTACGTTTAGACGTAGAAAACAGCAGACTTCCAGTTTATAAGGTTTAGGTTGATTGTAATTTGATAAAAACATGCAATTTGTGGCTAGGTGAGTTTACATTAGGAAATGGAAGTTGATAGTGTATGAGTATGGTGTTACTATGCATTTTTTCATGTATATGTTCATGTTGAGATTGATTGAGGCTTAATGGTGAGATTGATGGTTTGATCGTGCATAAGGGTGCTGTTCCTACCCAAAATGGTACTGAAAATGACTCTGTTTTTCAGAGACCATTGTCATTGGAAATATTGATCACACTTACTATGCATTTTTTCATGTATATGTTCATGTTGAGATTGATTGAGGCTTGATGGTGAGATTGATGGTTTGATCGTGCAGAAGGGTGCTGTTCCTACCCAAAATGGTACTGAAAATGGCTCTGTTTTTCAGAGACAATTGTTATTTGAATTATTGATCACACTTACACTTACATTATTCATTTAGGTATTGGTAGCTCTGTTATTTCTTCTTTGGTAGTAAATGTACTATATAGTTGATTTACTTCACAATGTTAGTGTATAAAGCTTGTGATTGACTAGTATATGTGTGTGATTGAATTGAAACAATGCTATTTGTTAACAGTTGATTGGCCCTCATGGAACTGATGTCTACAAAGTAAAGAAAAATTTGACATGGACTTTTAGAGGGGAAAAGACCAAGCTCCGGGATCTTCTTGAAATTCACATGAGAAGGATAGGATATGAGGGAACATTGAGAGGTGGGGTTTTTCGACAATTCATTGAAATGTACGAGGAGTGACAGTTTTCCTCCAAAGTTTTGCAATATGTATGTTTCAGTGCCGTTTATCCGAATGTGCCCGGTGAGCGACGACCGTGAAGTTCGGTAGACGGGAGTTTTGTATGATTACCGGTTTTAGGTTTGGTGATCTCCCGGAAGCTCCCGAACGTTATTCCAGGTGTTTTGCTGAGGGGACATACGGCCACATCCATCATCCTGACCAAAGACCGATCACCATAACGGATATTGAGAGATGGTTATTGGATGAGGGTGAGCATCCTAAAGTTCTCTACCGTGTAGGTTTAGTCTACCTTATTCACGGGATTATGATGGGTCATGATGAGACTAATAAGGTACCTCGTGAGACCTTCTATTTGGTCGAGAATGTAGAAGGCGTAAATGACTTTCTATGGGGTACTTGGTTGTGGGATCGACTTATAGAAAGATCTCATCACATGATGAATACCTACAAGGAAAGTCCGTATGGGGTGACAATACAAGGGGTTATACATGCCTTACAGTTTTGGGCTTACGAGACCCTCCAGGACATTGTTGTTCCGACTATTGCTGCCACCCTCAGAGCTCCTGATACTGCTCCTCGGATGATGAGATGGAGTTGCAAGACTACCCCTCCGCAGTAGAAGGGGTGGTTGGCGAAGGCAAAGAAGGTAATAAGCTTAAAAAAACATTTTCTTTTAATTATATCTGGTATGGTTAAACATTTTGTTATTGTTAATTCTAATGAAATATACATTGTTTGCGAGAGCCGTGTTATAGGATATCTGGGCCGCAAGGGAAGTTGATAGGAGTCGATGCTAGATAGGGGCATCCTCGATGCGGAGATTAATGAGCCGCCACGTGTGATCACTCGGCTGTACCAATTGCACGACCACCTCCTGACGTCCATCTACTACACAAAGAGCCCACGCCTACTACACAACAATCGACCTCTACTTCACATCCTCTACTTCACAACAATCAACCCTTTACCTTTTCATTCACGATGTGTGCCGCAGAGTTCCTACACTGAGATGCTACAGACGGAAGAAGATGAAGTTGCTGGGCTTTATAGGGGTGTGAAGAGAAGGATAGATAATGGGCTGAATGACATTCGGGAGGAAATTCGTGGGCAAAATGACGAGAACCGGCAAGTAATTCGAGAGGTTATACAGTGGCAGAATGAGCATGGGACGATACTTCTTGAACTTAAGGGGTTGATGCAAACGCTGTCATCCAGAGATCAGGTAAAAATTATTTCATTGTCAATTTCTTTATGCGATAAATTTAGTTCTATGTATTATGATACTAACCGGGCAACATCTTTTCAGTCTACCCCTCATCGGCCTCCACCTCCTCCACATGATACTGATCGGGCCACATCTTCTCAGTTTGCCCCTGATCGGTCTACACGGGGTCATCATACTGATCAGTCTACACCTGGTCAGCATACTCATCAGCCTCCACCTGGTCAGCATATGCATCAGCACACTCGTCCATCGCCTACCCCGTCTGACGACCCGATGATGATGTTCGGGTATGATAAGATTCTTGAAGGGGTTTCCCAACGCGGGCAAAAAGGAGTGCAGCTGGAGAGAGTTCAGAAGGAGGGAGTCGAGAAGGATTTCATCGACGATATATTCGTGGAGTATCCTTATATGGAGACTACGTTTGATTCGGGTAAGCATTATGTTATTTATATCTAATTAATGTTTAGTAGGTTTATTTATATTGAATTTTGTATTATTAACATAGATATTGTTTGTTATCGTGAATTAATGAGAGTGCCTATTTTGATGCAGATACTGGCGATGCTACTATCGAGTCTACGACCCCTCTCGAGGATACGACCCCTCCCCCTCCTGAGGCTACGCCCCTTCCCCCTCCCCCTCCAGAGGCTACGCCCCTTCCCCCTCCCGAGGCTACGCCCCTCCCCCCGAGGCTCGCCCCCTCCCCCTCCTGAGGCTACGACCATCCAGGCATCGGTTGTGGAGCCTGAGATGGATTATAGTAAGTTATTTGATTTTTAATTTCGAAACTATAAATTATATTGTGAAAAACTATCTAACTTGATAATGTATTGAAATTTGTTTAGCTGGTGGTCCAAGTGTTGTACAATTGGGTAAACGAAAGGCGGATGATGCAATTGACAGAAGATTGACGACCCGTCAGACTACTAGCCGACCACGGTATTTAACTGATGGGTCGCACCTAGTCAGTCTGCCCGGTGATAACATTGTGAGATGGACACCGTTGAAAACGTTTCCGGTCGATCTGGAAAACAATTTCAAAACATGGTACCAACAAGAACATCCGCCCCCAATTAAGATTCCTACAGGTTCCGCAGCTGGTTTCCGCCTTACAGAACCGATGGGCAAGGCGTGGTTCACACGTCTCCATGAGCCTCTTAAGGAGTTAGACCGAGAAGTATATTCTTGTGACTTCATTTTCATATTTCTGAAATTTCCATATTTCTGATTTCATTATCTCTAACTTATTTTTGCATGCGTACAACATGTCGATGCGTATCTAGACCAGATACAGCGGCAAATGGAAGCACATCCAGAATTCATTCAACCGCTTACAGCTATTGTATACTCTGATTTAGCCGCCTTTTGCGGCCAAGGTCATGTAGATCAGGGAAAGCCGCCAGACATAACGGACATTCCAGAATTTTTGTATCAGTAAGTCAAGCAATGGGATGAAAACACCGTGATATACATTCCCTGGTCCATTAGTCATGCTCACTGGGCAGCTGTCCAAGTGTCTATTCCCGACTGGAAGATTGTGGTGTGGGATTGTCTGTCGTGGACGAAGTATAAGGCTGATGTGAAGAGCAACATCAAAGCGTGGTGTGTTCGTTTAGGAGAGTGTTGAGACGCGGCTGCTCTACGTCAACTCCCACAAATGGTTGATCCGTAGAGAAGCCTATTTTTGATGTCAGAGTAGTAAAACCTGAATTCATACCACAAATGCCAATTCCGTAAGTGTTATAAACTTCAAACTATTTATCATATTATACAGTTTACACTATTCTTACACTATTCATATTATACAGGGGTGACTGTGGGGTATACACGGTCAAGTTCATTGAGCATTTGATGCACAACGAAATGTTTACTCTGATCCATCATGACAATATGCCGTTGCTAAGAAAGAAAATTTTTGTGCAGCTATTTAATCAAATAGTAGATATATAGGTATTTTCATGTATGTTGTTTTGACAAACTTTGTGTAGGTATTTTTGGTGTATGTTATTTTTGGTATTTTGTTGTATGTTGTTAGCCATTTATATTTTGGGTGTATGTTGTTTTGATGAGTATTCAATCTGTTTGAAAAACAACTCAAATTCATGTCATTATTTACACCATCTCTGTATCGAATTATATAACAACTTAAAATGCAACATTCAATGTGAATTTCTCTACGTCCAAACATAGATAAACTACGTCCAAACGTATGGAATGCAACATTCTCTACGTCGGAACGTAGAAAACCTAGTCCAAATGTAGGGATGCAACATTCTCTACGTTTGAACATAGAGAACCTACGTCCAAACGTAGGGAATGCAACAATCTCTACGTCCAAACATAGGGAATGCAACATTCTCTACGTCCAAACATAGGGAAGGCAACATTCTCTACGTTTGGAAGTGGTAGATGGCAATTATTGTTGTTGTACAAGTACTTGTTCAATATACACCACATGAACGACCATTTCTTTCATTTCAAACTCTTTTAAGTTCATCTGAATTTTATAACCACTTCTTCATCTTTCAAGTCCATTTCTTCATCATTCAAGTAGTCAATTTAAACTAACCACTTCTTCACCTTTCAATATATAATCTACACTGAAGCAAATGGATAATGATCGTTTCTTTAAAGTTCTTGATGGCGGTTTCGCAACAAGTTTGGTATGTCATTATTAATTAACTTACATTTATATCACTTGTATTATGATTGAGCAAACGTGATATGTTTCTTTTTTCATAGACACTACCTCCATCATACGTTAATAGGTTGAACGACACGCTGAGAAACCTAGATAGAGCCGTTCTCAAAAGCCGATTAGGGACATGGGAAGTGAGAGTTGGAGCCACAGACAATGGAGTTCTTCGTTTCTTTGGGGAAGGTTGGGAGGAGTATGTGGCGGCTCATTACTTGAATGAGAGGGAGTTTATAGTGTTTGAACACAGGGGGGGTTTCACTTTTGACACTATTGTGATGGATCACACTTATTGTGAGAAGACTTTTTCTGAGTCCGAGAGTGAAGAAGATGATGTAGATGATGATGCAGGTGCAGGTAACCAAAATCCCCATTTTCAGACGACGCTGCCAAACTGGGTATTTTCACATGGTTGTTATTATGTGGTGAGATATTTAAAATATTTTTAGTTGTTTTCTTGTTTGATCTTTTTTTCCCCATTTTGAAACAGTATTTGAATTTGATTGTGATTTGTAGAATATTCCAAAGGCATTTGCTAGAACAAACGACATGTTGCGAAACAAGACCGTGGAACTGCGAATTGCCACAGGGGAATCATGGCCTGCTAAAATTGTCTATATGGTAAATCAAAAAGTTCTTTAAGCAGGTTGAATGATTTCATTACGGACAATGACCTAAATGTAGGAGATGAATGCAGTTTTGAAGTCATTGATCAACCTATAGAAAATCACGTCGTGTTTAATGTGGTGATTACTAAATATTGAAGATCATTTATTTAGGCATCATCCTATCGTATTTAATGATCACCCTTAGTTTATTTAAGCGTCATCTTATTGTTATCTCAATGTATCATTACTCTTTGTTTTTATGTTTGTAAGCCATGTATGTAAGCCAACGTATCATTACTCTTTTTTTTGTGTAAGCCCCGTAATAATTACTGTTAGTTTTACAGAGGTTGTGTAATACAAGACAAACTTGATTCCGATTAATAACTGAATACAATCATTACTACAATCCATTAATAAAATACTACAATCCATTAATACGTTACACAATAACGATCCATTCTAATATCACCATAACAAAAACAATGACTTCCTACCGGTATTACGTGCAACTGGCTCTGTTATGTCCTAGATGTTTGCAATTACTACATACATTTTGATGGCCTGGACGTTCCCATTCAGAAGGGATTCTAGTGGTATTAATTTTACCTTTTCTTGGAGCTTCACTGGCATCAGGCGCATAATTCATATTAGGCACTCCGACTTTCATGTTTTTTACCACCTCCGGAACATCCCAATCCTTCCTGTTAAGAACTGGATATATGCTACCCATGTAAATCTCCTTGAAACATTCAGCTCTATAATACCGTGAAACGAGTTCGGGTGGACTAATTATGCGTGTTCTTTCTTGGTCGTTATAGCATGCGTACATGGTATTTCCATTTTCTCAAAATAACCACAATAACACTTCCTCTCTCGTAGATTTACCACCCCATGAAGCAATTATTTCCATGAACCTCAAACTCATCGGGGTTAATAGGATTAACCCTGAACTTCCTTCTAGCAGTAATATTCGAAGCCACTATTGTATCGATCTCCGGTGCTAACACAGTCGCACAATCAAGCGCCTTCTGTTGTCTATCGTTAAACCATCTCTGCAGTGTAGCTCTAATGAATTCCAAGAGGCTAGGAATGGGCCAACGACGAGCTCCTCTAATCGCACAGTTGAAACTTTCAGCGTAATTGCTTGTCATTAAGGCGTATCTTTTCCCAGAAAATTTGGCACGCGCCCACCGTTCAACAACTCTTTCTTCTAGTTTTGGATATGCGCCAAGACATTGTGCCTTGATCAGGGCATACTTTCGGAGAAATTAGGCCTCCGAGAATGCATAGGCTATTTGATAGAATGTGTTTTCACATAAACCGTAATCCTTCCATTTTTTTGTTAGATTTCCCTTTAAATGATGATAGCAAACACCGTGATATGCATTGGGAAATACCTGACCAACCGCATTTCTAATAGCCTTGTGTCTGTCAGATATAAAGCTCAAATTTTCATCATGGATACCTCCAATGGCCACCCTCAATTGTCTCATGAAATACCCCCATGAATCATTGCATTCTTTTTCAGCAATACCGAAAGCTACAGGGAATAGGTGGTCACCGGCATCTATAGCAACAGCAATAAATAGTTGCCCTGAGAAACGGGTTTTTAGATGAGTGGCGTCCACACACAAAATAGGTCGACAATACTTGAACCCACGACGACTTGCTCCCAAAGCCATGAAACAACTACCGAACCTTCCCAGATTATCAAGATGAAAGTCAACATAGGTCCCTTCATTGGCCTCACGCACCATCCACAGGTACGAGGGTATCGCATTGTAACATTCCGTCGGTGAACCTCTAACCAGTATTCTCATCATCTCATGAGATCGGTATGCTTGGTCATAAGTCAACTGTACACTGTAAGTTGTGAGCATGTCCTCCATAATATGTCTGGGTTTATATTCATTGCCGAGTTCTTCCATTTTCTGACTTAGCAGACTCGTAATAACAATAGGTGTTGCTTGTCGATTGTCATTATCCGCATTCCGAGAGGCATAAGTATGCACATCATTCAATGTTGTGATCTCAAATGTATGTGAGACATTTTTATTCGTCTTCACCCTTTTCGCCCTTACATGCCATTAGCATGTAGTGTTTAGACATGTGTAATACAAGCAACATCTAAAAATTATTGGCAACCGCATACGATTTTATTTTCAAATTAAAATCTTCTTTCGAATCATATTTCTTCCCAATGAACAATTCGTTCACGTCATTCATACGTAACGTACCGGTAGATAGACACTGCGGTAAATCATCATCTTCAAATGTAGAAATCCTCCATGAATAATCTTCTCGTACACTTTCCCTAGCATTGGCACCCTGATTATTATTGCCATACCTGCCCGTTTGATCGGTTTGAATATGAGGTGCAAATGGAGAAGCCAAAAAACTAGTGACTGATCCACCAAACAAATTATATGGCTGTTGGATAGGTTGAGCACGACTACTTGAAGGTTGGTTAGGAGGATACTGAAACGGATTATGTGATTGGCTATTTATAACATTATAACTTGGAGGACCGAATTCAAACGGAGCAGTGTATTCACCAACCATTTCAACACGAACATGACTACTTGAAGGTTGATTTGAAATATTATGACTTGGTCTGATTGGTTGATCTGGCTGTTGGTCGAAGCTTCACCAAGCCTTTGTGTAAAACATGGTTTTCAAACCCACTACATCCATACTATTGCTTGAATGGATTAAAATTTGGATCTCAGAGTAAGTTCTTGTGCCGGAGAAGAGAAATTACCAAGACTATAATCCGAATTATTGTTATCATCCGGGGCATTGCAATCTTGATTTAAATCAATGCCATCATCCTCAAATATCGGTTCATTGTTTGCCTCCACTGGTGTAGCATTCACGTAAAAAAATTACATTTTTACTGTCAGAGGCCGCTTCGATTTAACCATTTAGTGTCTGGTTGTCTAAGATATCATCAGGTGGTATATTCCCCACACTACCATAAGTAAACAAAGTTTTTACGCCGAGCTTTGAATCAGACCGATCAATACCAAGCCTCACATGCAAATTATCCAACAACGCATTCAATCTTATGTTCTTTCGGACAAATAATGAGAACATCGATCCATTTACATGATTCCACCGGTTATAGAGAGGATCGTACGTAAATTCGCCGTTGAACGAGACAACAATCATAGTGTTGCGATTATCTTTTTTTTTTTTTAAACAATTCAAGTCATTATTAACTCATTCAATATCAACTTAGTTAACAACTTAAAATGCATTATAGACATTCAATATAGTAACTCAAAACCCTACCTAAGCAAATTTATCACAAATAGGAAACAAAACATACTTACACTAAACCCTACTAATTAAACCCCAACAAGGAAACAAAGACTATTTTCTCCTTTTAAGATGTTTCAAACAAGAAAACAAAGACTTTTAACACTTAAAACTCTTTCACTCTAAGTGTAAGTGTGATCAATACTTCCAATAACAATGGTCTCTGAAACAGAGCAATTTTCAGTACCATTTTGGGTATGAACAGCATCCTTATGCACGATCAAACCATCAATATGGACAATTCCATTACTACCAACAACAAATTTCCCAACTTCTCAAAACTACAATACCAAATCAACAATACCAAAGTTTACTACAATCGAACAATACCAAAGACTTAAACACACTACTTAGATGTATAAACATTACATAAACAACCTACTTAAAACACACATTTCGGTTAAATACATTTCATTACTACAATATAAATAACAAAATCACTACTTAACACACATTTCGGTTAAATATATATCATTACTTACACTAAACCCTAGTAATTAAACCCTAAACAATAACACTAAGAAAATACTTAAACACACTACTTAGATGTATAAACATTACATAAACAACCTACAAAAAACACACATTTCGTTTCAGTAAATATCATTACTAGCATAAATAACATAATCACATTGAGCACTTGAATTAAGACAAATTATATAGCAAAAACTTACCCATTTGAAAGACTTGAATGATGAAGAAATGGACTTGAAAGATGAAGAAGTGGTTAGAAAATTGATATTAACTTGAAAGACTCTGAATGAATGAGAAAAATAGCCCGTTAATGTGGTGTATGTTGAACAATCATCTTACAACAACATTAATTGTCATCTACCACTTCCAAACGTAGATAATAGCTATTTAAACGTAGAAACGATGACGTTTAAGCGTGAAAATGCATTTTAACCTACGCTTAAACGTGAAAATTACACATTTATTGTAACTTCCTAATTATTGAAATATTTACGTTTAACGTAGTTCGCTTTACGTTTAAACGTAAGGATAATTACGTTTAAACGTAAGGAATCTACGTTTACAGCTATTGTTTGTGGCAGACGGATATGTGAATTCCTTACGTTTAAACGTAAAGAACCTTACTTTACCTAAATTTCCACGTATCCGAAAAATAGCGACGCGATTTTCGTGTCACGTGACTTATACAACCTCATTTTTCAATTTCTGACAAATACCCAAATATTAATAATGGTACTTTCACCTCCACACGGTTCCCTATACGGACTTCAGTTTTAATTCATTGACTTAATGGAAGGGATGTGTCATTATCTCTTGATAGAGACAATTATCAAAATAGTGACCCGTGACAGTGACTTTTTATATAAAAAAAAAAGGATTATTTTTCTTTTGAGTTAAAAAAGAAAATTAGTTGAGAATACTTTTTCAATACGTTAACATCATAAATAATTTATACTTTAGGTCACCTATTTTAATCCCCCACTTCCCCAATTAAAAAAATTATAATTACCCAATTAAAAAAATTATAATTACTCACCTATTTCTATTCCATTTTCCAATATATGTATATGTATCATCATTTAGTAGACTACACATGATAGGAAAATTATTGACGCAATAATTCACTGAACACGATTTTATATTATTGATTACATTAAAACTCATACTAATCAATTGATACTATATTACGACTAAGAACATATATGTCTCAATGGGCAAGGTCCCATACCCCTGCCACGCTTCTTGGCTGTCTCACTCCGCCTCGAAATGAGATGATCCGGGTTCGATCCCCCACCCTCATAGATTAAAAAAAACTTTCGTTCAAGTGGAAAAAAAATATATATATATGTCTCACTGCCGGGAAATTTTACATGTCATCTCCTCGTGTGCATCGATCCGTTAGATACGCGACATCTATACAAGAAGATAAATTAGTATTTGTCTTCTTATACACATGTCACTCATCCAACGAGCAGTGCACGCGAAAACTCTCCGACTAAGAATTTCTTCTCACTCCCTCTCTTTTTTAGTCTATCACATTTGGTGTAGACATGCAAACTAAAAAATGGATTATTGTGTCTGGAATTATTTATAAAAGACAACGGGGTTATTCTATGGTAGAGAGCCAATAGGTGAAGTTAGATATGCGCAAGAACATCCTGACCATACAGTTTCATCCTACGTAGGGAATTGTCTATTGCAGATGAAACTGTGTGATCCAGATGTTGCCACATATACAACTCCCTATTAGGGCCTCCCTACCATAGAATAACCCAAGACAATGCTATGCTTCCTTTAAAATTTAATATTATCTTACTCCTAAAAAGACGTTTTGATTTCTTATTGTATCCAAGTTAAAAATTGTCTAGGAAATTGTGTTTTATTATTTATGATATTGAAAAATGAAACTATGATTTAATTAGAAAGAAGAGTATAAGTAGAAAAATAATAATAAATGTTGTATTGATATTTTAAACTAACAAATAAATAAAAACAAATTAATTTCTAAAATATAACAGTTAAAAAAACGGAGGTTCCATCACTTTCACATGGTATACGGTGAATATTTTATGGTCCGTTCAAACATTAATCAATTCATTTTCTGATTCAAAGAATATTTTTTTAGGGGTAAAGAAGATTTTATTAATCATTCAAATATGCAAGACATACAGAGAGAACATCGTTTGGAGGCAGGGTGCCCCAAGATAGTACTCTATGACTAGAGAGATCAAATCTAGCTAACAAGTGTGGCGGGACGTTCCCGGTTCGCTGAATAAAAGAAAATTGCACCAAAGGGAACAAAGAAGCCGCAAACAGGCTGTCCTGCCGAAGACAACCTAAAGGGGAATAGTCCTCCTCCACGCTATGTAGCATTTGCACGCAGGTCAAACACTCGCTCTCCACCACTAGCCTCGTTAGTCCCAGCCTTTGTCCCTCCACTAGTGCCATCATAATCGCCTGCATCTCTAACAGAACTACCTCGATGCCCGGCTCCAAATGGAATGAGTAAGCCGCCAAAATTACACCCTCGTGATCATGGAAAATTAGCCCCACCCCCGAGGCAGAAGGCATGGCCGAAGCATCTACGTTACATTTCATCTCCCCGACCTCCGGGGCCTCCACCGATCTGGGTACTCCGGGCCTCTTATAGGCCAAGACATGTGCCAGGCATCCCTAAACTCTCGTGCCGCCGAAAGTGTCGTAGAATAGATCCGAGAGATGTAAATCGGCTGGTCATCGTACACTGCGCTACATCACGCCTTCCGAATATGCCACATAACCCACACACACTCCGATACCCTCTCCTTGGCAATCCTCTACAGGGGCTTCATAAAGAAATCCCTGAAATTCACAAAGAATGTGCCTTCAACGATCAGACAAGAAAGGGGTCAACTCCCAAACTCAGGCAAACAAACTCACACTAAAAATAGTATGCCTCAACGATTCATCCTCCTCTTGATCGAACTTTTCTAGGGGTTCGATGATCATTTGGTAAGTATACCGGGTTAATTGTAGTCTAGTAAGTGGTCAAGGTCGTATCCCACAAGTATTGTGAAGTTAAGTACCGAAAAGATGATTATCTCGATCTAAGTCGCAATGAAACAAGAAAGTAAACGGCCTCAATATCAAGCTACTAAGCTCGATCAAATATTACTAAAACGGGTGATCATATGACAAAAAGCTTAGCCAAGACAATGCAATGATCAAGTCAATCTCTACTAGCGTCATGAGAATAAACAACCTACCAACCTTCTATTAGTGTTCAAGTGTGTGTTATCTGTGCACACTTAAGCTAGCAATTCCCCCTCATACGAGTGTACGGAACTACTCTATGCCTCCTCCTTGGTCTAAGAATCCTAGACCTAGCGATTCAACATGATTAAGTTCTTGAGTGCAATGAATAAACAACGACCCCCGGATAAGAAATTGAGTTCCACTTAAGGTCAATTTTACCTTCCGGTTCTCCTATCTTTTTCCCACACCTAGTATCTCCTTTCGGTCTCAAGTAAGTGAGTGTGTCTAAGTGTTAGTTAATTACTCCAGCAATAACAAGACATACAATGCAAATAAGAGAAGATAAACAACACACATGAAGCCATGAATCACAAATTAAGATTCCGAATCAACCAATAGAGATCAAACTATCACAATTACATTATCTTGACTATTATATAACTAGCCACTCATGGATGTGAGCTCCAACATATCAAAGTTAGAATTCATATCAATGAGAACAATTAAATAAAAGTAAATGCTAAGAATTCACCAACAAGAAGCTATGAACTTGTCAAAGGAAACTTTCGTTCAATAACCAGAAGCTTCAATGAAGTTTGTACACCAAAAGTGATAAACTTGTTCCCACAAAAGTGATTATAGATTCAAACTCAGATTCCTTAATGTTTACAATGGAATCAAATGCTAAATATTGATGAAATATTGGCTAGGAGAGCCTTGAGGTTTTGGGTGCCTTCAAGAACTTGAGAGAGAGTGGTAATGTAGAAGTGTTTGATGATAGAGTAAATGTTTTGATTAAATGCTGAATCAACACTCATTGGTGTGTGCCAATGCCTTCTGGCATGAGCCATTATCTCTTTGTGCATATTTGGCATGCGCCAATCTCTGACGGATAGTTGAGGCTGACATCATGCATTTAACGCTCTTCAGAGATTCTGATCTCAAACTTTTGGGCAGGAAATTGAATTCCTTGGCGTGCGCCAATTATGAAGGGAAACTCTCTAATAGTTCTGGATGTCATTGGCGTGCGTCATATGATGACAGGTGTACACCATTTAGCTTTGAAGTGTGCATTCCATGCCCTTGATGCATTGGGTCCATCCATGATCAACTCTCAAGCTTCAACACCTCAATATCTAAGCTCCAAGCCTTGGTATATGTGCTATGACAAAAAATGTAAAGATATCACGCGTAAATCCGATAACAAAATTGGCTAATAGGCCTATATAATCGACAAAAGGGTTGGTTTTCATAATATACACAAAATGGTCCAAAAATCACAATAATCGCTGGAGTTGATACTAAAACATCAACAAAAGCATGAGAATCGGGGTAATAACATCGTGAAACGTATCATCTAGTTGACTTACATCACCTGTCCACATGCCAAACTTCTATTATCCCTTAGCCCTCGCTTTGTTAAGTTTTGTGCAATCAGGAGACAGTCGTGTAAACTACTCCATAAGAAATGGGCAATGCATGGCTGAAGAGAAAGGCGCTAACACTGCCTCCAAACACCATCCACATCCCCTGACGTTGATGTTCCCGCGTTAGCGCCGCCTAAACAATACAGAGAGACTGTCAAGTGATACCTGGATTTGACTGTGTAAACAACCCGCCGATCATAGTGCCATACCCTCCTATCTACATGATGCCCTTGTGCCACAGAAGTACTTAAAATGACATCTACCTCCCGGGAGCGGAACCACTCTCTCACTCTTTGAGCATTCCACATCCACATCACTGGGATCAACAAAACTGCAACCTTGCTCCCCACAGGGCAGTCGTGGCTTGCAAAGGGAATCCGAAAGGTTGGCCCCCGTGTAGTCCATGCATCCAAGAAAATAAAAATTGATGATCCGTCCTTAACCCTCCAACACAGGCCATTCAGCAGGAGGTCCCGTCCCTCCAAAATACTACGCCAGATGAATGAGGGCCTAGCCATCAAACCTGTCGCCAAAAAGGTAGACTCCCTATAAGACTTAGCTCTCAACACCTGAGTAGCCAGAAACGAGGGTCAGCAGATGCCACACTTGCTTGGCCAAAAGGGCAATGTTAAAGCACTCTGAGTCTAGAAACCCTAACCCTCCAAAATTCTTATGCAGGCAAAAAAATCTCCCAACTCTTCCAATGAACCCTCCTCCGCTGCTCCGTGTCCGCCCATAAAAAGCCTCGAATCTCCTTATCTAGCTCCTGGACTATGGTACAAGGAACCTTAAAGCATTGCATAATGAATGTCGGAATGGCCTGTAATACAAACTTTATCATTACATCTTTCCTTCCGGGGAGAGCAGATTGTCCTCCGCCCTGAGAGTTTTTTCCAGATCCATTCCCGTAATAAGTGAAGACTTGCCATTTTTTCCAACCCGTCAAATAAGGAGGCCTAAGTATTTTCCCGTACAGTCACCATGCGGGATTTGCAGCACATCCGATGCCTGCTGTTAGGTCCCAAAATATTAGAAGTTTTGATGATACCAAAATAGTTGTTTAGAAGACCAAGTATAAGTTTGCATAGTAGTCTGACATGCGAATTGTATAGGATTGGTCAGACGTTGCTTGTATTTGCACTTAATCAAATATAGTCTAAGTTAGTCTAGGCTTGAAGACTCAGAATACCAGACTCTCATCCATCAAGAAGACTACTCATCCAGAAGTCAGAGTTTTTACAAGGGCAAAACAGACCAGCAAGCAAGTAGACGAGTAAAGCATTCAAGAACCAGACTAGTCAAGGATCAGACTAGAAATACAACTATGCTACTAAGTGACTAAATGAAATTTGAAGTGATAAATCAAAGGGCGTGTAGCCATCCATATGATCAACATTTTATCAAACGGCTACAAAATCATAAAATTGGAGAGATAGCCTTTAATGCTAAAAGATTGCATTCTAGAAGCCATCAAGTACAAGCTTCTAACGGGCAAAAGATGAACTAGCCTTTTTGAATTGAATGACAACTCAGCAATAAATGAGGACCACTCATTTACTCAACGGAAAACCTACCCTACAGAGAGTATAAAAGCACAAGGAAGAGCAACTGAAAGAGGAGTTCTGGAATAGTTCTTAAGATATCTAAAAAGCTATCTCTGATTCAATCTCTAGAATAACAAGATCATCACAAAAGCTTACCAATCTTGATCTAGAAATCAAGCAGATCAACATCAACGAAGCTTAAAGAAAACATCTAGTGATCTACTTCATGAAGAGAGCTGCAACCGAAACTTCAAAGTCAGATTCAACAAAAGCTCTCATCTTTGTATCATTAATTTGACACAACACCCACTACTTTCAACAATCAATCACCAGGAAGTCAGGATACCTGTTGAAGCATCTACGGGGTGTGAAGGAACAGAAGAACAGACGAGTCATTGGAGATAGGGAGTTCTTTAGACGAGCTGCGTGCAAATAGACAATTGAAGCATATGTGGGGTGTCAATGACTGACTATTTTGAGTGTGAAGCATCTGTGGGGTGTCAAGGACACTTACCCATTGTATCGGTGTAGAGTACAATAGTGATACCTCCTAAGACAGGAGAAGCGGTCACGTAGGAAATTACGCCACTCCGAATATCGATAACACTTCATGTCTCATTTACATTCAAAGACTTAATTTTCTCAGACTTGCATATTCCATAAAGACACAACTCAACATCAAAACCAAGCCAAGGCTTATTTTGAACTATATCATTATTCCCCTGCACTCACCTTTTGACTTTAACCAGCTCAGTAAAACCAGACGAGTACTTTACTAGTCTGTCTACTGATCAGTATTGATCATTAAGTGAGAAACTCCAACAGTAGAAGATAGTTCATTCACCCCCCTTCTGAACTCTCACAATCCTTGCATTACGGACCAACACTGCTCTATTTCCTCCTCCGACACCACACTACTGAAGTACATACTAGACTTGTGAAAGTTGATAGCTTGGCTCGAGAGAGCCTCATACCTCGCAAAAAGGTCCAACAGATTCTCGACCGCCCCCTCCGCCAGCTCAAAAAAGAGCATGCTATCATCTGCAAACAAAAGATGCGACGCCTTCATCTCCCTTACTGACCTAAACCGAATACCTCGAAGTAGTCCCTGAGCATTGTATATGTTATTAAGCGCCGTAAGCCCCACTGCACAGAACATTGTCAGAGGATCCCTTTGCCTGATTCCCCGTGTGGAATTAATAGACCGGCTTGGTCGTCCATTCAGCAGCACCATGTACGTTACTGAGGTCACACATCTCCGAATAAGATCTATCGTAACCTGAGGGAACCTCATACGATTCATCACTACCCATAGATACTGCCACTCCAGCCTGTCAAAAGCCTTAGCCATATCCAGCTTAAGAGCAGCATGATTGTGACACTATTGCAGCCCCGTCTTCTGAGAATGGAAGCCTCAAACGCGATCATAACATTGTCCGTAATCAATGTCCCAGACACGAAGGCATTCTGATTCCCGGACACCACATCCCTGATTACCCGATTGAGCCTGTTCATCATTACCCGAGAGATCAACTTGTTCACCGAGTTGCATAAAGAGATCGGCCTAAGGTCCGTCATGACTGTACGTGAAAGGAACCTTATTCAAAGAATAAATTTTAATAAAGATTTTGTTTAGGCTTATCAAGTTTCGAATGAAATAAAATGAATATGATGTAGTGTGTGAGAACATTTATTCCATATAAGTATGAATGAAAGTACTTGATACATTGCTCTAGTGGTTTTCATTATTGTCTAACCTGGCTACCCAATGAGGAGACCAGACTTCGAATCCAGTTTAAGACGAATTAATGGATGTGTGCGTTATCCTTTCGTATTAGAAAAAAAAATGAATGAAAGAATACCCATTAACCAATATTATAACAATGCAACCGTAAAAAATATATTATAACAAATGCCCCATTCTTCATCAGATTTAATTAAATAAAAAGGTATCTACAATCAAAATAATCGTGTTATAATAATTGACATAACATATTTAATATTATTAGTTATGATTATAATATTTTAATTAATGAAGTACAGTATATATTATTCTTATTGGTATAAAAATATTGTAAATAGTAGTAGCCTTTAAATGAAAATATATTAATAACAATAATAACCTTCAAAAAAAAAATTTAAAAAAAAGGAAAGAAAAATCTTCCATGTCTTTTAAGTCTAAAAACGCGAGGTTCTATATTGTAGAGAATCTCATTTATAGAAGAGCTGATTTACGTGGCGAGGATCAGATTAATACACACATTTTACGAGATGGAATCTGCATGTCAGTGTATGAAAATGCGTAGTGGAATCTTTTGCGTAATAGTTCCTAAGTCATGAATAAATTTTCCTGAAAAACCTAGATTTAATAATGAAAGAAATTGTGTCAATCATTTTATTTTGTCGCTTTCTATGAGCGCACTCCTATAATTGCAACTAAACCATGGGCTTTATTGTTCTAAGTCTAGCAACTCCATCAAACACTTCATCTGCAATATATTTGTTAAATCAGTATAATTTTTTTCATAATTCTTTAGCTATATATATAACTACAACCATGTTAACTAAGAGGCCGGCTCCAGTGATCGGAAAGTTTACAAATTCAATCATGTCCAGCGGTTTCCGGGATGCCTCCGGTAGCTCAAAATATCCTTCAGATTGCAAAATTCTATCTCCAAGAGGACCTATAAACCACGATCTTAATGGAATTGGACTAGGAATAGTAGCTGCCATGGAAAAATACGTTGATGGTGGAAGACAAGCTCCGGCCAGCAAGGTTATATGTCGCCGGAGTTCGAGCCCGCGATCAAATCCGATTCCGGTGAATTCCCCCAAAAATTCAACTGCAAACAGAGGAGTTATAGATGATCATGAAGTAAACAGTTTGGAAGATTACACTTTTGTTACTGGGATTGGCCCAGATAACAAGAAGTTTGCAAGAGTATATTATGATGGGGAGAATCAAAGAAGAGATTTTGATCGGAGAAGATCAACAAGAAAAAATCCAAGTATTTTCACCGTTTCTCCGACTGGATTCGATGATTTTGCAGATTATCCAGCTTCTGATTTTCTAAGTTGTTGTCATATGTGTCGAAAAAAGCTTCATGGCAAAGACATCTATATGTACAGGTACTTACCTCTCACTCAATCCATAACAATTCTGCTAATACCGAAATATTTCGGTATTAGCAGAATTGTAAAACTACTTCATTTGTCAGAGGAATTATATTACTCTGACAAGAGCAGTGACACTTAATCCACTATTAGAAAAATTGAAAATTGAAATAATGATATGAATTTGAATACTATGTGCAGGGGAGATAAAGCATTTTGTAGCACAGACTGCAGATACAGGCAAATAGTGATGGATGAAAAGAAAGAGAAAGAGAAAGAGAAAGAGAAATGTAGTTCTGAATTTGCTTCAAGATCATCAATTGAAGTTTCTGGAATTTCTTGTAACAATGGAAGGATATTTTCTCCCGGGATCTTTGCGATTTAGCTTTGAGCGTCTTTGATGGCACCACCACGTTAAATATATTGTTTTTTACATCACCCCTCAATCAAACTTTTTACACCGTTGATTATGTTGTTTTCGATTATGGATCATCATAATTGACGGTGTAAACGTCGATTCTCGGTTTTAGAATCGATTCTTTTTATCGGTTGATTGTTTTGTTTATGGGTGTGATGTTTCAAAAGAAATTGGTGAAAATAATTGATCCATATGTACTGCGGAATATATAATAGTTAAAATATGCAAAGAGAACTTTCCCAAATTTTCTTTGGGAAATTAATCCATCTCCAAAGTTCCCTCCCCCCAACCCCTCTTATTTCAACTATGTTTGCCTATTGGTATATTTGAAAGTTGGAGTAAAACAATTAATTTCTCTTAAGAAAATTAAAAATAAAAAGAAGAAAGAAGAAAGATGAACAAAGCTTGTTGATTTACTTGCTTGCTGATTGTTGGTTGTTGACTTTGATTGGTTCGGATCGAAAAGGGATCCCCTCCCATACACAACACCAATCTGTGTAAAAACGTATATATGAAGCCCCAAATTAAAGAAAAAAAACAAAACAATAAACCAAATTTGTGGTTAAAAAGTGCACATAACCCTTTTGTACACAGGTGGGGATCCAGGTTTGATTTGGATCGATTTGATTTGAATTATTCCATATTATAATTTGGTTTGATTCACAGAAACTATTATACCAAACAAAACCTTTGACTTTAGATTGATTTTGATTTTCATATAGTTAAAAAAATATACATTTTATCTAAATAATTTACTAAAAAAAACTAATGGTTATTTGTTTATAAGCATCGGTTTTGAGGTTTAATTGTGTATTTAGGACATTAAAAAAAAAAAAAATTTTATAATGACACATTTTATCTCAGTTTCTTATATTATCCTTATATAATCTCGCGCTTACTGATATTAGAGTCAAGTTCTTGGATCCAATGGATTCAATTAATCGATACTGAACAGAAACGCCACCACCCCCTGCATTCTTGCTCCGATGTGGCTATATTCATCATTATCTTCTCCTTCTCCTTCTCCT
Organism: Gentiana macrophylla; assembly: GCA_026214975.1. Lineage (NCBI taxonomy): Eukaryota > Viridiplantae > Streptophyta > Magnoliopsida > Gentianales > Gentianaceae > Gentiana > Gentiana macrophylla. The sequence continues at coordinate 32,616,275 of CM047809.1, read as the reverse complement.
TCCGACCAATCTCATAACGTTCTTCCATCTTCTTCTGTTGTTTCTCAATCATCTTCGTCTTCCCCAGCAACTCAACCTATATCGTTTTTTTTGATAAGCCTATGGTGGCTGTTAAAGCTAAGAGGACAACATGAGAAGACTACATTTTGCATTTTAGTCACATGGTAAATTAGGAAGTTAGTTACAACCGACACAAGTTAGTTACAGCAAGTTGGGATCTCTACAGCTTATATAAGTGCAATTAGAAGTAGTAATTGAACACTGAAGTATGTAGAAAGCTAAATTCGAGTTGTTTGCCTTAGATAGAGATTCTCTGATTTTCCCGCCAAATTCTGTTTTGAATTCATGAAGATGAACTTCATCTTCTTCGTTGTAACTTTCTCGAAATTAAGTTGATTCTTGTTCAATTCTCATTTCAATTACAATTTCAATATGGTATCGAGAGCAATAAAGCTATCCGCCGATCATTTCTTATTCAATTTTACGAAAATCGCTTTATTCATTTCATTATCGCTTTTCTTCAAGGTTCATCAATGGCTGAAAATTCCAATTCCATCTAGATAATCCGAGTTTGGTCATTGTTCGTCCTCTCTTGAAAGGTGACAATTATAATCATTGGAAGAGGTCAATGACCAAGGTTTTGTCATCTCGTGGTAGATTGAATCTTGTTGACGGTTCATCAACAATGCCGAGATTGGTGATGCAGGTATCTTTGCTTGGATGCAAGTCAACGATCTTGTTCATTCGTGGCTCATTAACTCCATGGTCCCTAGTGTTGCGAGAAAGTGTCATGTACTTTGACACAACAGAGAGATCTGGATTGATCTTCAAGAAAGGTTTGGAAGAGGTAATGCTTATAGAGTTTCAAATCTTGAGGAAGAAATCGAAAAAACTAAGCAAGGATCATCATGCATTCGATTACTATACGGCTTAAGTCTCTTTGGGATCGATGCTTAATCTTGAAGCCTATCCCCTTGTGTATGTCCAAAGACTACAAACAATCGTGAGTATTATGATAATGCTTATACAACCGATTTGTCAAAGGCTTAAATGGCAATTTTAGTGCGATTAAGTCTCAAGTATTGATGACAATTCCTTTACCAAATGTTAAGATCGCTTTGTAATGGCACTTAATCATGAGCAACAGTTGGATTACAATTCTGTGGCTACTGATTCTGTGGTACTGGCTGCTTCAATTTGACAAGCCTCAATATCCTGGTAGTTCTAATGCTGTTATGCAATCTAAGTTTCAAGGTCAAGGTCAAGGAAGGGGGCAAGGCAGAGGATATGGTGTCCAGGGAAGAGGACAGGGAGGTTATAAGAAGCCTCAGTGTTCATATTGTGGAAAAGAGGGGCATACAGTGGACAAATGTTACGAAAGTATGGTTTTCCCCAAAATTTGGTAGTGGTAGGGCGCAGAAAGTTCCATGGCTAATAATGTCAATCTTGAAGATATTCAAGAAGAGCATGAGGATGAGTTTTCTGGTCAGGAAGTTCCAAGCTCAGGCCCCACTGGTGGGATTTCACAGTCTCAATATGATCATTTGCTGTCTTTGATTCAGGGCTTGCAGGCTAATTCAAGCCAGTGCAATTCTGTTATTTCAGCTGTTAACAATGTTTCACAAGGGCCAGGTATCATTGATGATGAGTCTTCAATGGATTATGGATTCAGAGCTACCGATCATATAACCTTTTCATTGCAAAACATGTTTGATATAAGCCCTGTGCATGATCTGTCTGTCAGATTGCCTAATGGAGTTTCTATTATGGTTTCACATATAGGAAAAGTCAGAATTAATCATTTCATTGTTTTACAGAATGTGTTTTGTATACCTGCTTTCAAATACAATTTACTATCTGTGAGGAAGTTGGTGTCTGACAGTGGTTTGCTGGTCAGTTTTTCCTCTAATTGTTGCTTTGTGCAGGACCAACCAACTTTGAAGAGGATTGGTACAGCTGAATTGAGAAAGGGGTTATACATTCTCAAGGCAGATCCTCACATCAGTTCAAAGAAAGGCTGTGTTTCAGTGTCTAATAGTGTTTGTCAAAACTGTACTAAGTCTGATACATTGTTATGGCATACTAGATTAGGTCATCCTTCTCTAGAAAGAATGAAGTGCTTGAATATGATTGATAATAGCATTAAAATACCTTCTCATTCTTGTATTATATGTCCTTTGGCAAAACAGAAGAAGCCAAAATTTCCAATAAGTACTTCTGTTTCACAGTCATGTTTTGATTTGATACATGTAGACATATGGGGACCAAATAGGATTCCAACAATTAATGGAGAATATTACTTCTTGTCTATTGTGGATGATCATAGTAGGTTTACATGGATATTCTTGATGCATGCAAAGTCTCGAAACCAATCAATTATTACAAAGAGCTTTGTAACATGGTGCGATACATAATTTGACAAGTGCATAAAAGTGATTAGAGTCGATCATGGTGCTTTGAATTTAACATGAAATTGTTTTATAGGACCAAGGGCATAGTACACCAAAAAGCTTGTGTTAGGACTCCACAACAAAATGGTTTAATAGAAAGGAAACATCAACACATCTTGAATGTAGCTAGGGCTTTAAGAATACAAATTCCAATGTGCCTATACCTTACCTGGGATTACATGTTTTGCATCTTTGTTTATCTAATAAATATTATTCCCACACCACTTCTTGGTGATGTCACACCATATCAGGTGTTGTATAGCAAAACCCCAATTTATCATAATTTGAAAGCATTTGGATGTCTTTGTTTTGTCTCTACTTATTCACAGGGGAGAGGCAAGTTTGATGACAGAAGCAGTAAATCTGTTTTTTTAGGGTTTGAAGATCATATGAAAGGATATAGAGTTTTGAACATTGAAACCAGGAACATCTCTGTGTCAAGAGATGTTACATTTCATGAATACACATATCCTTTTATTGACAACATGAACACACAAGATCAAACTGATCTATGCATGCCTCTACCTATATCTGACACTGATATTTCTTTCACTTTTGCACCTAATGGATCTGATAATGATCATTCTGATCATGATAGTAATCTGACAAAGAATCAAGATACAAACACATCATCTAATCCAGATACAAATGATGTTGGCACATCTGTCCAAACCACTAGGAGATCCAACAGGATTAAATCCACCCCTATGTATCTCAATGATTATGTGTACACTAATCCTGCACACAGAACATCACCACACTCATTAGATCATGTTATTACTTATGCTAATGTCTCTCCACATTATCAAGAACTTATAAGTAGCATAAACAAAGAAACTGAACCAGCTTCATACAAATTAGTCGCTCAAGATTCTAATTGGCGGGGAGGCAATGAGAAAGGAGCTCCAAGCCCTAAATCAAACTAATACTTGGTCTCTGGTTCCTCTACCAAAGGGCATCAAACCAATAGGGTGTAAATGGGTGTATGAGAATCAAAAGAAAGTCGATGGCGACATTGAAAGATACAAAGCAAGACTTGTGGCAAAGGGCTTTACAGGCATGAGGGCATTGACTTCTTGGAAACCTTCTCACCAGTGGCCAAACAGACAACTATCAGGCTGTTCTTGGCATTGGCAGCAATCAGAGGATGGAATTTACATCAAATGGATGTAAATAATGCATTTTTGCATGGTGACTTGGATGAAGATGTTTATATGAAACCTCCAGAAGGCATGAATACAAATGGCATGGTCTGCAAGTTGAATAGATCACTTTATGGCCTTAGGCAAGCAAGCAGACAGTGGAATGCAAAACTCACACAAAAACTTCTAGAGCATGGATACAAACAGTCTCAAAATGATTACAGCCTATTCACCAAAGGACAAGGTTCAGATTTCATAGCACTTTTAGTGTATGTTGATGACATTATAGTTGGCAGCCTGAATATGCAAGCTATACAACAGTTAAAAGATATGCTCCATAATGCATTTACAATAAAGGATCCGGAGAACTCAAATATTTTTAGGATTTGAAGTGGCAAGATCTAAATCAGTATTGTAATCAATCAAAGAAAGTATGCTGGATTTGTTGAGAGAATTTGGTTTTCAGAGTGCAAGCCGCCTTCTACACCCATGGATCCAAAGACAGATCTAATGTATCTGAGCACCTTCATTACCATCAAATTCAGAATACAGGAGTCTAGTAGGGAAATTGCTCTATCTTGGGAACACTAGACCTGATATAGCTTTTGCAACACAACAACTAAGTCAGTTTTTGGACAAGCCAAATGAAGCTCATATGAAAGCAGCTCACAGGCTTTTAAGATACCTAAAAGCAGCACCTGGTAAAGGGCTTTTCTTTCCTAGTGAAGGACATTTCACACTCAAAGCCTTTAGTGACTCTGATTGGGCAGCCTGTACTCAAACCAGAAGGTCAGTAACAGGAATGTTGGTTTACCTAGGAGCAGCATTGATATCTTGGAAATCAAAAAAGCAACCTACTGTATCAAGAAGTTCCAGTGAAGCTGAGTATAGGGCAATGGCACTCACTGCTTGTGAAATACAGTGGTTACTTTATCTGCTCAAAGACTTCCAAATCAATTACACAAATCTGCCTCCTTTATCTTTGTGATAGTTCCATTGCATTACATATAGTGGAAAATCCTGCTTTCCATGAAAGAACAAAGCACATAGATATTGGATCATCATTTTGTGAGAGAGAAGTACCAAGCCAAAATCCTAAAACCACTTCCAATTCATACAAATCAACAACCAAATGATATATTGACTAAACTCACAACAAACAGATTCTTACAACACTTCTTCGAGCATTTCCTTTAAAAGATCTCAGATGGAACATGAGGACAACATGAGAAGACTACATTTTGCAAGCTGTTCTTGGTGTTCCACCATTCCAGCTTGAGGGGGGGTGTTAAAGCTAAGAGGACAACATGAGAAGACTACATTTTGCATTTTAGTCACATGGTAAATTAGGAAGTTAGTTACAACCGACACAAGTTAGTTACAGCAAGTTGGGATCTCTACAGCTTATATAAGTGCAATTAGAAGTAGTAATTGAACACTGAAGTATGTAGAAAGCTAAATTCGAGTTGTTTGCCTTAGATAGAGATTCTCTGATTTTCCCGCCAAATTCTGTTTTGAATTCATGAAGATGAACTTCATCTTCTTCGTTGTAACTTTCTGGAAATTAAGTTGATTCTTGTTCAATTCTCATTTCAATTCTGAATTTCAATAGTGGCGGTGGAGGATCCTTCTTCTTCCAGAGACCCTGCGTCCGCCGGCAATATGGTGGTTGTTGATCGGAGAGTTGATGACGCGGATATATGCAAATGGACTGTTACCAATTTTTCGAAAAACAAGACTCATGTGCACTATGGAGCAAGTATTTTGAGGTAGGTGGTTATGATTGCCGCCTATTAATTTACCCTAAAGGTAATTCTCAAGCTCTTCCTGCTTATATCAGCATTTATCTTCAAATTATGGATCCTCGCAATACTACTTCCTCTAAATGGGATTGCTTTGCTTGCTACCAATTATGGATTGAGCATTCGTGTGATACTTCCAAGTCGATTTCGAGGGATAGCTGGCACCGGTTTTCATCGAAAAAGAAATCACATGGTTGGTGCGATTTTGCACCTTCGAATTATCTATTAGACCCTAAGCTTGGCTTTTTATACAGTAATGAAGCTCTATTAGGTACAACTGTCTCCTAAGAGAAGAAGAGTCAACCGATGCTGAACAGAATGTGGATAACGGTGGTTTAGTTGAAGGTCCAAGCTCTTCAGCCATTCACGATTGCATAGTGTTCTTGCTCATTTCTTGCTTGATGATGCACATGTGGGAGAATGTCTTGGGATGTGGTGGAGGCATGGTTTTGAAACATTGCTCTGTCTTTATTTGCCACCAAATGTAAAATGGCCAAGGTATTTATGTTTCTTCTCAGTTCCGTTTGTGAATAGAGTCCATTATTACCTGACAGAAGTTCGTCGATGCTAAATTGTCAAGAATACTACTTTATATGATTTGTTTTGGCAGGAGTGCACGAAGCTATTTCTAGTGAAGTTGCCTAAATCACAAGGTTCATTGTTGCTAAGAATCATAAGGTTCTTGTTGTTCCTCTCAATGAAATTCATGACAACCAAAAGGTACATGTTCTAGGCAATTCTCCAGGGAAAATTTCGATGTGGAGTCTAGGTGTAAATGGATACTTGAAATTTTTTTTCTTTTAAATAGGGAGGACAAAAGTGAGTAAGGGTGTGAAAAAAGGAATTGCAGCTTATGCTTTTGAATTTTACAAGTCAGTTTGGGTTGGTGTGGTTTAAAGAATAGTAAAAGATGCACCCAAAAGATTTACTTGGAAACAAAACAAATTATTGGGCAAGGCAAACCATTAATTATAAGAATTATTCTTCACATTTGTAATGTGTATGTTATAAGTTGTCTACTGCGAATTCACGAAATATACATTTGATTTTTAAATGTTTTCAGGATGTTCAACGAATCGTTTTTACTAATTTGTTTTTTTTTATTTAGAAAATTGGTACAGTGACATGAATTTGATGGTGGGTTTGAGTAAGATTTGGAATAAATTGTTGGTGTCATTGGGTGTCATTGCATAGGGTGTCACTTCATAAAATGTTGTTTCCATTGGGTGTCACTTCATAAAATATTGGTGTCATTGAGTGTCATCAGATCGGGGTGGTCATTGCATCCCAATGGTGAATGCATCGCGATGGTCATTGATCGTCGTCTTTGGTCAATGATGTTAGATGTGATGCCCGAAAGATAATTTTGTAATTGTTTTATTTAATAAATGAAATGATATTATTATTCATATTTATTATTCTCATATTCACCGATGTGACAATAGTAATTACACTACGTAATACCCTAAAGTATATCGTTTATGTAATCACTTAACTCGATGTATATGGTATATACACGGGAGGATTGAGTTAGTGAAGATGTACTTAAAATACAATTAGCCCGTAGTGAAGTTAATCGAGAGTATCGGGTCTCTCCTTTAACGTGCTATTAATGCGCCTGAACACAATAATAGTGTGATTGTCTTATCCGGACTTTCGGTTAAGAGAACCTAATGGGCATTTATATATGATAGATATATCATATGTAAATTTTGACCGATTTGATTAGAGTTCACGATATAATTCCGTGATCGAAATTCTTATCGAATCAATGGATGATCATATTTATGGATATATCTTAATCTCGAGGTGATCACGATCAACCGCTTGAATCGGTATGAGGTTTGACTTGACGGTTAAGGATTACACCGAGTCCAATGGTCCGAATTACCCCATCTTGGCATTGTCTTCGGATTGAGTGAGTAGTCCGTGTTATCACAGATATCGGAATCCATTCCTTCCATTTATGGAAGTAGATAGACGATTCCTTTATTTGTTAATCCTAAAAACCGATCGATCCATGGAGTTCATATTACATCGATTAGCTACCAGGTGAGTTGTATGAATTAATTGATCACTGGGGGTTAATGGTAAATAATGATAAGAGGTTACGAAAAGGGTTAACGGTAACTTCCCGATTTAGAATGAGCGATGCATGGAGGATTAATCCATATGTAATGATTATATCAATGGACGCTTATTATTATTCTCGTGAGGAGATAAATATAATCTTATAATCGGAGGAGTGCGATCACGGGATTATGGTGGCATATTCCTCGTGATTGATTTATCGAATGTAATTATTCTATAATTATTTATTTGATTTATCGGAGCCACGATTATTAGTCCATTGTCCTCGACGCGCTTCCTAAAATAAGCATAGCTATTCTCGGACGTCGAATCCTAATAATATTAATTTAGTTCTTGTTGGACTTTATTAAAACGATATGTGAATTAATTGTTTAGTGGATTATTAAATTAGTTGGGCTAAATAATTAAATATGTGGAAAAGACATTTTCCATAATCTTGCTTCAATTATTGTGTAATGGCAAAATTAATATTGATTGCGTCAATATGTGGTATTTTCGCCCCATGGCTTATTTTGGGAAACAATAAATTGTTTTCTTGTGATTAATAAGACATTAATGCCAAGATAAAATATTTATTGGATAAATATTTATGGTAAAATAAAGATAAATATTATTCTAGATTTGTTCTAGAATATTATGGGATTATCTTTTATTTAATGGGATTATTATAATTGATTTTGTATTAATTATTAAATCCTTGAGGCTAAGTTTTACTTCTCCTATATAAAAGAGAGCCTCCTGCCTTAGACGCACATAAATTTCGACTTCTCTTAGAGAGAAGGAGCAAAAATTCGGCCAAGGGAATAAGGGGGAAAATCTTGGAGATTTTTCCGGGTAGCATATCGGAAGGATTCGAGACGAGGATTTCCTTCCACCGGGAGTTGCTTGGATCACACGTACGGAAGATCGTGGTGCTCTTCACACCTTCGTTCGTTCTTTCTATTGCGGTTCTCCAACTTGGATTTTGAGATCCAAGAGGTATGTTCTACAACCCTCAGTAGATATAGATCTAGTTATTTTATTACGTGTATTTTATAGATCTAGATCCTTAAATCGCTTCCGTTGGGATGATATTACTAACAAAGTGGTATCGGCCGCCAGGTGATCTATATTTATACGTATAAAATATTAGATCTAGGAGTGAGTAAACATGTATATTTTGTCCCAATTTTTTTGGGGGCGATGCATATGTTTATTTTTTTTTATGCTTATGAATGTCGTGTGGTTGAAGAGATGGATTGGGGTTGGCATCAACACCCGTTAGATCTATTGTAAACTCATATAAACGATGAAAATTCGTCCATATGAGTATATGAAATTATGTAATTTTTTTTATTGCAATTTTAATTTCCAGAAAATAGATCTGTTTAGTTATTTCATTTTTCCCGTTGATTGAGCCGTTGAAACGATTATCCCTCCGGTCAGTATCAATATTGGAAGATGATGAACAATTCCACAAAATTTGACGTCGATCGGAGTCCGTTTTGATATCCGTTCGTTGCTGCAAAGAAGCTGCTGTAACAGAAAAACGCAGGATTCACATAAACCATACCTGTGACTTCCTCGAATTTCTGGGAGAGTTTGAACCGTTGAAACGCAAATCCAACCGGTCAGATCGATAAATATGGAGTTTTTGACGTGACATAAAAATTTCAGGTCGATCGGGATTCATCTCGATTTCCGATCGGCCTCGGGAAGCCTTTGAGGCACTGCTGAAAAAATCAGATCCAGCAGCAAGTTGAGCGGCTCACTGGAGAAAATTGACAAGTCAAATCTCCGATCCAACCGTCCTTATTGAAGCCCGAGGAATGAAGAACAGATCTGAAAAGTTTCGTCACGATCCAAGTTCGTTTGGTTTCCGATCATCGAAGAATTTGAACAGCTGCAGATTATGTTAGAATGTAGTAAACCCTAGTTAGGGTTTGGTTATTTATTTTCTAATAGGTTAGATACGCGCGCTTAACGGCCATCCATCTCGGTGCTTTAAATTTTCCGCAATTTATTTTTTATGTGTTTGATCATAAAATAGATATAAAATCGAATTGCCATGACATGCATCATATCATAAATCCACTCCGTGCATACATGTAGAATTTTAATTTTGGTAATTAAAATATGCATGTATACAAACTCGTGTAATTAGTTGAAATTTAATTAATACGTGGTAATTAATAAATTTAGTAACTAATTAAAGATCCGAGGACGGGTTATGAAATCGTTAAGCCTTTCGGTGTGTGTTCTCGGTGAACCGCCTTAAAGCCCAAACGAGATCACGTTTTCGATTCGTAGTGTCTACAAGATTGAATGATGGTAAAAGAACAATAAATCTTGGATAAAAACGGTTCGCCTATAGGTTGGGTGGTCAACTGAGCTAGGCTCGACCGACTTAACCCTCCTAGTGTGATGTATGCACGGGGTCCGGCAAGACTAAGCTACACCGGAGAACGGAGGGTGATTCCTTCTTATCTCAATGGGTCGTCTTGACCCGATTTCGTCCGATCGTCACATATGTTCCAACGAATAGGACGGGTAGGCTTGCCTCGTTACCGACACCATTCGAATCCTTGATTTGATGTACTTTTATGTTAACATCAAAAGACGTGGTTAGTTAACCCACCACCACTTCCAAAATATTGAGTGGGAGCGGGGAGGCGACACCAACCCCACGGCCTCTACTATAGATACAAGTAAGTGAGAGAAGGTGACGCCTCGCGGCGCTTTGATTTCGTCCCCCGGACGGATGGTGTTCACCCTATCAACATTCATGGCTTGGTCTCCGAAAGGATAGGATTTACGGGTACTCGTCCGGGTCACCGACCTATCCTACGACGGCACACTCGGGCGTACCTAAGAGATCCGATATAGTAGGTCACACTCATAAAGGATATTTTTGGTAATATCTAGGCTAAAAAAGGAAGGTAGTCAATGAATTAAGGGATGTTCGATTCTCGTGGGATGTTTGATTCTCACAAGTTATTCATTGATGAGATTGTCTCGATTTAACCGTCATCTCTTTGACCTACCACTACGGCGGCAGATCGAGATGCGAGAGTTAAAACCTTGGAATGGTAGAGTAGACTTATTTTTTAGTTTACAATTCCTAAAATAAAATAATATAGTAGTGTTAAACTTGAATTAATACATGTCATTTTATTTACAACATTATATCCCTTACTAAATTGCTTAAAATTTATAATTGACTAGTATTGACTTCGTTAAAAAGTGGAAAGTAACTAGGACGTTGAACTAGTTAATCGATAATGCAATTAATTTTCGAAAAGAGATATTTTCTCTTAAGCCTTTTAAAAATCAGAGTGACATATAGGTATGTCACTAGTGTCACTAAATGTCAAACGGAGACAAACTTAGGTGATTTCGGACTTTAAAATTCTTCTAGTGAATTTTGAGTGTGTAGTAATTACACGAGTAATTTTCTAATTGAAAAATTGGAAAATCATGAAGTGTTACTAGTTGGACGATATTTGGAATCGATGAACTAGTGGGAGCTTTATGATTTGTTGTTTTCTAGAACATTAGAAAAGTGTAATCGACTACACACGTAATCGTTCTAATTGAAAACCGGAAAGTCATGAAATGTCGCTAGTTGGACGATATTTGGAATCGAAGAACTAGTGGGAGTTTCTATGATTTGTTGATTTTCTGGAAACATTAGAACTATGTACGAAAGATTTTCTAATCGAAAAATCGTAAAATCATAAAAATAAAGCATTGCTCGTTAGACGGTATTTGGAACCGATAAACTAGTGGGAGCTTTAATGTTATGATATCCGACAAGTCCCGACGAGTAACACTCGAAATAGACATCCCACGGTTCAAGAGTAGTGTCTACTCAAACGAACATTGTTCAAGACTCATTTTCATTCACGGAAAGTCAAGAATGGGAGAATATGTCTAAAAGTGTTAGTCATCTAAACTAAGAAAATTTTAAGGCTGAACCGAAAAATTAATTAACTGAAAATCATAGGATAAGGACAGTGATTTGGGATCACCAACATATGAATCCTTGGCGATTTTCTCGAGCTAAGTTCTTTGGAAGAACAAGGTAGCAGTGCATTTAACAATTAAAGGAGTAAACAACGGGCAGTTAATTTTAGCTAGAATAGTGGGAGTGATATAAGGAAATGAATCTCGGATTCAATCCTTGGATATCGCGGAAAATTTATTTTCAGTTTAAGATTCGTTGGAACGAATGGATTTACCTTCTATCCGATAATTTGTTTGTCGTATAGAAAGTGAATATACCATTTGTAGTACGAATCCAAGACTCGGACTTTTGTTTGATAAAGTCAAAACCACTTAGAATCTATTAAATATGTATATAAAACACATCTTAAGAACTGTTAAAAGCAATTGGTTTCCATATTTAGATAAACGATTCTTCATATTCCATAGTTAGTGCATAGTCCCTAAAAGACAAGACCTGAAGACTGGCTCAGGGTGATTCCTTTTCTCCCAGTCTGGTTATATTGTCTCAAAGGTTCAATGACTAAGTTTCCTTTCAATCGGGAAAGGATAATGGTTATAAAGAAGTAACATAGCTTGTTCATGACGACCTTCGGGGTCTGATGAAAGATACGAGCTAGTAGGAGCTTCCGAGTAGTGACTTCTTGTCTGATAACTATTCAAACACTCCGGTAAGTTTATCCAAAATATTGCGAGGTTTCTCTGTTTTTCAACAGAGATAGAGTATTCTATACTCGGAATAGGCCATTCATAGTCCTCGAGACTGATGCTCAGCCTGCCTCATTGTGACATGTTCTCACTAAGTGAGAAACCGTTAAATTGCCTTATATAGTTTTAGATGTGCTACAATACACTGCTTAACTCAATAAACATATTGGAAGCGAAATAACGGTTTACATTAAAATGTAAGACCGAGAAGTCTACCTAGAATATGCTTTGGAATTTACGGATAAGGTGTGGATTCGGTTCACCCCACTTCCCTAAATATAAGCATTTAGCACACGGTGCTTGAAGGTAGGTCTGAGAATTTTGCGCACACGTTCGGTCAGTGACCAATCGTTATATATCTTGTAGCATTGAGAAAAAGGTTTGTTATAAGATTCATGAAATCGGGAAGGGACGCTTATCTTTATTGCATCCTTTCGATAGAGTCCATGAACAAAGAAAAACCTTGAACCTTGAAATACGTTTACTCAAGGTAGTTACTAACTGATTAAAATCAGACCACATCCAACATCGGTTGTTGGTGATAACACTAAATACTACTAAACTAGATCAGAATTTCGATCCACCTAGAATGTAGTGGGAGTATGATTATCCATTACCCATTCACGGGTTCTCATGGACTTTGTAGTCCGAGGATCGATTGATGACCTATGGCTCTTTTGTGAGCGATATAGATTCTCGATAATAGAGGTTGGTTTAATATCCATAACCACAGTAAATGGAGTTCGGTACTCCGCCTGTTTATGCTCTTGTAGAACCACCTGAGCATCTCAGGCCCAAAGGGAGTAATTGGATCTACACGGAAAAGAGTAGAATGAGTTTGGTATTGCATGATTTCGTTCAAAAGCGAAAATAGGGTGATTCCTCGAGATTTTCTTGCCAAACAAACGGAGTCTGGATTCATTCAAAAGCAGAAGGTATTGCCTTATGAACTTATGACAGATGACTCACAAGGCTTATGTCCTTTGTGGATAAAAGCAAACCTCTCGGTCATTGGAAGTCATATATTTCTACAATATGTGGATTTGACCGAATATTGATAAGTCTTTTGTAGACCGGATATCAATTTTAGTACAAATGAGTGAATATATACATTAGTGTTTGTGAAGGATAACACTTGCACTAGGAATCAACATGGGTGTGTTATCTCAAGTCGAAATCGACAATACCACAATTCTCTCAACAGAGATTTGGACAACATTCTTAAGAGTTTGACTCGGTCAAATTCATTAGAATCGATCCACCGGTTTCCCATCCATCTTATTGGTTAAGATGATGCATCTGTGTATGCAACATTCAACGAGGAAGTTCTACCCTATGCCTCAGGGAATGACTCTCTAAATCTTCGGATCAAGAGAAATGGGATAGATTCTCTTTCTAGTAAGAGATGGTCGGTTATTGAGCGTCAACTTTGATCGAATCTTAGATTCGGCGGTTAACAAAGCAAGTTTAGTATGTCCTTTAGTATCTTGAGAGAACGAGGAATAATATGCGGACATATTCATGTGTGAACTTGGATATGTGTGATACAATCGATTTTGACTTTAAGTCGATTGAGGATGATCGTTAAGTCGATCTCGGGCTCGATGTTTACTCGGTTACCACATGATTAGATGGACCGGTAACGCTTCGATTCTACGGATCGTCTCGGGCCGACAACCCGACTAATCATTAAGACCCATGACATTTAGATGTAGGTACTCCCGAGTCACCGACCTATCCTACGACGGCACACTCGGAGTGTATTTTGTCATCCGAAATGGTTATGATATGCTTAGTGGGTACTAGAATACGGGATGAGTCTCCATTGCTTTAGAGCAAGTGGGAGATGTAGTTTGTTGTATTTTAAATAATAGGGTGTGCTCTAAAACAATTAATCACATGCTTTCGTGCAAGTGGGAGATTGTTAGGTGTGATGCCCGAAAGACAATTTTGTAATTGTTTTATTTAATAAATGAAATGATATTATTATTCATATTTATTATTCTCATATTCACCGATGTGACAATAGTAATTACACTACAGAAAACCCTAAAGTATATTGTTTATGTAATCACTTAACTTAGTGTATGGTATATACACGGGATGATTGAGTTAGTGAAGATGTACTTAAAATACAATTAGCCCGTAGTGAAGTTAATCGAGAGTATCGGGTCTCTCCTTTAACGTGCTATTAATGCGCCCAGAACACAATAGGTGTGATTGTCTTATCCGGACTTTCGGTTAAGAGAACCTAATGGGGCATTTATATATGATAGATATATCATATAGGGCTGGACCGATTTGATTAGAGTTCACGATATAATTCCGTGATCGAGAATTCTTATCGAATCAATGGATGATCATATTTATGGATATATCTTAATCCTGAGGTGATCACAGTCAACTGCTTGAATCAGTATGAGGTTTGACTTGACGGTTAAGGATTACACTGAGTCTGTGGTCTGAATTACCCCATCTTGGCATTGTACTGGATTGAGTGAGTAGTCTGTGTTATCACGAGATACGAATCCATTCCTTCCATTTATGGAAGTAGATGAAACGATTCCTTTATTTGTTAATCCTAGAAACCGATCGATCCACGAGTTCATATTACACCGATTAGCTACCAAATGAGTTGTATGAATTAATTGATCACTAGGGGGTTAATGGTAAATAAGGATAAGAGGTTCTGAAAAGGGTTAACGGTAACTTCCCGATTTAGAATGAACAGTCTATGGAGGATTAATCCATATGTAATGATTATATCAATGGACGCTTATTATTATTCTCGTGAGGAGATAAATATAATCTTATAATCGGAGGAGTGCAGTCACGGGATTATGGTGGCATATTCCTATGATTGATTTATCGAATGTAATTATTCTATAATTATTTATTTGATTTATCGGAGCCGCTGATTATTAGTCCATGGTCCCCGACGTGCCTCCTAAAATAGCATAGCTATTCTCGGACGTCGAATCCTAATAATATTAATTTAGTTCTTGGTGGACTTTATTAAAACGATATGTGAATTAATTGTTTAGTGGACTATTAAATTAGTTGGGCTAAATAATTAAATATGTGGAAAAGACATTTTCCATAATCTTGCCCAATTATTGTTGTAATGGCAAAAATTAATATTGACTAGGTCAATATGTGGTATTTTCGCCCCATGGCTTATTTTGGGAAACAAGAAATTGTTTTCTTGTGTATTAATAAGACATATTCATAAAATATTTATTGGATAAATATTTATGGTAAGAAATAAAGATAAATATTATTCTAGATTTGTTCTAGAATATTATGGGATTATCTTTTATTTAATGGGATTATTATAATTGATTTTGTATTAATTATTAAATCCTTGGAGGATAAGTTTTACTCTCCTATATAAAGAGTTCTTCTCCTGCCTTAGACACACATAAATTTCGACTTCTCTTAGAGAGAAGGAGCAAAAATTCGGCCAAGGGAATAAGTGGGAAAATCTTGGAGATTTTTCCGGGTAGCATATCAGAAGGATTCGAGACGAGGATTTCCTTCCACCGGGAGTTGCTTGGATCACACGTACGGAAGATCGCGGTGCTCTTCACACCTTCGTTCGTTCTTTCTATTGCGGTTCTCCAACTTGGATTTTGAGATCCAAGAGGTATGTTCTACAACCCCCTTGTAGATATAGATCTAGTTATTTTATTACGTGTATTTTATAGATCAATATCCTTAAATCGCTTCCGTTGCGGATGATATTACTAACAAATGCATCGGGGGTGGTCACTGCATCGGGAACGTCACCGCATCGCGGTGGTCAATGCATCGTGGTGGTCACCGCGTCGGGGTGATCAATGCATTACGGTGGCCAATGAATCACGCGGGTCACCGCATCACGATAGGTCACCAGTATTGGGGGTGGTCACCGCGATCGGGGTGGTCACCGGTCAATGCATCGCAGTGGTCATTACATCGCGGTGGTCATTGCATCCCGATGGTCATTGCGCCGTAGTGGTCAATGCGTCGGGATGGTCACCCATCGGGTGGTCATTGCATCGCGGTGGTCATTGCATCGGGGTGGTCAATGCATCGCGGTGGTCAGTGCATCACGGTGGCCACTGCATCACGGTGGTCAATGCATCAGAGGTGGTCAATGTATGGCGGTTGTCATTGCATCGCCATGGTGAATGTATCGCGATGGTCACTGCATCGTGGTGGTCAATACATCGGGTGGTCACTGCATCGCGATGATCAATGCATCGGGGGTGGTCACTGCCTCACGGTGGTCAATGCATCGGGGTGCTCAATGCATCGCGGTGGTCACTGCATCGGGGTGGTCAATGCATCGATGTGGTCACTGAACTGGGGTGGTCAATGCATCGCGGTGGTCAATGCATCACAGTGTCTCTGCATCACGGTGTCTCTGATCGTGTCGACGAATAAAATATGAATTATGGTGAAAGAATCACGATAATCAGAGTTTTATACCAAAAAGATATAACCGTTTGAAATATTGGGTAAAAGAGAGAAAATAACAATTTTTTATTTTTTATTTGTAACTTTTCCGCATCCAGAAAAAAAAAAAAAAAAAACAAACAAACAAACAAAAAAACCCAACAACAACTCAACGTCTTCTCTCCATAAAAATAATAAAACTCAACGCTTGTTCTCCAACCAAAAAATAAAAAATAAAAATCATTGCAGATACAGACTATGTGATGATGAACACCCCAGGTTCATTGTTGCTAAGAATCACAAGGTTCATTGGGCAAGGCAAACCATTAATTATAAGAATTATTCTTCACATTTGTAATGTGTAAGTTATAAGTTGTCTACTGCGAATTCACAGAATATACATTTGATTTTTTAAAATGTTTTCAAGATGTTCAACAAATCGTTTTTACTTATCTGTTTTTTAATTCAGAAAATTGGTACAGTGACATGAATTTGATGGTGGGTTTGAGTATGATTTGGAATAAATTGTTGGTGTCATTGGGTGTCATTGCATAGGGTGTCACTTCATAAAATGTTGTTTCCATTGGGTGTCACTTCATAAAATATTGGTGTCATTGAGTGTCACTGCATCGGGGTGATCATTGCATCCTAGTGGTGAATGCATCGCGATGGTCACTACATCGTGGTGGTCAATGCATCGGGGGTGGTCACTGCATCGGGAACGTCACCGCATCGCGGTGGTCAATGCATTGTGGCATCGGGGTGATCAATGCATTACGGTGGCCAATGAATCATAGTGGTCACTGCATCACGGTGGTCACTGCATCAGGGGTGGTCACTGCATCAGGGGTGGTCACCGGTCAATGCATCGCAGTGGTCACTACATCGCGGTGGTCATTGCATCCCGATGGTCATTGCGCCGTGGTGGTCAATGCGTCGGGATGGTCACCTATCGGGTGGTCATTGCATCGCGGTGGTCAATGCATCGGGGATGGTCACTGCATCGGGGTGGTCAATGCATCACGGTGGTCGGTGCATCACGGTGGCCAACTGATCGCGGTGATCAATACATCGCGTGGTCAATGCATCGAGGTGGTCAATGTATGGCGGTTGTCATTGCATCCCAATCTTTGAATGTATCGCGATGGTCACCGCGCGTCGTGGTGGTCAATACATCGGGTGGTCATCGCATCGCGATGATCAATGCATCGGGGGTGGTCACTGCCTCACGGTGGTCAATGCATCGGGGTGCTCAATGCATCGCGGTGGTCACTGCATTGGGGTGGTCAATGCATCGATGTGGTCATTGAACTGGGGTGGTCAATGCATCATAGTGTCTCTGCATCACGGTGTCTCTGATCGTGTCGACGAATAAAATATGAATTATGATGAAAGAATTACGATAATCAGAGTTTTATACCAAAAAGATATAACCGTTTGAAATATTGGGTAAAAGAGAGAAAATAACAATTTTTTATTTTTTATTTTTTATTTGTAACTTTTCCGCATCCAGAACCAAAACCAAAAAAAAAAAAAAAAAAAAAAAAAAACAAACAAACAAAAAAAAACCCAACAACAACTCAACGTCTTCTCTCCATAAAAACAAAATAAAAAAATAATAAAACTCAACGCCTGTTCTCCAAAAAAAAAAAAATAATAATAAAAAATAAAAATAAAAATCTTCCATGCGCCTGTTTCCCTATTGTTTTGTTTTTTAAATTTTTCTTCGTTAAGGGTATTTTGATCTCTCTATCTAATTTGTATCATTATAACAAATGAAATGTTTAGCATGTCCTATTTATCTAATTAAGTATATTTTGTGTTATTTTGGACCCTTATCCCTAAAACTAAAATATGCGTTTGTGGAAACCCTAGCGGCGGTGGCAATTCCCCTCTGCCTTCGTTCTCTCGTCTCTTCAACCACCGTAGGGTGTCCAACCTCTCCCTAACATCCAAATGGAGGTCTCCCTGATAGAGGTCTCTGTTGAGGAACAAGATCCGATTGATTGTAGCGTTGATAAATCCAAGCCAATCGGTTAATATGACCAATCGGATACTCAACTTTCAAACATTTGGATCGGTCGTAGTGGCATCGACGTAGTCGAGAGGACATTGTCTTGATACCAACCTCTATGTAGGCGATGATAAAGATGACAAAGAGTTCAATGATCATGTTGACACCATTGACAATTTCACGGGAATGATCACGACGAGGACAAAATCATTATCCTTTTGGAAGAATGTTTAGATCGTTGGAAACCCTAGAAAAAGGCGTTAATCATTAAAATCCTTGGGAAATCAGTGTCCTATAGCTATCTTTCTTAGTCGCTCAAAGACTATCTGGAAAGCAAAAGGGGCGATTGAAATCGACGGAAATATCCCCTAGAAAACATGGCTTTTCACATGTCGTCCCGCTTCTAAAAAGAAGATTACGAGGCTCATGCATGGAGAACGGTCCTTGAATGATTCTCGACATTATCAATCGGTGATGAAATGGAATCCCTTCTTCATTCCTTCAAAAGAGAAAATCAAGACAACTTTAGCTTGGATCCGATTTCCGAGAAATCCAAGTGGGGTGTTTCATGACAAATGTTTGAATAAAACGGAAATAGAGTTGGCAAAGTCATCAAGGTAGATCGTTTCACACTCAAAACATCGAGGCAAATATGCGAGAGTATGTGTAGAAGTCAATTTGGAACGAACTCTGAGATCAACCATATTTTTAAATGGACATCGTTTTAAAGTTGAATAAAACGGATTTGGAATGATCTCTTTTGATTGTGGGATATTTGGGCATAGAAGGGATGCTTGCCCGGACAAACGTAGTGCTATATGAACGTCCAAAGTGCCTAAGCGCATTCATTTGTTGAGGAAGTGGTAGAAGCGGTCCAACCATGGAAAATACATTCGGCCCTTGGATGATAGCAATCAATAGAAGGAGAAGACTTTGTTTGGGAATGAAAAATCAATAGCCATGACCATATAATCGGTTTAAGAATTTTGATAACGTCGAGTTATCATGAAACGAGTTTGGTTGATTTTAACGGTGGATATCTAGCGCGAAGTGAGTGATTTTTCCGGTGAGACGCGTGGTGCTCAAGAAAGATATGAAGATTATATGAGGATGAAAAAGCAAGAAATGGGCGATCTTGTTGTTGACAAATTGGCGAGAGGTTATCTGCTTGCATTAATGAGATATCGATGTCCTTTTCAGGGGCATGAATGCTCGCTATTTATAGGGCTACGATTCAAATAGCGATTACAAAAGAGTAATTAGTGCGTAATAAACACAATTAACTATATGGTGGCGTGTGGCGTCTGAATAAGCGAGTTTGATTACAACCGCTGCGGGTTCTTCGCTTATATAACAATCATGCATTACCTCTTGTTTCTGAATTAGCGGGCTTGGTCCAAGCTGGGTCGGATCTGCGACGAGATGGGGCGGCGTGTCGGCCCCAGTTCTCGTTGACTTTGTGAAGGGCGGGTGAAGGCTTTGTTTGATCGACGCTCGTTGCCCTGCCATTGATGAGTATTGTAGAGCGAAGGGTGTCTTTGGATTTTATGAAAGTGCGGGCTAATTAGGCCGAGGACCTTATTCTCTATTAGGCCAACGTACAGGCCCAATGATGTATCTGTGGGCTCTTCTCTGGGCTTGGCGTATTAACCAACAAGCCCTTTTCTAGAGACAATCCCATTGGTGGATCACGATTTCATCCTATATGAAGATGAAGGGACAGATGAGGCCGAGAAAAATGAAATGACTGAAGAGGACCATGACGAGGTCAGTGATCTAAGACACAAAACTGCCCAGGTAGCCTCTCAGTGGCTAGGACAAGAAACTATTTTTTTTCTTCTTTCAGTGGAAAGTGGCACAGAAGATATTGTGCCAATGTATTGGAAGAAACTCCATTTATATAGGAAAATAACCATGTTTGAGAGTTTATCCCTTTCATAAGATAATTTTTTTTTTCCTTTAAGTAAAAGATAATCTTCATTAAATAATAAAATCATTATCTTAACAAATAATTAATTAATTACACATGTGACGTAATACAAGAAAATTTATTTTCCTAATTTCCTCACGTGTGGTGTCGTATATTGTCATAGAATAATAGAAAATGTCTTTTCTATTTTACAAATTAATTACTGAATAAATAACATTTCACATATTCATTAAATAGACCAACTTATTAATTTATTCTCGAGGTTCCATAATACGAGAAATCACTCGTGTGTTAGGAGCCAACCCGGGGACCATTGACTTTTAACCAGTAACTTCAATAAATTGAATAAAATATTTTTATTCAACTTATTAATTCTAAAATTACGCCACAATAAATCAGAAATTGAACAGCTCGGCGGTAGGATCCGTAGCTAGTAGCTATTTCATCTGTCTCATATGTGAATTTGATTTCGTATCAAACAAAACAATAGGTCAAGGGCTGGTAAGGTTTTGCGCGTTGTATTGACTTAAACCACATGCTCCACCGCTTGTGCAGGCCCCCGTCAATTCCTTTGAGTTTCGGTCTTGCGACCGTACTCCCAGTGGAGTGTTTCATGCGTTAGCTGGGCCCATGATCCGCGTAGACCAGGGCGAAACACCCATCGTTACGGCATGGACCACCAGGGTATCTAATCATGTTCGCTCCCATGCTTTTGCACCCCAAATACGTCGGTAGGGACCCGGAGTCGCCTTCGCAAAAATCGGACAATGACAGAGCGACACAGTGATTGAGTGATCGACGCCCAAGAAATCAGGCGATACCCGCTCGGATCTTCATTCTCTCTTTGTTAGACGATCTTGGAGTCTTGCGAGCTCTTCTTGTAAAGCTTCTAAACCTTTCATTCCATACCGGACCGGACCGAATAGGGTTCTATACATTCTCGGTATGAGAAGGGTCATTCGAGCGCATTTAAATAGCCATCAGGTTTGAGAATAAGGTGGGATCCCTGGATCTAGTGGCCGGTGAATCTATCGATTATATATATTTCTTATTCTCAACATGTCGAGTCAATAAGTGTTAATTGATATAATTATTACATACAGACTAGCATTCCATGGACTATCCGTAATGAAGCTGTTGGATCGATGATGGCGCAAACACACTCTAGAGGGGGGTGAATAGAGTGTGGGTGATTTTTAAACTATTTGATTTTGGAAAAGTTCTAGGCCTAGGCCCTTTTTAAAATTTTGATTTTGGAAAGGGCGCCTTTTGGTTTTGGAAAACAAAGGCATCACTTTTGATTATGAATCAATTGGAAAGAAACTAAGAGACCTAGTTTTAATTTTGATTTAAATTTGAATAGTTACAATTGATTAAAATTAAAATTGAAATCGATTTAAAATTAATCGTTAATTTTATTTTGATCAAAATCGTTTAATTAATTAAAAGTTAATTGATTGTTTGATTTGATAAAATAAGACGCAAGGTGGTAAATTAAAACTTAATCTTTTTCATAAGATTATTATTGTATGAATTAGATGTTTTAGATATAATGTGATTATATGGACCCCGATTGATCATGGACTCGACCAATGCGATAGATGTGAATAGTTTATTTTCTGATTGGTTTTTATAATTGTCCTAGGCCGTTATGAAGAACGTGGCCTAGTTTACTTTCTGCATTTATCTCAATCCCGTAAGCTCCCCTCGTGTGCGGTGGGTGTATAAATTTATTAGATAGATTTAATGTAACAAGAATGAAGCAGAAGATGGAGACCAAAGAAAGACGAATAAAGATCCCATTGGATATGGCGCATTAAAGATCCTATTGGCGGTTGCAACTACCCTTAGTTTGTGACCCGCGGTTTCGTCAGTTTGTATTCAAAACCGCACTTAAGAAAAGTCCATGATCATACCGGTTATATTGTGTGTGGAATGGTGTATGTTTTACTTTATTTTGATAACGTAGAAATATGCACGTTTAAATGAGACCATACATAATTAAAAGAATTAATTTGAAATTATTCCCAGAACAAAAATCGAGTTAAATTTGTCTCCCAATGTTACAATGATGGTGAAGAGCCCTTGTTCGGACCCAACTGATCGGCCCACGTCGGGAGTTGACCTACCTCGGGTATATTTTTATTATCGAGATGAGATATCATGAAGATTTGGGTTACAACTCGACTAAGAATCTTGCGGTGATTGGCCACGTCAGGACAGTCTGAATTTAGAGACAAGGGGTTGACTATCACATAGAGATGGGAATTGTCAAAGAGTTGACTAGTCAACCAATGGAAGTCGCAAGAGATGCGATCGGTAAGTGTACCCACCTTTCGAAATTGACCTGGCCGATCAGCCCACGTCGGGGATCGAGTGAACTAGGTTGGATTCCATCCACTAAAGAATTAATTAAATTCTTGAAAGCCAATTGGGGATAGTTGGCTAGTGGGAGCAAAACCTAATTAAAATTTTAAAGTGCAATTTTATGGTTTTTAATGCACGAACTTTTACTTATATTATCTTTACTTTATTGTTGTAGAAATGTCGAACAAATTGAATTTTAGTTTTATCATTGATAACAAGCTTGATGAAACAAACTTTCTCGAGTGGAAAAGAAACCTCAAAATCGTTTTGATACATGATGGCATTGGCTATGTTTTGGAAAAACCCTTAAGTAAGGACCCTGGAGATGCTTCCAATAAGGAGTCTCATTAAGAAGTATCTAAACACTCGCTCGATAAAGCGTGAAGGCTATTTGCATCATGCTTGCTTCTATGACACCAGAACTTCAGAAACAACATGAGTCCATGGATGCTCACACCATTATGGCTCACCTGAAGGAGCTCTATGCTTCTCAGTCTCGCACTGAGAGGTACGAGGTCTCGAAGGCGCTTTTTGGTTACAAGATAGCTTCAAGTACTCCGGTTGGGTCGCATGTGCTGAAGATGATCGGCTACATAGAGAGGCTTGAGAAGCTTGGCCATAAGATGGGGCGTGAGTTAAGTGTTGACTTGATTCTGCAATCTCTACCGGACTCTTACTCGCAGTTTGTGATGAACTACCACATGAATAAGATTGATTCCTCCCTCATGGAGTTACTGAACATGCTTAAAACTGCCGAGGGCACTGTTGGCAAGGGTAAGCAAGTGTTGCTCGTGACTTCTTCCAAGGGCAATAAAATACCCAAAAGAAGACCAAGAAGGCGAAGGAGGCTACCAAGCCAAAGCGTAAGATAGCCAAAGACAAATTCAAGTATGCTTGCTTCCATTGTGGCCAGCCTGGCCATTGGAGGAGAAACTGCAAGGCCTTCTTGAGCACCAAGAAGAACAAGCATGGTGATGCTTCACTTGAGTATGTTTATGATTGAGATCAATATTGCTTATTAAAGTCTAACCACTTTGGTATTAGATCTGGATGTGGTTCTCATATTTGTACTGGATATGCGAGGGACTAAGAAGGACTAGAGATCGGAGGAAAGGGGAAGTGGACCTGCGCGTTGGGAATGAAGCAAGTGTTGTTGCCCTAGCCGTAGGAGTTTATTTTCTTTCGTTGCCCAGTGGGCTAGTACCAGGGGCGGCTGCAGGAATTCCGGGATGGGGGTCAGGGATCGAGAGCAGCACCATCATAAGACGATAATTTTATCTTTTTTTTAAAATCTTGTAGGGTCAATAGTATTAAATAAATAAAAAAGTGGGTCAGCCGTTAAAAATTAGGGGGTCAATTAGCTATGTCTTCCTATTTATCTATATAAATATACATAGGATTTTTATTTATTTAATAAGGGGGTCAAGTGCACCCCAAACCTCTCACTTAAAGCCGCTCGTGGATTGTACTAGAATTAAATAACTGTTATTTTGTTCTTGCTCTTACGAAGAGCATTATTTCGATTTCTGCGTTGGATGTTGAAGGATTTTCTTTTACGTTTAAGAATAAATGTTGTTCTTTTTCACATGATAGAATATTTTATGGTACTGGGAAACTTGACATTGGTCTCTACGTATTAGATATGAATGTTGAAATACTTGATATAAACAACAAGAAAGCTAAAAAAAGTGACTTGAATGAATCCTACTTGAGGCATTGTAGACTTGGCCATATAAATAAGAATCGCATTACCAAACTCCATAACGATGGTTTGTTGGATCATTTCGATTTTGAATCATTTGATACATGCAAAGCTTGTTTACTTGGCAAGATGACAAAGTCACCGTATAGTGACAAAGGGATAAGATCCAACGAATTTCTTGAGCTCGTACATACTGATGTCTGCGGCCCAATGTCAATTCAAGCCAAATGAGGATACTCTTATTTTATCACCTTCACAGATGACCATTCTCATTATAGTTATGTATACTTAATGAAGTATAAGTCTGAAGCCTTTGAAAAGTTCAAGGAGTTCAGAAGTGAAGTGGAGAAACAACTGAGTAAGAAGATTAAGACACTTCGATCTGATTGAGGTGGTGAATACCTAGATGGAGAGTTTCAAGATTACTTAAAGGAGAATGGGATTCTACCTGAATGGACTCGACCCGGAACGCCTCAGATGGATGGCGTATTTGAAAGGAGAAATATCACTTTGCTAGACATGGTATGATCCATGATGAGCTACGCAGTTCTTCCAAAATCATTTTGGGGTATGCTCTAGAAACGACATCTTATACACTTAACCGAGTTCCATCAAAGACGGTGGATTCTACACCATACGAGGTATGGGCCAAGAAGAAACCGAATATGGCATATCTTAAACCTTGAGGTTGTCCAACTTACGTGAAGCGGATGATGCCTGACAAATTAGAAGCTAGATCAGACAAATGTCTATTTGTGGGATATCCTAGAGAAACTAGAGGATACCAATTTTACCATCCATGAGAACAAAAGGTGGTTGTCTCCAGGACTGTCCACTTTCTAGAGAAAGAGTTCATTCTGGAGAGGGTCAGTGGGAGTAAGGTTGATCTTGAAGAAATTCAAGAACCACTTACGGACAACAGTCAGTTGATGGAAGTAGAGCAGACACCGTATACAGATGAGGAGCATACACCTGCTCTAAAAACACAGACACCTCAAAGATCCACTAGGAAACATCGTGAACCTGAAAGGTACACTGGTGTATATCTCATGGAAGATGAGGACCCTAAAACTTACGAGGAGGTGTTGATGAGGCATGACAAAGAGAAATAGCTGGAAGCCATGAACTCTTAAATGGAATTCATGAAAGACAACCAAGTTTGGAACTTAGTTGATTCACCTGAGGGAATAGTTCCTATAGGGTGTAAATGGGTCTTTAAGAGAAAGACTAACATGGATGGTAATGGGACTACCTACAAGGCAATGTTGGTGGCAAAATGTTATAAGCAAAGACAAGAAGTTGACTATGATGAAACCTTTTTGCCAGTAGCTATGCTGAAGTCCAATAGAATTCTGCTTGTTATTGCAGCATACCATGATTATGAGATCCGGCGGATGGATGTGAAAACGACTTTTGCTTAACGGGAATCATGCGAGGAAGTGTACATGACACAACCTGAGGTTTCTGGCAACCGATGATCTTTGGGATGGTGTGCAAATTGCAAAGATCCATTTATGGATTGAAGCAAGCGTCTCGGAGTTGGAATCTTCACTTTGATGAGACAATCAAACAGTTTGATTTCATCATCGACAAAGTTGAACTGTGTGTTTACAAGAAGGTTAATGGGAGTGCCGTAGTTTTCTTAGTGCTTTATATGGATGACATATTGCTCAAAGGAAATGATATTCCTATGTTACAGTCAGTTAAAGTTTGGTTATCCAAGAAATTCTACATGAAGGACTTGGGAGAAGCAGCCTATATTCTAGGAATCGAGATCTATAGAGATAGATCTAAGAGGTTGCTTGGTGCATCACAATCCACCTATATAGACAAGATCTTTGAAGATTCGGCATGGAGCAATCAAGAGAGGATTTTTGCCCATGTCACACATAGGGTCTATCTCATCAAAGGAAATGTGCCCTAAGATAGAGGAGGAAAGGGCACATATGAGTAAGATCCCTATGCTTCGGCCATCGGGTCTATCATGTATGCCATGTTGTACACTAGACCGGATGTCTCGTACCCTCTGAGTATGACTAGTAGGTACCAGGAAAATCCAGGTGATGGTCACTGGGTTGCAGTCAAGAACATTCTGAAGTACATGAGACGTACTAGAGAATGTTCTTGGTTTTTGGGAACAATGATTTGGTATTACGAGGTTACACATACGCCAATTTTCAAACAGTCAAGTATGACTTGAAGTCACAGTCTAGGTTTGTTTTCACGCTTAATGGAAGAGCAGTTAGCTGGAAGAGTTCCAAGCAGGAAACTACTGCGGACTCTACAACGGAAGCCGAGTATATAGCAGCCTCAGAGTCGGCAAATGAAGCAGTTTGGATGAAGAAGTTCATTACTGAACTTGGTGTGGTTCCCTTCATTGAAGGTCTAGTCCCACTGTACTGTGATAATAATAGGGCAATTGGTCAGTCAAAGGAACCAAGGTCTCATCAGAAGTCCAAACATGTGTTACGGCGCTATCACTTGATTCGAGAGATAGTAGATAGAGGAGATGTAAAGATAGAGAAAGTCAACATGGATGATAACATAGTTGATCCGTTAACCAAGGTATTGTCGCAGGCAAAGCATGAGAAACATGTTCACGTGCATGGGCTTAGGCATATGGGTGATTGGCTTTAGGCCAAGTGGGAGATTTTTGAAAAGGTGTCCTAAATCTAATCGGGTTGGACCGGATCCAACCGGGTTGGGTCATTTACAGTCTATTTAGTTCACGTAATAACTTTATTATGATTAATAAAAGCACTTATGTTATTATATATTTTGTTTATCCTTTTGAACCAATTATGTTAATTGAATATATAGTAACGTCCTTAGTATTAAACTATGATAGAGAAACCATGATCGTGATTATGGTTGACGAGATCTCTAATCACCTTAATAGGTTTGATACTTAAAAGTCTCTAGTCGTATGAACTGTCAAACAGACATTGATCGTATGATAGCACATATTGGATGTCTTCTGTATTATTGAAGATAGGGATATATCTTGTCTATCGAAGTGTGAAGACACTTGGACTGTACGTGGACGTGTATTAGAGAATGCGTATGTTAGGAACATTTTATTATGTTTTGATGATGGCCATACTAGCTGTTATAGCAAGCCTGAAATAAGTTAGAATTCTCTGTATAAGTCTTTTCTTAGAGTCTGACATGTTGTATAAGTTGAGTCAGACAAGTATTGTACTAGTTGGTAGGATGGTGAAGTAAAACAGATATTCGGCAGAGTGAAGCCAGCCAAGTACCAGCAGAGAAGCATGAACACATTATGGTCTGACTTATAACCAAGGAAGTCTGTGATGACCTTGGATAGGTCTAAGTTATAATTCAAATGATGAAGTACATTGTCAAATATGGTGTACACTGATCTCACCCAAAAGGATCAGTGAAGTACAAGAAGTACCTGAAAGATCAAAGAAAATAACAAAGCAGT
This sequence comes from Gentiana macrophylla, assembly GCA_026214975.1. Classification (NCBI taxonomy): domain Eukaryota; kingdom Viridiplantae; phylum Streptophyta; class Magnoliopsida; order Gentianales; family Gentianaceae; genus Gentiana; species Gentiana macrophylla. The sequence continues at coordinate 32,588,197 of CM047809.1, read as the reverse complement.
AAACCGGCAAAATAAACTGACTATCGGCTGAGTAAAAACAAAGCAGTGAAGGATGACATAAACAACAAATTCAGAAGGATCACTTAACCGTTCATGAAACGGTCAAGTAACTTTTACTCATTCAGATTTCAAAAGATGAAGATCAATCATTAAATGCACAATCAATTGAGGATCAATCAAGGACAGATTTTCTGATAAACGTTTGAAGAAAAACCCGATCACTGAAATTAAGGAGAATATAATTAAGGGGGAATCAAGAATAAAATCAAGGATTATTCTCCACATTAAATAGCCAACGGACGGAAATTCAAATCAAGGATTATCAAGGCTATAAATGGAAGGCATTGACAAACAAGAAAAATAACGATTGAATCTGATAAGAAACAAGCAAAAACTCTATCAATTTGAAAAGCCTTCTATCTGTACTTAAAAGAAACATCAGATAAACTCAGAAATCAGAGCTCAAATTCCACATCAGGCACTGAGATTGATCACAAGTCTGTGAATTCAATTTACATCAACTGAGGCAATTGAATCAGAGGAATCTGAGAAGGAGTTGCAACCTTTGTGATAGGCTGTTTGAAAGATTTGTTCTCAATGAGCGATGATAGAGAGTCCTCACCAAGCTTTTGAAGCCAGGGAGTGATAGTCGCAGCGGTGTGTGAGCTTGTTTAGCTAAGGACAATCGTGCTATTGTATCTGTGAAAACAATAGTGAATTCCTTCAACCATCACAGAAGAAGAGTGGATTAAGGTATTACACCACCCTGAACCACTATAAACCTTTGTGTCTATTTACTTCCAGCAATTTACTTTACAGCACTTTATTTCATTGCATACTCTATATTTGTGATTGCATAATCTACTTTGAAACAACACTTTAAGAAGGGACTTATCCGCTGCCCAAAAGATTTTAAATATAAGAAACGTTTTTGAAACTCCACTATAGTCATTCACCCCCCCTTCTGACTATAGTTTTACCCTTCTCTGAGACCAACAACGTATGTTAGACTGACCCACTTACATTAAGTGTCGCAGTATGTGACAGCTGTGTAATTATCCTGAGACCGGAGTCTATATGGTATCACGGTGTGGATTGTCATGCTTTGACACTATTGAGGTTTCCCCTAGCCATGGGGCGATCATGCGGTAGTGCTCGGGTATGATATTGAAGCATGCGTAGGATACATGTTTGTTCGTCCGGAAATCGCGTATCCTATTAGTAGGAGTGAATATCCAAAATGACATTCTTATAAGGAATGTCTAGCTCTCGTGAATCTTTGCAAAGTGGGAGTAAGTGACTCATTCCGAGAGAGCATGATATCGAGATTATAATATACGATCGTTGATGTATTGACACTCGAGAAACAATTGTATGGATATTGTAACAGCGATAGGATTCTATTTACACGTTAACTGTTTCACATGAAAGGTAGTAGTCACCGCTTTTGACTCTTCCGATGATTGGGGGTCACAGTGTGTTGCTAGACGCTATTCCGTGATCGTTGGGTATGAAGTGCATTTACGTAATTTGCACTTTGTGTCTACGGCCAACATATTCGGAAGCCTATCGGGTCACACACATAAGAACATCTAGCCAGATTAAAATGCGGTTACACTGATAACCAAATAAGGAAAGTTTATCTCGACTATAAAGTGTTATATTGATTAAATTAATATGGTTGTATTTATTTATTATGAATAAATTAAATACAAGATATTAATTATATTGATTAATTAAAGAATATTCCGGAAGCCATTTAATGGCTATATGGGGCGCCACTTTCTAGTGTATAAGATACACTTTGATTGTGTAATTTAATTAATGGTATTATCATATATTAATATTGGATATTAATAGATTTGTGAAAAATAGATTTATGGTAATAAGATAAAGATAGTCAATATTAGATATTGACAATATCTTGGATTTATTTAATATGAGATATTAAATTAAATGAGATAAATCTAGAATATTTATTTTCCTTATTTTACTAGTAATAGATTTTCTTTCTCATTAATCTACACAGAAACTTTTCCCAATGGGATTGGGACACAGTGGGATGCATGTCACCCTATTTAAAGGAGGCTTGGCTAGCTCTTTTGTACATCATAATTAGAAGAATTATAATTTACAAAATATACTGAGAGATTCTTAAAGAGAGATTTAGAGAGAGAAAAGGCCGGTCTAGCAACCGGATTTTTTCTAGTAGCTATCCAAGGAGGATTCCGGCGACGTGCTCGTGTGGATATTGATAGAGGCCGGACACGTGGATGGTTTGTGCGCACTGCTACTCTCCTTAGACGGTCAAAGCGTCGATCTTTTAGATCAAGCAAGGTAATCACCATCTACTAGCTCAACGTGTTTATTATATTAAACGGAGTCGATCTTGGGATCGGAAATCAAATTTTAATTTCCGCTGCGTTAAACTAGTTGATTTCCTTATAAAAAAAAGGCTTTGGTTAAGTTTAAGGGGGGTGAATAATTTTAACACTTAAAACTTTTTGGAGTTTAACATATCAGTTGTTCTTATAGTCTGCTGACTATATGGTCTGCTGAGACTGAAGCAGTAGAATATTAATTAAGCCTTTTTACTTGTTGCTTAAAAGTTGATGCTAAGTATTAGATACTCAGTAGTGGGATGTGTGTGAATTCAGTAGCTAGTTCAGTAGATTGATGTGGATATACTTGCAGTAAGTAAAATGCGGAAAGTAAATGCAGTATATAAAGTACGGCAAGATTTATAGTGGTTCTAGGTTGTGTAATCCTATCAGTCCACTCTTCTCCTGTGATGTTGGAGGAAATTCACTAGAGTCTTTTGATGTTGCAGTTACAAAAGCCCTAAATTGTTTGTCCTTGACCACTAACTATGGCTTCACAAACTAAACAGGTAGTATTGTTTGCCCTAAACAGGTAGTATTGTTGCTCCTAAGTACTCCACTGGTCCTTGAAGGGTAGGATTGCCTCTTCACCAGGTCCACCACAAAAAAAATAGTTCTTGACACTCAGCAGTGCTTCTATGGCTTAAGGTTTCTTTTACAAACAGAGGGTTTGAATCCAGAAAGTGATTCAGCTTTGACAAGCTTTTGATCATGATGAAAAGATCAGCAGCTTAGGTTCTCCAAGTGTGTATACTAGATGATACTTGAATGAAGGAACACTTGAAGAATTTATGGATCAATATGTATTCTCAGGTCAGCAGGGTGTAATGCCCTTGATGGCTTGTAAGTTTAGTAGTAATTATGGTTCCAGGGGTCCTCTATTTATAGGTGAAAATATAGTGCTTGAATTTGAAATTCAAATCTGACCGTTATTGGATTGTATGATTATTACCTGAAATTCCCTCTGATGTACTTGATGTATTATTTTTATATGATTAAAAAAACGTTATATTATTATGTTTTATCAACGAATTCTATATAAAATATATGAAATTATGGTATAAAGTGTTAGTCTTTATAATTTAGATTATTTAGTAATAATAATAATAAAAGTTGTAATTTTGTACGATTTTAGTAAATCGGAGTGTAATAATGTCGATTTACGTGGGTATTTGTGATGTTTTATTGCGATTTATAAACCAAGACCCGAGAATCGACATATTGAAGTTTAATCATATCTACGGAATGATTTAGAAAGTGCCACAAGTTTAAATGGTCAATTGAATAGCTTAAGTGGACAAGTAGCCAATCAATCTGGATAAGTAATAATAGAAATGTCTTTCGACAAACGAATGGCTCATCAAAATGATATTTTCAGAAAAAGTGTTCTTCACGAAAGTTGTAGATTTTCGAGAGTGTTCCAATGCAATTTAAATTATGAAGATTGGAGGTCTAGAACTTAAACAGGTGATCAAGTGGCTAATCGACTTGGATTAAGAAAAAATCCGTAAAAGCTTGAGGAACACGAGGTCATCAAAAAAGCGTTATCTGGAGAAGAGTCCTTCATGAAAGTTGTAGAGTTTCTCGAGATCTTAATTTTGGCATTTCGTTTGCAATTTTGGAAGTCGAGAACTCGAGATATGAATTTTAGAAGTTTAATAATTATATATAAAAAATAATATCTCCTACGCACATCTTGGAATGATCAAGTTAGTGGGGATCATCATTAGTCGGACCGATCCGGCCTAATACCGGACAGTCCGGCCTTGGAAGTTTTTTCTATATAAGGAGCTCATTTGCGGCGTTGAGGATGTACCAAATATATATATAACGATCTATATATATATATATATCTCTTCTTCTTCTTTTCTTTTTTTTTAGTAGTAGTAGTAAATAAGGCCTTACGCCATAATAATGTAGTTTTAGTATCGTTGTAATGCTCGAGAAAATCTCGGAAGTCGGTTTTGCTAAAGAAGTTGTAATGTCGGAAGATCGATTTACGAATCAACTTGCCGTATTCGGGTAACTTTTCTCAAGTATTTATGTTTGTTTTGTATTTTTAGTTGTTATAATGTTTTAGGCTAAATATAATCTTGGCCAAAACTATGTAATCGGTTTTATTTCGATCTTTTAGTTAAAGAAATGTTGTTAAGTTAAAATGACTAAAATTGAGTTAATTGAATCTTTTTCTATTTTGATCGTATTATTCGTATTGACATATTTAATAGATCCGAGGAATTCATAATCTAATTATGAATTGGCGCCTCGTAAATAGTCGAGGATATGAAATAAAAGATAGAAAAACCGGAGGTAAAATTGGCCGTGTGAACAACGTGATAACGGAATCCGATTTCTAACCAGGGTAAATTTGTTTTGGGAGAAATGAATTTTATTATAATTTGTACTCGAGATCGTAATAATGTTAAATCATCAGTTTAATTGAAACTTAAACCGGAAAGTTGAATCGTCCGGCTTTGACAACGGAGCCTTTAAAATAAAATTGACCGTTTGTGAGCGGAATGACTCCTTTTATCTAAAGGTAGATTTGTACTCGGGACTGTTTAGATTAATTAGTTTACCGTAACGATTGTGGATCTTGGGTGATGACAATGGACATATGACAATTTCACACACTCGTGTGAGGAGGAATTGTTTACCTCGAGTGTGCACCGTTTCACTTACTCAATTGGACCTAAAATAAAAGGAGAGATCGAACACATTTCAATTAATCGAAAAGATCGTATAAACCAATTATATAAGTTTTGGCGATTCTCTAAAATCATCTATTAATATCTTGGTACCTATATATTTATATCTATATATATATTTTGCAATTTATGTACATCTATATATATTTATATATCTATATATATTATATTAGAATAACTATTAAATTACGTATTTATTTTGTGTTAACTAGAATAGTAGTGATCGTGTGATAAAATTGCGATTTAGATCGAGTTAATAATAGCTCTTTGGTGTTTAACCACACGTAAAATAAATTACCAAGTTCCACGAGGATTACGACACGACTCATCATACTAGCACTCTGATTTGACCCGGTACCTTTGCGGTTAGGATCTGTATAGCCTAGAAAAGGTCCGTCGGCACAATTTTGGCGCCGTTGCGGGAACGTCGCTAATTTCTTTTTATGTGTCTATGGTTACTACTTGTATTAGCTTAAAATTCTAGAGAATAAGTCAACACTTTTCTTATCTCATTTCTATTTTATTTTTAGTTGGTTGTTACCTTATAGGTAAATTACCAATTTTACTACTATCAATTTAGTGTTATTTTCTATTTTAGTTAGTTGATGACCGAAGTGGTAAGGCCCCTCTCGTTCCTTATAAGCTGACATAAACACTTACGAAAGGCGATTAAGTAGAGAGTAAGCGAGGTCATACTAGTCGGGAAATCGACCAAGAATCATCTTCACACAGAAATACGAGAATGGTTTGAAATCGGTGATGAAACACTGAACAAGAATTGGGAACATGCTCTAGGGCATGGACAAAACCACTGTTAACCCTAATAATAATAATAATAGAAATAATCAAAATCGGAACCGAATAATCGTAATAATCCACCAAACCCGAGACTATATGTGATCAAGCAGTAAGAAGAAACCGGACTAATAATCCCATACTTTTACCTAATGAAGGAGCGAATAATTTGAAATTAAGTCTCATCTTTTTGGTTTAATTGGCGCAAGAGCCCAATTCTAGGAGAGGATGATGAAGATCCACATCATCATCTCTATCTTTTTGAAGAAGCGTGCAATCTGACCAAAAGTCAAGGTGCTCATAAGGAATTAACGAGAATGACTATGTTTCCTTTTTCTTTAAAAGGGCGAGGCCGAGATTGGTTTATGTCTCTTCCACATCATTCACTTACTAGTTGGGAGGAGATTCAAAGCTGAATTTACGAAACAATATTTCACTCTGGGCCGAAATTTGGAATTAAAAGTCGAGGTTGCTAACTTTAGACAAGGATCTGAGGAAACTCTTGGGAATGCGTGGGAAAGGTTTAAAAAATTGTTAAGGCGTGTCGATCATGGTTATTCCTTAGATATGCAAATTCAACTCTTACATAAGTAAATTGAGAAAAAGACTCACGTGCGGATGTAGATCATGCATGTGGTGGTTAGATTAATGATGAGTGAAGCTCAAGCGATTCTGATGCTATAGAAAAGATTTCCAAAAATAACGAATGTGGGAAACCGGTTCTAGCACGAGAAAAGTAGCTTTTGCAGAGAATGTCGTCTAATCTGGAAGTTCTAGCACACTTGGAGAATTTGAGTAGGAAATTTGATGGTTTACAACGAATAAGAACCAAAATTAGGAAAATAGTACACCAAATGAATACTCAAGTCATGATAATGTGGCGTTAGGGAGTGAAGAACCAACAGGATATTCAAGAGAGGAGGTGAGTTTTCTTCAGCAGCATAGGAATTTGAACAATGCATACTCAAACTCATTCAATGCTATTAGAAGAGATCATCCTACTTATCGATGGTCTGAAAACCTAGTAAGCCAGGACAACCGCCATATCCAGTCCATATAGGAATAATAACCAAGTTTATCAAGAAAGTACATCTAATCGAGAATTTACAATCATTACCAAGATCCTATCCTCAACATACCACTCAAAGTATACGATAACTTCGAGTTCAACTCAACTGCGAAAGGAGTTGAAAAATGGGAAAAACTAATGGAAAATATGATGGGTGTAGTATCTACTCAAGCTAAGAATATGGAAACAATGATGACTTCTATTGAGTGCGATCACTAAAGATATGAGTACAATAAAAACATCTATGAGTGGACATGATACGAGAATGAGAACAATAGAAGCCTCGTTGAGGAATATGGAAGATCATTTGAGTAGGGAAGGTGAGCGTAACAACAGATGGACCCCAGGAGGATTACCAAGCAACAGCGAAAACCCAAGAGAGGTAAATCTTTGTGGTTACGAGAAGTAGGAAGCTTAGTGGAAGCAATGGAGTAAAAGCGTTGGGAATAATGAAGTAGAAAATGATTTAGATGGAAAGAATGATGAAACTAAAGATAAAGATGAATTCAGCGACGAGGAAGAAGAAATTATAGATAATTTCTTGAAAAGGAATAAGTTTGGAACACGAAAATGAAGGTGAAAATTGGGTAAAAATCCCAAGGATTTTGAAAGACCCTATGGATAAAGATTTAAGGAATTTATTCAAGGAACATGTTAGAATAAATGAGAAGCAGGAAGAATCGAAAAATCAAAGCGAGATTGATTAGGGGAACAATTTAAAGGAAAAATTCAAGAACACAAAACATGGCGACTAAGTAATACTCAAAGGTTTAAGGAAAAGGAAAGAGAAATTGACTAAGGAGCCAAAGGTTATAGATTTAGAATCTTTACCTACCCTCTCTAAAGATCAAATCAAAAGGCAAAAGCGATAAAAGTATGCTCGTTTCCTTGATACCTTTAGTCATCTTCATGTTAATATCCTGTTATTGAAGCTACGATTAATATACTGCCTATGGAAAGTTTAAGAAAGAGATACTATCAAATAAGAAAAAATTAGAGGAATATGAGAATATATGCCTAAATGAAGAATGTTACGCAGTCTGCGGCATAAGTTACCACCTAAACTGAAAGATCCCGGAAGTTTTACGATTCCATGTGAAATTGGAGGATTTCTTTTTAAGAAAGTCTTATGTGATCTTGGAGCTAGTATAAATCTCATGTCTTATGAGGATTATAAAAAGCTAGGCATAGGAAAGCTTACTAAGGCTGAAATGACTCTGCAAATGGCAGATAGATCGATTAAGTACCCTAAAGGAATGATTAAGGATGTACTGGTTAAAGTAGACAAATTCTATTTTCCAGTAGATTTTGTAGTTATGGAAATGGAAGAAGGATATTCAGCGCCTCTTATTCTAGGTCGTCCATTTCTAGCTACAGGAAGAACTTTAATCGATGTTCATAAAGGAGAGTTAATTTTGAGAGTCAATGAAGATGAAGTTGCTTTCAATATTTTTAAAGCTATGAACCATCCATATACATCACGAGAATCATGTTCTTTTATAGAAGATATTCATTACATCTATGATAATCGAGTTACCAACTTTTGAAGACAGGTTAGAAGAATGCTTAACTCTGTCTATCTATAAAGAAGATGAGGAAGACATTGAAATGAAAGAGATAATCCTTTCTCTAGATAAAGGAAGCTTTACTTTTAAGCCACCATGGCATAAGTATTTGGAGTTAGAACTAGAAGGACCAGTTCTTAAATCATCAATAGAAGATCCGCCAAAGAATCTGGAATTGAAACCGTTACCTTTAAATCTGAAATATGTTTTTCTAAAGCGATAATCTATTACCGATTATTATATCATCTACTTTAACTAAGCGACAAGAAGATCAATTAATAAGAATGTTAAGAAAGCATAAGAAAGCTTTTGGATGGGCGATTGCCGATATTCGAGTATTAGCCACGAGATTTGTGTTCATAAGATAATTACGAAGAGGATGCTAAACCTTGTATTCAACATAACGCCGCCTCAACCAATTCTGATTAATCGTCAAGAAAGAGGTCATTAAGCTATTAGAAATGGGGATAATCTTTCTATATCGAGATAGTGAATGGGTGAGTCCAACTCAAGTTGTACCAAAGAAAGGAGGTTTCACGGTGAAAGAGAATGATAAGAATGAATGGATTCCAACAAGGGAAATTACGAGGATATCGAATGTGCATTGATTTTAGAAAACTAAATGATCATACTAAGAAAGATCATCATCCACTTCCATTCATAGTTCAAATGTTGGAGCGTTTAAGTGGTCATAAGTATTCTTGTTTCTTAGATGGTTATTCGAGTTATTCTGAGATCTTCATTGCGGGGGAGATAGAGAAAAGACTACTTTCACATGTCCTTATGGAACTTTTGCGTATAAAAGAATGCCGTTTGGTTTATGTAATGCTCTGCTTTCGTTTCAAAGATGTATGATGTCTATATTTTACGATATGGTTGAGAAATTCTTAGAAATTTTTATGGGCGACTTTAGTGTTTATGGAGATTCTTTTGGTAAGTGTTTGTCGCACTTAGAAAGAGTTTTACAACGTTGTGAGGATACCAATTTAGTTCTAAACGGGGAAAAATGTCATTTAATGGTATCGAGAAGGAATTGTTTTAGGTCATAGAATCTCTCAAATAGGAATTGAAGTTGATAAAGCTAAAGTCGAGGTGATTGAAAAATTACATACCACGATTAATCTAAGGACTCTAAGAGGATTTCTTGGACATGCGAGGATTTTATAGGAGATTTATTGCAGATTTCAAAGATAGCAAAGCCTTTAAGTCATTTGCTTGAAAAAAGTATCTTTTAACTTTGATAGTAAATGTATGGAAGCATTTAAGACCACAAAGCGAAGTTGATTCTTGCACCGAGTTTGGTAGCACCAGGTGGAATTTACCTTTTGAAATTATGTGTGATGCTAGTGATTTAGTTGTAGGAGTGTTTTAGGTCAAAGGTACAATAGAATTCTCAAAGCTATTTACTATGCATCCCACACATTAAACGCAGACTCAACTAAATTATGCAACTCTGAAAAAGGAGCTGTTGGTGTGATTTTTGCCTTAGATAAGTTTAGATCGTATATTGTCGGTTCTAAGGTAATAGTCTACCTGAGACCATTCGACTCTGAAGTATTCTTGAGTAAGAAGGATCTGAAACCACGTCTTCTTAGATGGATTCTCCTACTACAAGAATTTGATATTGAAATTAAAGATAAAAGGAAGTGAAAGCGTAGTGTGAGATCACCTAAGTAGAATGGAGGCGAGGAAGAGATAGGGAATGAAATTAAAGATTCATTTCTGATGAACAACTATTTAGAATAGATACTCCTTCAACCATGCAATTATTAAAAATAGAATTCCCTCTAAAAATCTCACCTTGGTTTGGAGATATCATTAATTACTTAACTTTGTGATTATATTCCGTCTCATTGGACTTGGCGTGAAAAAAAGAAATTCTTTTATGACTTAAAATTTTATTCTTGGGAGGAACCGGACCTTTTCCGTAAATGTTCGGATGGGATAATCGGAAAATGTGCACTGATAATGAAATTTTAAGTATTTTATCATTTTGTCATGATCGTGAGGCGAGGAGGTCATCATGGAGGATGGAAAAGCTGCTTTTAAAGTTTTACAATGTGGTTTTATTGGCCTACATTATATAAAGATGCTTATAAATATGTTAAATCTTGTGAATCTTGTCAAAAATGGGAAATGTATCTAGAAAACATGAAATGCCTATGCAACCTATTTTAGAATGTGAGTTATTTGATGTTTGGGGTATAGATTTCATGGGACCTTTTCTATATCGTTTGGAAAAAGATTTATTCTTGTAATGGTAGATTATGTTTCAAAATGGGTAGAAAGTGAAGCTCTTCCCACTAATGATACCAAGGTTGTCATCGATTCCTTAAAAGAACATATTCACTAGATATGGCATTCGAGGGCAATCATTAGCGATAGAGGTTCACACTTTTGTAATAGACCATTTACTAAGTTAATTGAGAAATATGGTGTAACACATAAACTAGGAGCATACTATCATCCATGAAACCGGTGGTCGGTAGAGGTGTCAAATAGAAATCAAAAGAATCGTGGAAAAAGCAGTTGATTCAAATCGTAAAAGCTGGGCAATTAAATTAGATGATGCGTTATGGGCGTCTGAGCGACTTTTAAAACACCAATAGGTTGTTCTCCTATAAGCTAGTCTTTGGTAAGTCATGTCATCTCCCAGTTGAGTTAGAACACCGAGCCTTACAGGCTATTAGATTTCTAAATTTACGATCCTAAAGTTGTCGGTGATCATAGATTGCTTCATTTGTGAACTAGAAGAATTTAGTCTCGATTCTTATGAAAGCGCTCGAATCTACAAGGAGCATGAAAGTCTTTCCATGATAAGAGAATCTTTAGCGTGAGTTCCATGTAGGTGATCGAGTGCTTTTGTACAATTCACGTTTAAAGTTGTTTCGGTAAGCTTAAATCAAGATGGGCGAGTCCATTTAAAGTAACACGGGTTTACAAAGCTGGGTTTGTTGGACTAAGCGATGGAAATACAACTTTTATAGCCAATGGACACGAGAGTAAAGTTATTTGTGGAGGAGAAGGAATCACCTTTGAAAGAAGAAATAATCTTCTTTGATTGATCCCCGACAAGCCCAAAAAAGCGGAGGAAAAATGAAAAGCGAAAAGCGAAACTGGAATCGGCCAAATACCGGTGCTATCTATCTTTACTCTACTTTTACGTAAATTTAATTATGTTTAAACTCTTTTAAATCTTTTACCGGATAGGCGTAAAAGAAGCTGGATGTCTTTTAGATAGAATAGGAGTTTTATTTTACTTTTGAAATTAGGCCTTGATAAAGATGTCGCGTTTTCTATAGAAGCTTTAGTTTTGAACAAAACAAGAAATTGTTGAGAGAGATTAGATTAAGAGAAGTATGTAATGGAACATCAAGAAGTGCGATAAAAGAAGGGCAAAGTTTCTAATGAGATCACGAGAATCTGTGGAAAAAGTGAACATGTTGAATGTTTGTGGGAAAAACACAACCAAATCCCGGATGAGTGTTTGAATATTGTTAGGAAGGAGCGATTAGGTGGTTATCCGAAAATCGATGGAATTCGAGAGATAATTCAAATGCCTCGTTTTTAGGAGTTAGGTTGATCGGCGTTATATCGAAACTTTGGAAGATTTAGAAATTGAAGAATCGAGAACCCACTTAAGTTTGAGTCTTTTATTTTATTTTATTTTATAAAATTTTAGCATAACTTAGAAATTTTATAAAATTGGATCTTTATGAAAATTTGAGGAGTTTTATAAAAGTTTTATAAAAGTTGTTTTAATTTAAGCGTTTTATAAAATTGATATAAATTTATTAAATTTTTATAAGCTTTTATTAAAGTGTTATAAGGATTTTATTAAATTTTTATAAATTGTTATAAAAGTTCCTTCAAATTTTATTTTAATAAACTTATTTTAAGACTTTAATTAAGTTTTATTAGAATTTGTATAAGTTTTATTCAAAAATCATAAAAAATCAAAAAACAGAAAAATTTGTTCACGGACCGATCCAAGCTTATACCGGACCGGTCAGGGTCTAAAACATAAAAAAGCGGGGACCCTTCTTTTCTTCTTCTTCTTCCCTAATTTTTCTAACATGACCACTTTTACCCCAAACCCCACCTTACGAATTTTTTTACTTTTCTTCCACAAAAATTCATCTCACACTACACCACTACTTGATTTCTTCTCATTATCATCTCTCTCTTCAACACAAAGTGGAAAATTCAAAAGGGTCAAGAACAAGCTCCATTCATTCCGGCGACTTTAACACTTTTCCGGCCTACTTTTCAACGTTTTTACACTATAAGGTATAATCTAGTTTATTTAGTTGTTAATTTAGTATTTTTCATAATTTTTAGATTAATTTCAAGCTGTTTTGATTTTTGAGTGTGTTGTGACATTATTAATTTTTCTTTGTTTTGTTGTTGTTTTTGTTGTTGATTGGCATTACCAATATCGTAGAATGGGTGAGTCAGTACTAGAGTCTCTAAAAGAGAAAATCAAAATTCCAATTTCAACTCTGTCGTAGGCACGATAATTTTATCACTGAGGAGGAAGGCGTAAGTTTTGAAAGAACCGCATCACACGAGGCTAAGAAAGCTTATACAAAAATTTATAGTAAGTGTGATGTTACGTTTGAAAAGGATTAGACTTGGATGACTTAGGTGATGAAGTCAAAAATATCTTTAGAAGGCGTCGGTGGTTAGATTTAGCGACGAGAAGGGAAGGTGAGATTAACACGACTATAGTAGGCGAGTTTTATTCGGTTTTATCTACTATGTCGAAGAAACGACTTACTCGATCGAGCTGTACCACTACGAGCGAGAAATATTCCTTTTAACCTGCCGTCATTAATGCAATTTTAGGAGTTGAGGTTTTCTGATGAGGAGGATTACGGGGTAGTCTATAATTTAGATGATCCTGCTAGTTTTGAAGCGGGCCCTACGAGCCCAGGTGTTTTGACCCGACAGCGGTGTGGGTTGAAAATCGGTTTAATTACGGGAGGCTGTTTTAGAGGTTTAAGGGCAATTAAAAGATTTATTAGCCATAATCTCTATCCTTCTCGTAAACACCTTTGCTTTTGGAAAGGAAGATGTATGCATCGCTTGGGCTATAGTAAATGATGTTAGAGTGGATGTTGGAAAGGTCATGTTTAAGAGGATTTTTGAGAGTATTGTCATCGCCAGACCAGGGAGTCATCTTTACTTCCCTTGTTTTATCTCTGATTTATGTCGTAGGTTGGGAGTACCATTCCTGCCTAATGACAAGTTATCTCGGCGATGGAAATCGATTGGACCTGGTTTGACTAGTCTTCCGGATGGTAGTATTAGCTCTTTGCTTAGAAGGCGTCAAACTCAGCCAGCTCCACCAGTTTTTACATCTTCTTCTTTTCCATCTTTTTCTAGTCAGCCTCAACAAACTCCTTTCTCCAACACTATCACATATGACATGTTTCAATCTTTAGTGACAGATGTTGCGCGTGGTCAAGCCAATGTGGCTTTATTATTTGAGAGCTAAGCGGTGGTGTGATGATATTCGTAGAGGTTTAAGAAGGAGCGGCGATTTAGCCGTAATCCTACTTTGATGATCTGCCTATCCACCTTGTCGATCGATCCATATACCTTACCACGGTGGGAAACACTATTCCACCACGATCGAGCTTTCATCCATCGTCATATCCTTTTGGAAGCCAATCTAGTGGGCGGTGTATTTTAACAGTGTTCGAGAGACCGCGATGTCGAGTTGGGAGGATTCACGCGAGTATGCACATGTCACGTCTGGCATGAGTTCGATGGGTCTTGATAGTTCGATCGGGACCACGACTTGGCTCATCCATCGACTTCTCGATCGTTTCCAAGTTCGAGTTTTCAAGTTGATCCGGAGGAAGATTATGATGAAGATTAAATTTTAATGATTGATTAAACATGTTTACTACACATTTTATTGCATTCGACTTTTGTCATTTAACTATTGGTTTGTTTTCAATTTTAGTTTACTTTGATGTTACAATAGATTTTATAAAAATTTGGTTTGCATTTTAAATCGGTTAAGTTTTATAAAAACTATAAAAAAAAAAAAAAAAACCAAAAATAATTTTAGTATAATTACTCGTCATTTTATAAAATATAATGTGTCGTTTTATCCGTTCGTATCAAGTTAAATTAACTTTACAATGTATCTTGAGGAAAGAGTTAGTAATAGGCACGTGAAGTAAAAATAACCAAAGTTCAAATTGACTTTCACCTCTCCATCCCTCGATAAAAGCGAGGATGAGGCCGGACCGGTCCGGCCTATACTACGGCCCGATCCGTGAAGGGAAACGACATGACTCATTTTTGAGTGTCATCTCGTTCATCCACGTATGTATTACTTTCTATCTATATAAAGGAGGCCAGGGAATGAGGAAAGGATACCATTTCTTTCACTTTATCTATCTACTTCCAACTGTAATTTTATTTTTATCAAGTTTTAAAAATGTCGAACCGCTCCTCACCATCTGTAAATTCTTACGAGCCTAATACACGGATCATCCGAATCGCAAGCCTCTAATGAGAGTATAAATTTACACCTCGTTTTGCTAATTCTCCAATCTATTGGAGAAAGGTTTGAATTTTGATAAAATTGATCGATGGGGTAAAACTCTCATTAGGAGTTTGGTTGGAAAAAATTTGTCGATACACGAGAGGGCGGGTAAATGTCTCGATAGTGCGAGAATTTTATTCTGCGCTTATGACGACATCTATGATCGATATCACACAGATTGTTCTAGTAAGAGGAGTGGCTGTTCCCTTCTCTTCATCTATTATCAACCAAATTTTTGAAATTCCACCAGTTTCTATGCCACATTTTGAAATGCAATGGGGACTACAAAATCCCTCTAATCATTTGAATAAAGTACACGAGTCATTCCAATGTCTGTTCCCGCTTTTTGATACAAATCACGACATGTCAACACGAGCTTTACTTCCACATCTAAAAGCGTGGAAGCATTTTATAAATTCTCGAGTTTATCCCACCTGGGATTTTGGAAGTTTGGCTGAGAATGAAATGCTTCTACTTTTTGCTTTGGCATTCGGTGTATTTGTTGATTGGGGTATATTGATTCAAAGGACAGTGTTGGAGTTTGCAATAGCCAGAGGTAGTAGGGGGAAGCCTATGCCTAATTCTTGGTTGATATCACGTTTGTGTATTCTTCTGAATGGAGTAGAAGAGCTGGAGACGGATGAAATTTTTCCGTCTAGAGATAGTCGGTTTGGATTGCTACCAGTTGATACACCGGGTTGTTAAATCTACCATCTAGAGAGTTGTTAGTGGTTTGTTAGTAATATTTAAGTTTTAATAAGTTAAATTAAGTTAAGTTTGAAGTTCTTTAGTTAAGTTTGTAATAATGTATCTTGTTTAATATATATGTCTTAGTTTTTTTAGTTGTTTGTTTTTATTTAATGATATAATTAGTATACGCTAAAATAAAATCGGAAAAATAACGTTGATAGATAATTTTAATTTCATTTTGAACCTACTCTTTACTTTACTACTTATTGACCATCGGAGACGATGTCACTTAAGTAAGTGGGGAGTAGAGTTAGGTTAGAAAATTCATTAAAATTTTCAAAAAAAAAAAAAAATATATATATATATATATAAATAAATATAATTATATTATATGTCTAATTTAGATTTTAAGAAGATTTTAAGTTTATATAATGGAGTAATTAATATTAGATATTGTTTTATAAAATTATATAAGTATGATTGATATTTATAAGTAAAATTTTAGAATCATTTTCAATACAATTATGAATTTGGAATTGGATTAAGTTTATTGATTTTGGCACCACAAAAATATAACTATAGCCAAATAACCTACCTCGGCCTTGATTAGAGTGATCAAGACCTCACTCAAAAAATTGTCAATTGTGATTAAATAACCGAGCTTTAGCTATTTTGGTCTACATTTCCTTGAAATACCGCAAGTTTATGCGTCTTATAAAAAGAGATGGTGGCGTAAAAGCTAAATTTTGGTATATCTTGAGATTGGAAAAATTAGATAAGTAGTAGTATATTCGATCTTACCTCATGACACTTGCAACATAGCGATTTTGGTAATAAGTTCGGATATATTAATTAAAAACGAAGCACCATATTTACACGAAATTAATCAAATATCGGTTATCTTCCTTATACATGATTAACAACTTAAAAATAAAAAGAACAAATCGGATGTAGCTACCAATGATTGGAGTGAGTAGGGTATTATCACGAAATGTCCTATATCACTATGAGGTAATTAAGCTCCCGATTGCTGATGATAGTAGTCAAATAGCAGGGTATTATCACGAAATGTCCTATTCTTTGGGAATGAAGGCACAAGATAAAATGAAAGAGGAAAAGTTGAATCATAAGATCTCGGGAATTATTACAAGTTTAAGAAACCGGACTTGTAATTTTCGATCGAAAGAGTAGTACTCGATCAATCTTGATGAAGCAATGCACTGTAAGTTTGATTTTCTACACACACTCACGCTTTTAGTTCTTAATCTTAAAAAAAAAAAAAAAAAAAAAAAAAAAAAAAAGAAAAAGAAAAAAAAAAAGATCTTTGAGAATATGTTTTTTCAAAAATATGAAGATGTAGAATGCGTCTGACTTTGCTCTTTCTCTTTTTTGATTTCCTTTTTAGATTAACCAACATCTTGAACCTAAACTCTATAAGCCATTTTTGTCAATTACTTTCTTGAAATTTCCGATTCGAATTTCATAATAGTTGCGATTAAAAATAATTACGATATTTTATTTATACTTCTTAAGTATTACATATATAATTTTATCTAAATAATATTTAATCTTAAGTTATTTCGATTATATACTCTTTTTGTTTCTCTTAAGATTTTAAATTAAGATAGATAATATATTTATAATATTGACAAAGTATATTATAATCTGAAAAATTATACTATCTTTTATTACAACTTATTTTTGCTCGAGGACGATCAAAAGCTAAGTGGGAAGTAATTTGATGTATTATTTTTATATGATTAAAAATACGTTATATTATTATGTTTTATCAACGAATTCTATATAAAATATATGAAATTATGGTATAAAGTGTTAGTCTTTATAATTTAGAGTATTTAGTAATAATAATAATAAAAAGTTGTAATTTTGTACCGATTTTAGTAAATCGGATTAATAAATGTCGATTTACGTGGGTATTTGTGATGTTTTATTGCGGATTTATAAACCAAGACCCGAGAATCGACATATTGAAGTTTAATCATATCTCTGGAATGATTTAGAAAGTGCCACAAGTTTAAATGGTCAATTGAATAGCTTAAGTGACATGATAGCCAATCAATCTGGATAAGTAATAATAGAAATGTCTTGACAAAGCGAATGGCTCATCAAAATGATATTTTCAGAAAAAGTGTTCTTCACGAAAGTTGTAGATTTTTCGAGAGTGTTCCAATGCAATTTAAATTATGAAGATTGGAGGTCTAGAACTTAAACAGTGATCAAGTGGCTAATCGACTTGGATTAAGAAAAAATCCGTAAAAGCTTGGAGGAACACGAGGTCATCAAAAAAGCGTTATCTGGAGAAGAGTCCTTCATGAAAGTTGTAGAGTTTCTCGAGATCTTAATTTTGGCATTTCGTTTGCAATTTTTGGAAGTCAGAACTCGAGATATGAATTTTAGAAGTTTAATAATTATATATAAAAATAATATCTCCTACGCACATCTTTGGAATGATCAAGTTAGTGGGGATCATCATTAGTCCGGACCGATCCGGCCTAATACCGGACCGTCCGGCCTTGGAAGTTTTTCTATATAAGGAGCTCATTTGCGGCGTGCGTTGAGGATGTACCAAATATATATATAACGATCTCTATATATATATATCTCTTTCTTCTTTTCTTTTTTTTTTAGTAGTAGTAGTAAATAAGGCCTTACGCCATAATAATGTAGTTTTAGTATCGTTGTAATGCTCGAGAAAATCTCGGAAGTCGGTTTTGCTAAAGAAGTTGTAATGTCCGGAAGATACGATTTACGAATCAATTGCCGTATTCGGGTAACTTTTCTTAAGTATTTATGTTTGTTTTGTATTTTTAGTTTGTTATAATGTTTTTAGGCTAAATATAATCTTGGCCAAAACTATGTAATCGGTTTTATTTCGATCTTTTAGTTAAAGAAATGTTGTTAAGTTAAAATGACTAAAATTGAGTTAATTGAATCTTTTTCTATTTTGATCGTATTAAGTATTGACATATTTAATAGATCGAGGAATTCATAATCTAATTATGAATTGGCGCCTATAAATAGTCGAGGATATGAAATAAAAGATAGAAAAACCGGAGGGTAAAATTGGCGTGTGAAACAACGCGTGATAACGGAATCCGATTTCCTAACCGGGGGTAAATTTGTTTTGGGAGAAATGAATTTTATTATAATTTGTACTCGAGATCGTAATAATGTTAAATCATCAGTTTAATTGAAACTTAAACCGGAAAGTTGAATCGTCCGGCTTTGACAACCGGAGCCTTTAAAATAAAATTGACCGTTTGACGAACGGAATGACTCCTTTTTATCTAAAGGTAGATTTGTACTCGGGACCTGTTTAGATTAATTAGTTTACCGTAATGATTGTGGATCTTGGGTGATGACAATGGACATATGACAATTTC
This sequence comes from Gentiana macrophylla, assembly GCA_026214975.1. Taxonomy (NCBI): domain Eukaryota; kingdom Viridiplantae; phylum Streptophyta; class Magnoliopsida; order Gentianales; family Gentianaceae; genus Gentiana; species Gentiana macrophylla. The sequence continues at coordinate 32,569,020 of CM047809.1, read as the reverse complement.
ACACACTCGTGTGAGAGGAATTGTTTACCTCAGAGTGCACCGTTTCACTTACTCAATTGGACCTAAAATAAAAGGAGAGATCGAACACATTTCAATTAATCGAAAAGATCGTATAAACCAATTATATAAGTTTTGGCCAGTTCTCTAAAATCATCTATTAATATCTTGGTACCTATATATTTATATCTATATATATATTTTGCAATTTATGTACATCTATATATATTTATATATCTATATATATTATATTAGAATAACTATTAAATTACGTATTTATTTTGTGTTAACTAGAATAGTAGTGATCTGTGTGATAAAATTACGATTTAGATCGAGTTAATAATAGCTCTTTGGTGTTTAACCACACGTAAAATAAATTACCAAGTTCCCTGAGGATTCGACACCTGACTCATCATACTAGCACTACGATTTGACCCGGTACACTGCCGGTTAGGATCTGTATAGCCTAGAAAAGGTCCGTCGGCCAGATGATTTCATGTCGGTTAAGTCGTTGTCCTTCTCGCTGCATGCATAATCAACCAATGATTTCATTCAATTGATTTGGCTCTGAATTCTTTGTAAAGTCTTTTTAATCTCCACCATTGATTGATTAATTAATCCAATGATTGATATTCATCCTTATCCATTTAATCTTCCAGAACAATTCTTGGAACGGATTAATTTAATTTATGTATACTCAGTTGATGTCTGGTTCATGTGTCTGCTGAGGTACACACTGGTCAGCTGTGTTCTTCAATGAACACTCATCTGACTGCTTCTCATCTAACTTTTATTTGAGAAGTTAGAATACACCATTTTAAACATAACTAAGTCGCATTCATCACATATCCTCTTTTGGGAACTTAGACCTTCATTACAAGGTATATGTGATCGGTTTCGGCCATCACAGACTTACCTAAATTCTGATCCTATATCATTGGCCTTTAAGTCTTCATTACTAAGTTTGAACCTTTAGCCTTCAATACTGAGTTTGAAACCTCGACCTTCGCCTTGGCAGTCCTGACACTCTCTTCGAACACCTAGTCTAGACAGGTCTACTAAAAAAGTCAGCTGACCTCTTTACAGAGCTTGTTTGATCAAACCTATACAAAGATCAAACTCTAGTAAACCTATACATTCATTTTAGACATCTTTTTGCCTTTTCCCTATAACAGCTAGTCTGGAACTCATCATTAAAACTAAAATATGTCTAACAATTTCCCTCTTTTTAGTGATGATTCCAATACCCTTCTTACAGTAAAGCAAAAAGATAAAAACAATAAAAACAGAACAAATTTCATTTATATATATCATTGAGGTTCAAAACTTGTTCAAAATTATTAGAACTAATTTAAGCAAAAGACAAAGTCTTGTGTAGTTTGCTGAATTAGTGTCTTTCTTGATCTCTCTTTTGTTGGTACTCCCTGATTTGTCTCTACATATCAACCATGCACTGATTTTCAATTCTTTAGAATTTAATCCAGGTGTGTATCATCTTCCACCAATTCTATGCTTCAGTTATGGTCATCCTTACTCCTTGCCAATTAAAAGCTCCGTGCATATATAGGTCCTTAAATTCATTTAATGAGTCTTTTGCTGACAATCCTCTTAGCCTTCCTTCAGCAGTTTGTCCTCTTCTAGTACCTCTTGATCCACCTCTTCCAGTACCTCTTGTGGATCTCATAGATCTGACCCTTATCTCCCAAAGTCTTAATCCTAGAAAGGATTTTAAACCTTCCACAAAAGTCATATCTCTATAGGGTGCCTTTCTCTCATTGTGTATTTTGGTGAACTCCTTTAACAAATCATCATTTAGTTCAACTCTTCCAGGTTCATGAGTCCTTAGGGCATTGATTTATGCTTTATAGCTCTTTCTGTGGTAAACCCTTGTAGCCTCTTTTTCTTCTGTTGTCTGTGCCTCTTCCCCCTTATTGACATCATCAATAAAACGGTGCATCAGGGCCACAACTCCTTCTTGAGTAAATACTAGATTATTTAGCCGTCCCTCCATAATTTATGTTCTAGTGTCAACTGAAGTAATCCTAGCTTGTTGGGTCTGTTCTAGCATATTCAGTATCTTCAAAAACTTAGGATCAGATGTGGTCAACTGAGGTTGAGTATTCTGACTCAGCTGATCAATCTTCTTGTTAAGAGCATCAACATAGTCCTTATCATATTTATCTATGACTTTTGCTATGTTGGACATCTTTGTGAGATCATCATACATGTCTTTGACTCTGAACTGTAGATTTGTAAGATTGGATGCAGTAGATTCAGCAGTCCTTCCTCTATTTTCCACCAGATTGACCAAGTCTTCAAATATCTGTTCACTGGCTCTCTGCTAACCCCTCAGCTGAGTGATGTTCTCTCTGGAAGCTCTAAGTTCAGCAGCTATAAATGCAGGTATATATGGTGTATCACCCCTTATGTCAGCATTTTCAACAACCGAATCTTCATTTTCAGGTCTTGTTTGACTGATAACAATGGCAAGATTTCTATCTCATTATATGTGTTGTAATATGTCATAATCTAAGTCATTATCATCATCAACAACTTGTTGATCTTCTCCAATATCATCAAAGATTTCTTCTTCGGAATCATAATCAACAAGTTCTTCATCAGCAGCAGGGGCATCCTCCTCTCTTAGTTCCAACCTTTGTTCAATGAGTCGCGATCCTCGATCTCTTTGCACCTTCGCTTCGACCTTTTTCAAAGTAGCTATTTGTAACCCAACCCGTTGAACCTCATCTTCTTGTTCAACATGGATCTGAGTAAGTGTAAGAGTATCAGATCCAGTTGACTTCTATTGTCCTTCTTGTAAGATTAAATGTGTTACCAAATTTGGCTCAATTGGTGTATCAGGAATTAAAACTTATGGAATAGGTTGTCCAGCAGGTGTAACTACACCCAATTGACCAATTTGGCCTTCAGCAATGGTAGGAAATACTGATATGTTTTCTTCTAATACTTTTCCTTGTTCAACAACCACTTCCGAATTAACAGCGACATTAGCCAAAGTTCCATCTGTGTTAATTATGTATTGGAATTGAACAAATTCTACTTGATCAAACATCTATTTGTTCATTCCTTTCTACTTCATCGAATCATCCAAAGCAAGACTACACTCGTAATTGTTGTATTTTCAAGTTCAGCTTCTAATCCAACAGCAAAGACATTCAACAACTCATCCCTATCTTCCAAAATTGTCTTTCTGTGAACAAAGACAGAGTCTATTCCTTCATTAGCATCAGCAGCCTGCTGACCCTCAGTAGACTGTTTTGGTCCTCAACAGGTTGCTCTTTTTCTTTCTCAGCAGACTTGTCTTGTTCAGGGTCTGCTGTTATTTCCTTAAATACCACTTGTTTCTCCTGGGTGCATATGATGATCATCATCAAAGTCAAATGATGGTGAATCATCAGAATCACCAAATGGCTTGTACTTGGGATCCTTGAATAAGATCTTTCCCTTTTTTCTTCCATCAGCAATCAATTCAAGAATCCTTGCTTGAAGTTCTGAGGTGTCAATCAACCCCAATAGATTCTCAACTTCAAAAGCATCAAAAACCGATTCTTCAAAGCTTGTCATGGGTTCTGCTGTAGGTTTCCATTTTCCGTAGAAACCAAACTTCAACTGAAAGTAATCCTGTATTTTCTTGAAGCCTGATCTACTTTCTCTTTCCTTGGTCTTCTAACATATGGCATTGTAAGCTTCCTGGCAGAAGGTTGTGGAAATTCAGTTTGTCTTCCAAAAGTTTCCATCAAATGAGACAAAGTTATTTCAGCAGTGTGAAAGGTGTCAATTGTTTGTTCAGCTGACTGAGGAACATTTGTGTCAACTACTTCCATCTGTTCAACACTAACTTCCCCCAGTGTTGTATCATCCTCAGTAGGGGTTTGTTCAACTTTTACTTCCCCCTATGTTCCAGCACCCTCAGCAGGGGTTTCTTTAACTTCAGTAGCCTTCTCAGTAGGCTCTTGTATAACATCAACATGCACTTCAGTAGGCTCTTACTCAGTTTCCTCTTCTTCTTCTTCTCTTTGCTCTTCCAAGGTTCTTAAAACCTTCCCTTTTCCATGTTTGACCCTCTTTTCAATAACTTGCTTAGCTCTTTTCTTTGGTCTTTCAGAGCCTTCAAACAGTGCTTTTTCAAGTTCTTACTTGCTTACAGCCTTCCTTTTCTTGAATCTTGTTGACTCACTGCCTTCAATTGTGTAGTGAATTCTTTAGAGACTGTTGATTTCTCAGTCACGGCAGGTACATGGGAATCTGCTGAATTACTTGTCTCAGTAGGCTTGGTAGAGTCTGGTGGTCTTCTAGACTTGGAAAATTTTCTTTGTTTTCCCACAACAACAGGTTGATCTGCTGATCTTCTAGATTCAGAAGCTTGTTCATCTACCCTTCTCTTTGTTCTTCTCTCAACAGCCAACTGCTCATCCACATTTATTTCCACCGCATCATCAAGTCCACTGATAGGAGAATTCACTTCAGCCTTGTATTTTGCTGGATTTATAGGTTGTGGATCAACATCTTCAATCAGGAGATGATTCAATATGCTTTGAACGATCAAAGCAAGTGGTTTCTTGTTACTGAAGAATCCACTACCAATCTTCTTCACTTCTTTCTTTTCTTCAGCTTTTCTTTCTTCAGACATCAATTTCTTCATATAGTGAATGAAGAAACCAGCCCAATCAAACTTCATTTGTTTTTCAATGATTATCATCAGATCAATCTTTGGTCCTGATAGAGAATCATAACTTCCTGATAAACCGAGTATGTTCTTGGCAATATACTTGCTCAGCTATCCATATTAAGGTGTGATGTACCTCACCTAGAGACTGACCGAGGCTGCTTCATCTGGATCAGTCTTGATTTCTTCTACAAAACCCAACCTATCAAGATACATGTCTTCTGGGTTTGTATTTGCTCCAGGTACTTCATCAAAACCGAAAATTTACCTTAGGTTTTGTGAGGAAACCGTAATCCTTTGATCATAGACGGTTGTCATAAACTCCTCCGTTCTTGGATAGATCTCCATATTTACCCAAAACTCACAAACATTATCAGAAGAGATTGTGTCTAGCCTTATGTTCATGGCATTTTCCAAGCTCTTGTAATGCCGATTCTCCTTCCAATGACCTTTGCCAACACTAATTTGTTGCATTCTTTGACAAAACTTCTAACACATTGGCAAACTCAGGTGAACACATCATCGGCGGACACGTTGAGACTGATCTGATTCACGTTGAACTTGTTTCACTGGTTCAGCATGCTTTTTAGTTTGAGGATATTGTTTAGCTACAAACTTAACACCAGTTTTGGTATTAGGTTCAGTTACGTTACTTGTTCCTCCCTTCGAAGTTTGTTGTGTATCAAATCCTAAGCCAGTTCTATCTCCATATGGCTTGCACGATTTGAATCTAGTTGCTAAACTAGATTGAGCAAAAGATTTAGTTGTCGCTTCCGACGCAGAGATGGACACATCGATTCTTTCCTTTATCGCTTCGCTTAGTCTTAACGTGTTCAGTTCATCATTCAATCTTTTGACTTCTAGAATTAGAGCTTCTTTCTCGCTTTGATCGATTCATAACCACTTGTATGGTGACAAGTCGATTCATCAATTGGTCAAGAGTTTCTTCTAATTCGAGTTCTTTGGATTGAATCGGCTATTGAAGAACATGCATTTTGCATGGAAATCTGAGCTGAGCTGTATTTGGAATTTGATTCACATACCTCAATGGGATCTTCCATGTGTGCCATTAAAGCCGTGTCATCAGATAATCTTTTGTACCACCAGTGTAGTCGACTCATCTCCAGCTAATAACGCTCTTCTGTCGGTTCTTCTTTGCTGAGTCTTCCTTGCATTCACAATGGGTATTCAGCTTTTATAATGTCCAGGTTTCTTGCAGTTGAAACAAAGATATTCATCATATTTTCTCTTTTCAGGAGTCTTCTTGATAAACTTCTGAGTTACAGGATGACCATTCTTCATCCTTCTGATTCGACTCATCATGAGGGCCATTTGTTCCTCCATTTCATCCAACTGTTGAAGATTGTTTGCGAATGTTTCTTGAGAGTCATTCGATGCTGCTGCAAGTGCTGTGGTCTTTGGTTCTTCCAGAGCTTTGATTATTGCAGCTGTGCTTGTAAAATCATCACTGAATTCATAAGCTTTTAAATCTGAGGATATTTTGAAGGAGTCTTCTATATCAAGTCTTCTAGATTCTTCCATAGCAGGGACCTTCATTTTCCAACACATAGGTAAGGCCTTCAAAATTCTTGTATTGATTACTTTCTTTGTGTATTCAATGTTGAGTAGATCTAGTTCATCCATGATAGCACTGAATCTTGTCTCCATTTGGTCAATGGTTTCTCTAGATTTCATCTTGACACTATCAAACTTCTGCTTTGCAACTGAGATTTTGTTCTCCTTGATTGAGTCACTTCCTTCACAAACTAACTGAAGTTTGTCCCACATTTCCTTAGCAGTTGTGCATTCTTTCACCTTCAAGTACATGTTGCTGTCAAGAGTTCTGAGGATAAAGTCCATAGCAACATTGTTGAGATTGTTTAGCTTGCGATCATCACTAGTCCATTCAACTTTGGGCTTTGGAACTCGAACTTGTCTTTCACCATCAGTTTGCATGTAAGTGATCTGAATTGGTCCATCTGTGAGCACGTCCATCATCTCGTCATGAGTAGCAGCTAGAAAAGCCTGCATACGACGTTTGTATTCGTCAAACCTATCCATGTTGCACATAAGCATCTGTCTTGCATACTGATTGTTATCCATTGTGAGTGAGTGAAAATAGATTATATGAAAACTAGAAACAGAGCTTTCTAATGAGAACAACTAGAGGAGATTTAGAGCAAATGAGCTTTTAACAATGGTTTGTTATAGAAACACTGCTCTGATACCAATTGTTGGTCCCTTGTAAAGGCTAACACAAGTTTAGAGGGGGAGGGGGCTGAATAAACGTGTCCCTAAAAATGGATTTTAAACAAATTAAGGTTCAGTTATAACTTGTGTGGAGTTAAGATGACTGAGATGAGTTTAAGTCAAACTGACTTAAGCAAAACAGAGTCAACCGGCAGCGGATATAAGTCTAGCCTTTTTCTTGATCTTGTTATTCTATACGAAAGCTGAGTGTGCTAAACTGAATTCTGGTGAATGTCAGTTTGTGAGCTGTGAGATGTGTAACAATCAGTTCTCAGTATGCTGTGTAAACAATATAAATTGTATAATAAATAACTGTGAGATGTAAATGCGTAAGGTAAATGAAACAAGAGTTATAGAGGTTCCAGGTGGTGTAATCATGTCAGTCCTCTCTTCCCCTGTGGTGTAGGAGGAAAATTCCACTAGAACTTCTTGAGGTGAGCTGTTACAAAAAGTCCTAAACAATAGTCCTTGGCTAATCCTAGCTTCACTAACTAAACAGTTGTAGAACAGGTAGAATTGCTACTCTTCAATTGCTTGAACACTGGTCCTTGAAGGGTTACGTAGGCCCTTCACCAGCTACCACCACAAACACAGTCTACCCGACTACTGTGACAACTGTCCTTGGCAAAACCTTCCCGGTTTGCTTCACAGTCTAAACCTTTGATTAAAAATCAAAGTTGGGTTGAGAATCAATAAATTGATTCTTGTATGTGGTTCTTCTAAGTGTATGATTCTTGACAAATCTCGTGTAGCTTGAACACTTGGAAGATTTCTTGATATGATCTTGTTAGGACAGATAATGATAGTAACTCAAATAAATGAAAGTAGTGCACACAATGCTTGTGATTTTCTTAATTCTGTGTTTTTATTCTTGGTGCAAAGTCCTCTATTTATAGTGTAGGATCTAGCCTTCATTTACTTTGAATCTGAATTGTATCAACGGATATCTTGTAACGGCTATATTTTATGACCGCTCGATCCACAATATTTCATCCAATAACATTGTTTCCATTACAACGTTCGACTGTACTATCAGTTTGATGGATGACTAACTTATAAAACTGAGTTTCGATCGCTTTATATCGAGTTCATCGCTTGTCGGTTCTTTGACTAACTTGGAGCATTAATCGAGATTTTACTCTTCTTCAAATATCAAGATCTAATTTTTCATCCGATTATAATTGACTTAACCAGAGTACACCATAAGCAAATATCATCTAAGAGTTCATTGTCCTTATGACTCTTGGGTCTTCATACAAGAGCCATAAAGTCGATTCAGATCACCACAAACTAAGTTTGAACCCTCGGTTCTTCAATCTTCTATAACTGAGTCTGTGACCCTCAGTTCTTCATCAACTGAGTTTGAACCTTAGTTCTTCAATCTTCTAGATAAGCCAACCAAGTTTGTGTCCCTCAGCGAACTTATCTTCTTCAGTTCCATATGGGTGTAGTCTGAGTCAGTTTGTCAGTTAGTTTATCTTGACGATTTCCAGTTTTCTAAATGACTTCCAGTTTTCAGTTTCACGACACTATAACTATTACAGTGATTGTCTGATGTAACCTATACAAATATCAGACTCTAGTAAGATCTATACATTCAGTTCTAGACATCTTTTTGCCTTTCACTATAACAGCTAGCTTCAGCACTTCGTCAATGGGGTTAAGATAATACTTAGAATAAATATGATGAATTATCATCAAAGGACAAATTTTATTTCCAACAATTTCCCCCTTTTTGATGATGCCAAAACTCTACCTAAAAGAAAATCTTAAAGATCAAAACAATGTAAAACAAGGTAAAACAAGGTAAAACTGGATTTCATTAGAATATGCAAAAACTGGAATAGTTAGACTTTGTTCAAATAAATTTAATCAGAGGCTAAGCTCTTTTCTGTGCTTTTTGTGTAACTGAGATAAACTTCATCTCTTTGTCGTGAATACGAAAATCATACTCTAGCTTAGAGTCTTCCTTAGTAAAGGTCTTATTATAGTCCACTTGACTTCCTTCTTTCCATTTTCTCCACAAAATTAACTTTGGTAAAGTTGATTCATGCTTGTAGTAATTTTCAAACTCTGCTACATCAGCTTTCATTTGTTCAACTTTGTCTTTTATCTTCAGTTTGTCTTCAATCCTCTTGATCTTCTTGTATTGTGCCATCTTTTGATTGTGATATACATCAGATAAGAAGTAGTTCAAGGATTCTTCAATAGTCTTGTCCTTGTACTTGGCTTTGATATGATTGTGATCTTTGACAAACTTTATCCACAGATCATGTGTTAGAGTAGCTCTCCTTTCTTCAGGTTGACTGTATTTTTCAATGAGCTGCTCATCAGTTAATTCTTTCTTTAAAGACCTTGGATCTGTTGCTGATTTAATTTTCTCCAATTCGTCTTCAAGTTTCTTCTTTTCTTTGACTAGCCTCGGCTTTTCTTCTTCAGCTTCCCCTTTTTGGCATCATACAATTGATCTACCAAAGCATGAGTTGCCTTTTGATCGGCTGAGATACGTTCTTGAGAGGCAAGTACTTCTTTAAGCTGATTCTCTAACCCGTAGATGTGCTGATTTAAATGCCAGTGAGCTTGAGCATGTGTTTCCCTATCTACTGCAGTTGATATTTCAAGTTTTTCCTTGAGTGTCAAAACTTCTGAAGCAAAACTTGAACTTGACTTGTGAATCAACTCTAATCTTACGTGAACTGAGATATCTGTTCTCTGTCTATGATCTAGATATCCAGAGATGTTTGACAGAAGGCCATTGTATGCGTCCTTTTGGCTGAGCACAATCTTCAAGTTCTCATGAACTTTGCTCAATTCCTCATTTGTCAAAATATCAGAAGGATCATAAGTGTCTTCTGTTTGGACTTTAGACTGAGTGATATCTTCAATTACCATAAGTTGCGGATTATCAAGTTTATCAGATGCTTGCTGATTGTCAGTTGTGTGTTTTCCAACTGGCAATTCTTCTTCCTGAGTTACAGTTTGCATAGCTTGGAGTTGAGGTTGAGTATCTGTTTGCAAATCTGTACTCATATTAGCTTCTTTCCTTGAATTATTATCTTCATCATCAACCTTGTTTTCCTTGGGAATAGATGATGTGGTTGATTCTCTTCGTCGGGCTATTTCAGTGAATCTACTGAAGCAATTTTCTAGAAACTCTGATATAGGAAATAGAGTATCTAGGTCCCTCATTTCCAGTTTCTCCAAGAGTAACTTTTCTTCAGTTTGTAAGATAGCATCACGAGAGTCTTCTGGTTTGCGCTTCATCTTCATCAGCTTGACGATTCTATCAGCTTCAAAAACTGGTGCTGGTTGCTGATTTGAATGGTGCTGATATTGTTGTAACTGAGAAGCAGAATCATTAGCAAGAATATCTTTCCGTGTAGTTTCAGCTGTCAGTTGTTGTAGTTCCCCCTCATTTGGTGCTTGCTGACTTGAAATATCTGGGTACAAACATTTGACAACTGATTTTTCCTTTTGTGAATCAGCTTTCCACTTGACTCCTTTATGTTCAGCTTCGTGATGAGACACAGTTTTCTTATTTGCTTCAGGTTGGGAAGTTGTTCTTCTTGAGCTTTCATCTGCTGCAATTTACTATGTATCAGTAGCCGCGGCTGTATTTTGTTTTGCTTTCTTCCCTGCCTTGAGTTTCTCCAAATAGTATTGAATGACTCTACTGAGTGATTTCTTCAGTCGGAATCTGCCAATAGTTATTTGTCCTTCAGCTTGAGCTTTCTGCACACTTTCTAATTCAGCTAAATGTTGTTTATTTATCTGATTGATGACATAACCGGCCCAATTGAATTCTAGTTCATCCCAGATTATGTTCATCAGATAAGAAATGTCATCGGATAATAAATTGATTCCTTTGGATTTTCCAATAACATGTCTGCTGAGCCACATGCCGAGGAGTCCAAATTCTGGCTTGAGTTTATCAACATGAATACCAACGTATGCTGGTTCCATAGATAAGGAAATCAGCCTAAGAAAGGCATCCCTTTTCAATGGTAGACAAGCCAAGTCTATTGATGTCACAGGTGGAGTTGTGAAACCGAATAGTGACTTCATGACTCGTTCATTGATAATGATTCGATCTCCACGAACCTTAGTAAAGAGGGAGTCTCTTACCAAACGCATGTTCTCCCGGCTGCGCAAAATTCCTTCCACATCACGCTTGTCGTTGAAAGTGACTTCCGAATGCTTCTTAATCCTGGTTGTTTCGGATCTTCTCATGAGATATAACTTGCAAGCAGAGTGTTGTTGCACATAGCTTCATAAATTTCAAATGTATAGACATCTAAATATGTGATCAATCTTTCTTCTTGAGATTTCTTTGAGGCGGCCATTTCTGGGTTTAGTGTGAAAACGTTTGAATTTTAGGATGAAAAGAAATTTTTGATTTTTTTTGGAGGAAATATGAGTGGAGGTTGGATATATAGGGGTAATGTACTGGCGGTTGATTGGTACAACTTTTCAAATTCCATGATGGTTTTAGTAACCGATGCATGTACTGTTCTGACAGTAATGGGGTGTACACGCAACATATTATGACAGAAACTGCGGTAATTAAATGCGATATAACCGCTGTTGGTTTTATCTTATCAACCTTTGACTAAAGTTGATTGATGCTTAAATATCGCTTAATACTTGATTTGGGTTAGTCGCTTTGAAATTGTTGATGTCAATGATCGATCTCATTAAGTGGCGCACTCAATGAGAACAAAGATCATTCCCTGACGAATTTCTGGATTAAACTGACTTAACTGACTCTTATTATACCCAACTCAATTCTTAGTTTGGCAAATATTTCTTTGTCCAATGGCTTTGTAAAGATATCAGCCAACTGATCTTCGTGAGTACATAAAGAATCAGAATATCCTTTTCTCTGCATGATCTCTTATAAAATTATGTCACACATCAATATGTTTTGTCTTTGAGTGCAAAACTGGATTGTCAGTTATTGCAATTGCACTTGTGTTATCACACATTATGGGAATTGTTCCTTCTTCTATCCCATAATCTCTTAATTGCTGTCTGATCCATAAGACTTGAGCACAACAACTTCCAGCTGCTATATACTCAGCTTCAGCTGTTGAAGTTGAAATTGAATTTTGCTTTTTGCTAAACCATGACACAAGTCTATTTCCTAGCAACTAACATGTGCCTGATGTGCTTTTTCTGTCCACTTTGCATCCTGCATAATCTGAGTATGAATAGGATATCAGTTTGAATTCTCCTTCTTTTGAATACCATATTCCGACTCCATATGTATCTTTCAAATACTTCAAGGTCCTTTTAACAACTGTGAGATGACTTTCCTTTGGTTTTGACTGAAATCTTGCACATACACCAACAGTAAAGGATATGTCTGGCCTACTTGCTGTAAGATAAAGTAAGCTTCCAATCATTTTTCTGTAAAGTGTTTCATCAACATCTTTGCCTTCTTTGTCTTCATCTAGCCTGATGTTGGTCCCCATTGGTGTAGAAATTCTAGCTGATTTTTTCATACCAAACTTTTTGATAAGTTCTCTTGTATATTTGGTTTGGTGAATGAAAATTCCATCATCTAATTGTTTGACTTGTAATCCAAAAAAATAATTCAATTCTCCCAAATACTCATCCAAATTTGCTTTTCATTAAACTTGCAAACTTCTCACATAACTGCTTCATTTTCTCGATCCAAAATAATGTCATCAACATAAATCAACAAGGAGAGTACTTTCTTTATTTTTCATTCTGAATAAAGTCTTGTCGATAGTTCCTTTGATAAATCCATTATCCACTAGAAACTGAGATAGAGTTTCATACCAAGCTCTTGGTGCTTGTTTAAGTCCATATAGAGCTTTCCTTAGTCTGAAAACTTTGTCAGCTTGATCTTTGATCTCGAATCCAGGTGGTTGTTGAACATAAACTTCTTCTTCAAGTATCCCATTCAAAAATGCGCTTTTAACGTCCATCTGGTATAGTTTGAACTTTTTATGAGCTGCAAAGGCAAGAAATAGTCTGATTGCCTCCAATCTTGCAACAAGTGCATAAGTCTCATCAAAATCTATGCCTTCTGCTTGAGAATATCCTTTAGCTACAAGTCTAGCTTTGTTTCTGATGATATTCCCATCTTCATCAAGTTTGTTTCTGAAAACCCATTTGGTTCCAATGACATTCACATGAACTGGTCTCTCTACTAATTTCCATACTTGATTTCTTTCGAATTCATTCAGTTCTTCTTGCATTGCTAATATCCAATCTGGATCCTTTAAGGCTTCTTCTATCTCTTTAGGTTCAGATTGAGATAGAAAGCATGCAATCATTGCATCTAGTTGATGTCTTGTTCGAACACCAGCTTGAGTATCACCAATTACTTGTTCTTCATGGTGATCCCTCATCCATTGACGTACTAGGGCTTGCATCAAGGGATCTACATTTTGTCCAACTGGTTCTTCAAGAACTGGTTCTTGATTTTCTTCAACTGAGTTAGAATCATGTTGTTCAGGAGTAGGTTGTTGAGTAGTAAGAAACTGAGATTGATCTTGATCTGAAGATTCTGAAATCCTTAGTCTTCCAATGTCAACAAAAACTGATTCCGGCAAGACTGGTAATTGAGACTGAGAAACAGGTTCTGGTCTGTCTTAAGTTATTTCACCAGGAAATTTTGGTTCATCAAATACCACATGTATTGATTCCTCATGCTTGAGTGTCTTTTTATTTACTACTCTAAATGCTTTGCTGACACTTGAATATCCCAGAAAAATTCCTCCATCAGCTTTAAGCTGAAAAACATGAAGTTGATCTTTTCCATTATTATGTATGAAACACTTGCTTCCAAAAGCATGAAAGTAAGAAACATTTGGTTTTCTTCCATTCCAAATTTCATAAGGAGTCTTCTCATGCCTTTTATTCATGAGAGCTCTGCTTACATGTATAGCAAGTCGTGTTGGATCGCTTCATCCCAATACCATTCAGGCAGTTTTGCTTCACAGATCATAGTTCTTCTTACTTCTTTGAGTGTTCTTTTTCTTCTCTCAGCTACACCATTCTGTTGAGGTGTTGTTGTGGCAGCAAGTTGATGTAAAACACCATTTTCTTCACAGTATTAATAATCACTTTGTTGAGGAATGCAGTTCCTTTATCTGATCTTATCTTCACAACTGATAGACTTTTCTGATTTTGAAGCCTTTTGAGTAGTTATGTAAGTCTTTGCTTGGTTTCAGTTTTCTTGGTTAAGAAGATAATCCAAGTGTATCTTGAAAAATCATCTACCACCATCAATGTATACTTCTTTCCACTGATACCGATTGGAGTAATAGGTCCAAATAAGTCCATATGTAGTAGCTCCAGGACTCTGGTTGTTGAATACTGAGATTTAGTCTTGAAACTTGCTTTTGTTTGCTTTCCTTGCTGACAAGCATCACATAAGCTATCCTTCTTATATGAAATTTCTGGTAGTCCAATGACGAACTGTTTCTTGACAAGGGTGTTGATGTCATCAAAGTTTAGATGACTTAGTTTCTTGTGCCATAACCAACTGATTTCTGATTTGGTATGCATAAGTAAACAAGTTTCTGCAACAACTGTAGTCCAATTACAACATACATATTCTCTTTTCTTCTTCCGGCCAAAACAACTTGAAATGATGTTTCGCTGACGACAACGCAGAAATCTTTATCTAAAGTAACTTTGTATCCCATATCACAGAATTGACTGGTGCTGAGTAGATTGTAATGCAATCCTTCTACATACGATACATTCTTGATTGTAAGTCCATTTCTGATCAAGGTACCATAACCTTTGTTGAATCTAGGTTTGTATTTACCTCCAAAGTTAACCTTAGGTCCATCCTTGGCAATAAAGTTACTTAGACAGTCTTTGCTCTTTGTCATGTGTCTTGAGCAACCATTGTCAAAGTACCATATATCCTGCAAAATAAATTAAACAGTTTTAGTTACCCAACTCTGTTTGGGTCCATAGGGGTCAGTTGTCAGTACAACCTTGGGAATATACCCTTTAGGTATCCTTCGGATATTGTTGCACTTGTTTTCATATATATAAGCCACACTCCCATAGTATCTATGCTTGGACTGTGTCTTATTTATATGATCTCTCAGATCCTTTGACTGAAACTGATTTCCATGATGTTTTCTATTATTAACACTTGTATCATAACCATCATTTCTTTTGTACTGAGGTCTGTCCTGACCTTGGTACTGAGGTTTCGGCTGAGGAGTGAAGTGATTCTCTCATTGACTTTTGGACCTAAACTTGTGATAAGTTTTCATGCAAAATGATTGCTTTTATCAATTTTAATAGTAGATTCAGAGAAATTCAGTCATCATCGCGTTGGAAATAATCTGCCTTTCCCCCTGACTTTGTGAATCTTTGAATAATTGATATTCTTGGATTTACTTTGACTGAAGTTTTTCTGGTTCTTGGCCTGATCAGCTTTAGTAGATTCAAAAGGTTGATCTACCTTTTCGATTTTCATGATGTACAACTGGTTTACCCTTTTGATTGACCCTGTTGTTGTATACAACTGACTTCTTTGAAAACTGACGTTGAGACTGATCTGATTCACGTTGAACTTGTTTCACTGGTTCAACATGCTTCTTAGTTTGAGGATATTGTTTAGCTACAGACTTAACACCAGTTTTGGTATTAGGTTCAGTTACTTTACTTGTTCCTCCCTTCGAAGTTTGTTGTGTATCAAATCCTAAGCCAGTTCTATCTTCATATAGCTTGCTTGATTTGATTCCAGTTGCTGAACTAGATTGAGAAAAAGTTTCACTTCTTTACTTCGATGCAATGATCGACAATCGATTCTTTCCTTTATCAGTTCTGCTTAGTCTTAACGTGTTCAGCTCATCATTCAATCTTTTTACTTCTAGAATTAGAGCTTCTTTCTCAGCTTTGACTGATTCATAACCAGCTTGTATGGTGACAAGCTGTTTCATCAATTGGTCAAGAGTTTCTTCTAATTCTGAGTACTTTGGATTGGAATCGGCTATTGAAGAACTTGCATTTTGCTTAGAAATCTGAGCTGAGCTGTATTTGGAATTTGATTCACATACCTCATTGGGATCTTCCATGTGTGCCATTAAAGCTGTGTCATCAGATAATCTTTCTGTACCAAATCAGTAGTCGACTCATCCCCACTAATAACGCTCTTACGCCGGTTCTTCTTTGCTTTGAGTCTTCTTTGCATTCGATTCGGGCATTCACTTTATAATGTCCAGTTTTTTGCAAATTGAAACAAAGATATTCATCATCTTTTCTCTTTTAGAGTCTTCTTGATAAACTTCTGAGTTACAGGATGACCATTCTTCATCCTTCTGATTCGACTCATCATGAGTGCCATTTGTTCATCCATTTCTCCAACTGTTGAAGATTGTTTGTGGATGTTTCTTGAGAGTCATTTGATGCTGCTGCAAGTGCTGTGGTCTTTGGTTCTTCCAGAGCTTTGATTATTGCAGATGTGCTTGTAAAATCTTCACTGAATTCATAAGCTTTTAAATCTGAGAAGATTTTGAAGGAGTCTTATATATCAAGTCTTCTAGATTCTTCCATAGCAGTGACCTTCATTTTCCAACATATAGGTAAGGCCTTCAAAATTCTTGTATTGATTACTTTCTTTGTGTATTCAATGTTGAGTAGATCTAGTTCATCCATGATAGCACAGAATCTTGTCTTCATTTGGTCAATGGTTTCTCCAGATTTCATCTTGAAATTCTCAAACTTCTGCTTTGCAATTGAGATTTTGTTCTCCTTGATTGAGTCATTTCCTTCACAAACTAACTGAAGTTTGTCCCACATTTCCTTAGCAGTTGTGCATTCTTTCACCTTCAAGTACATGTTGCTGTCAAGAGATCTGAGGATAAAGTCCATAGCAACATTGTTGAGATTGTTTCGCTTGCGATCATCACTAGTCCATTCAGCTTTGGGCTTTGGAACTCGAACTTGTCTTTCACCATCAGTTTGCATGTAAGTGATCTGAATTGGTCCATCTATGAGCACGTCCATCATCTCGTCATGAGTAGCAGCTAGAAAAGCCTGCATACGACGTTTGTATTCATCAAACCTATCCATGTTGCACATAAGCATCTGTCTTGCATACTGATTGTTATCCATTATGAGTGAGTGAAAACTGATTATATGAAAACTAGAAACTGAGCTTTCTAATGAGAACAACTATTGGAGATTTAGAGCAAATGGGCTTTTAACAATGGCTTGTTAAAGAAACACTGCTCCGATACCAATTGTTGGTCCCTTGGAAAGGCTAACACAAGTTTAGAGGGGGAGGGGGGTGAATAAAATTGTCCCTAAAAATGGATTTTAAACAAATTAAGGTTCAGTTATAACTTGTGTGGAGTTAAGCTGACTGAGCTGAGTTTAAGTCAAACTGACTTAAGCAAAACTGAGTCAACCGGCAGCGGATATAAGTCTAGCCTTTTTCTTGATCTTGTTATTCTATACGAAAGCTGAGTGTGCTAAACTGAATTCTGGTTAATGTCAGTTTGTGAGCTGTGAGATGTGTAACAATCAGTTCTCAGTATGCTGTATAAAAAATATAAATGCTATAATAAATAACTTTGAGATGTTAATATTTAAGGTAAATGAAACAAGAGTTATAGAGGTTCCAGGTGGTGTAATCCTGTCAGCCCTCTCTTCCCCAGTGGTGTAGGAGGAAAATTCCACTAGAACTTCTTGAGGTGAGCTGTTACAAAAAGTCCTAAACAATAGTTCTTGGCTAATCCTAGCTTCACTATCTAAACTGTTATAGAACAGGTAGAATTTTTGCTGCTCTTCAATTGCTTGAACACTGGTCCTTGAAGGGTTACGTAGGCCTCTTCACCAGCTACCACCATAAACACAAATTACCCGATCTTGTGACAATCGCCCTTGGCAAAACCTTCCCGTTTGTTTATAGTCTAAACCTTTGATTAAGAATCAAAGTTGGGTTGAGAATCAATAAATTGATTTTTGTCTGTGGTTCTTCTAAGTGTATGATTCTTGATAAATCTTGTGTAGCTTGAACACTTAGAAGATTTCTTGATATGATCTTGTTAGCACAGATAATGATAGCAATTCAAATAAACGAAAGTATTGCACACAATGCTTGTGATTTTTTTAATTCTGTGTTTTTATTCTTGGTGCAAAGTCCTCTATTTATAGTGTAGGATCTAACGTTCATTTACTTTGAATCTGAATTGTATCAACGGATATCTTGTAACGGCTATATTTTATGACCCTTCTGATCTGTCAGTATTTCATCCAATAACATTGCTTCCATTACAAGGTTCGACTGTACTATCAGTTTGATGGATGACTGACTTATAAAACTAAGTTTCCTGATCAGTTTTATACCGAGTTCGTCAGTTGTCAGTTTCTTGACTAACTTGGAGCATTAACTGAGATTTTACTCTTCTTCAAATATCAGTACTCCAATTTTTCATCTAATTATAATTGACTTAACCAGAGTACACCACAAGAAAATATCATCTAAGAGTTCATTGTCCTTATGACTCTTAGGTCTTCATACAAGATCCATAAAGTCAGTTCAGGTCACCACAAACTTTCCTGAATTCTAACTTTACAGTCCTGACAAGTAAACTGAGTTTGAACCCTCAGTTCTTCAATCTTCTATAACAGAGTCTGTGACCCTCAGTTCTTCATCAACTGAGTTTGAACCCTCAGTTCTTCAATCTCCTAGATAAGCCAACCGAGTTTGTGTCCCTCAGCGAACTTATCTTCTTCAGTTTCATATAGTTGTAGTCTGAGTTAGTTTGTCAGTCAGTTTATCTTGACGATTTCCAGTTTTCTAAATGACTTCCCGTTTTCAGTTTCACTACACTATAACTATTACAGTGCTTGTCTGATGTAACCTATACAAATATCAGACTTTAGTAAGATCTATACATTTAGTTCTAGACATCTTTTAGCCTTTCACTATAACAGCTAGCTTCTGTACTTCATCAATGGGGTTAAGATTATACTTAGAATAAATATGATGAATTATCATCAAAACACAAATTTTATTTCCAACAGATTCCATCTTTCATTTTCTTGACTTGTAATCCCAGAAAGTAATTCATTTCACCCATCATACTCATCTGGAACTTGCTTTTCATGAGATTGGCAAACTTTTCACAAAGCATCTCATTTTCAGAACGAAAGATGATATCATCCACATAAATATGTACCGGTAGGGTGTTGTCTCCTTCACTGATTCTGAAAAGAGTCTTGTCAATGGTTCTTTTTGTAAAACTATTGTTCACCAAGAATTGAGATAAAGTCTCATACCAAGCTCTTGGTGCCTGTTTCAAACCATAAAATGCCTTGTTGAGTTTGTACACTTTATCTTCTTGATTTTTAACTTCAAAGCCAAGAGGTTGTTGTTCATAAACCTCCTCTTCCAAAATTCCATTTATAAATGCACTTTCGACTTCCATATGGTAAACTTTGATGTTTTTGTGTGCATCATATGCCAAAACAGTCTGATAGCTTCCAATCTTGCAACTGGGGCATATGTTTCATCAAAGTCTATTCCTTCGGCTTGTGAATAGCCTTTTGCAACTAGTCTGGCCTTATTTATAACAATGGTACCGGATTTATCCAACTTGTTTATGTAAACCCATTTTGTACCAATGATTTTTGCATGATCAGGACTTTCAACTAGTGTCCATACTTGGCTTCTTTCAAACTCATTAAGTTCTTCTTGCATAGCAATTATCTAGTCAGGATCAGCAACTGCTTCTTCAATAGCTTTAGGTTCCAACTGAGATAGAAAGAAGTGAACATTGCTTCTAGTTGCCTTTCAGTCTTGACACCTTGCTGTACATCACCAATTACTTGTTCATCAGGGTGGTCCTTTATGTTAGGTGTAGTGCCCGAAAGACAATTTGTGTAATTGTTTTTAACAATGGATGACAGATTTTATCTCACCTTATTACTTGCTTTGTGCTTGTAAATAATACACTGCTGCAAACCCTAAGTATATCAGTATGTAACCGCTTAACTCAGTGTATGGCATGCACGTGAGGATTGAGTTAGTGGTGATATACTTAAACTGTTAGTCCATGGTGAACTTAATCAGAGTTTAGGGTCTCTTGATTAAAACACCAATAATGCGCCTGAACACCTTAGAGTGTGATAGTCTTATCCGGATTTTGTCGGTAGAGGGTACTACGTGGGGCATTTATATATGATGGCATTCATATAGAAGTTGGACCGATTTAATCTGTATTTCTCGGTATAATTCCGTAATCGAGGAATCTTATTAAATCATTAGATGATCATATATGGATCAACCTTAATCTGAGGTGATCACAGGTGCTTTGCTTGTCCCGAGGTAGTGTTTGATGTGTTAGTTACGGTTCACTTAAATATGTGTTCCAAGCCACTTCTCATTGGCACTATCTCCGGATGAGTGAGTAGTTCGATCTTCACGGACATGGAATCCATTCCTTCCTCATGGAAGTAGAGAGACAGTCCCTTATTTGTTAGCCCTAAGAAAGTGATCGATCCCGGGAGTTCACATTTGACTAATTAGCTACTAGTCAGATATGTGTACTAATTGATCATTAGGGGGTTGATGGTAAATAAGGATAAGATATTCTGAGTCGGGTTTACGGAGACTTCCCACTCAGAATGGACAGTCTATGGAGGGTTAATCCGTATGTAGTGATTATATCAATGGACGCTTATTTACTCTATGGGTTGAGTATAAGTATACATCTATAATCGGTAGTGTTCGGTTTGGGTTTATGGTGGCGTAATCCCGGAATTAATAATTAATGTACTTATTCATTCGATGAATAATTAATTATTGGAGCTACCGGTTATAGTCCATGGTCCCCGATGTGGCTTCGTAATTCGGACTAATACTCTTGTTACTTGGGCCTCAAAGATAATTAATTGGTCAATGATTAATTGATATGCATGGATATTATTTAGTTGGGCTAAATAATATAATACACATAAAAGACATTTTATGTGGGCTAAAACCCTAGTTAGGTGTCACCATTTCTCCTTGAATTATCACAAGAATTAATTTTTGGTGATGTGGAAAATAAAAGATATTCTTGTTATATGATTGGTTGGATGACTTGTTATTTGATTTCCTATTGGTTAATACATGTCACAATTAGTCATTAAGGAAAATATCTTTTTATTTTGTTTAATTAATTATTTATTTAATTAATTAATACTTGGAGGCCAAGGATGTACTCTCCTATAAAAGGAGAGTTATTCCAAGGGAAATTGACATGGAAAATTTCGAAATTCACCACAAATAAAGGGAGAAAATTTGTTCTTTCTTGCCTAGGGTGTTGCATATCAAGGAGGTTCGTGTATCAAGAAGGGTGTCCACCAACCGCCGTTTGGAGAACACATCGGAAGATCAAGGCTTCTCTTCCCGTTATTGGTAACATGATCTTAAACCCCCTTGTAGTAGTTTAAGTCCTTTAATTATGTATTTTGATATATAAATCGTGATCCATCCGATGCGCGTAGATCTAACTCGCTTAGATCTAAGAACCTACATCCTTCACTTTAACCATTGTAAATAATTATTTGCTTGATTTACTAGAACTTGATTTGCTGGGGGGTCTGCTGCAAGTTCAGTAAGGGGATCAACAGATCCTTCAGTTGCCACATTAGGTCTGGCTTCACACTGAAAATCAGAAACTTTTATGTCTTTTAACTTCTTCAAGACATCTACATATACTTCTAGATTTATATCAGATTCTGAAACTTCATTATCTGGAATTTCAGTGAAGTTTGGTTCATCAAACACAACATGTATACATTCTTCATGTTTAACTATTCTTTTGTTCAGCATCCTGAATGCTTTTCTAACTGATAACCCAAAAATATTCTTTCATTAGATTTTGGTTGAAAAGTCTTTAGTTGCTCCTTATGATTTAAGATAAAACATTTGCTTCCAAATGGATGAAAGTAGGATATATTTGGCTTTCTTCCATTCCAAACCTCATAAGGTATTTTCTCAAGCTTTCTGTTTATAGAAGTTATGTTCTGTCTATAATATGATGTATTGATAGCTTCAGCTCAATACCTTTCTGGCAACTTTGCTTCACTGATCATTGTTCTGCCTGCTTCCTTCATAGTCATATTTCTACTTTCAGCAACCCCATTCTGCTGAGGGTTTCCAGTGGCTGCTAGTTGATGCAAAGACACCATTTTGTTCACAGATATTGTATAATGACTTTGTTTAGGAACTCTGTACTTTGTCTGATCGATCTTTACTATCAGTAACACTTTTCTCATTCTCATACCTCTTCAAAAGTTCAGCGTCTTTTGTAGAGTTTCACTTTTTTTGTTCATGAAGATTACCCAAGTGTATCTTGAATAATCATCCAAAACTACCAAAGTATACTTCTTTCCACTTATACTTGTTTCTGGTCCAAAAAGATCCATATGCATCAGATCCAAAACTCTCTTAGTAGATTGCCGAGTCTTAGTGTTGAAACTTGCTTTTGTTTGTTTCCCTTGTTGACAAGCATCACATATACCATCCTTCTTGTATGTGATATTAGGTAACCCAACCACCGGCTTCTTCTTCATCAAGAGATTGATATAATCAAAGTTTAGATGATTTGACTTTTTATGCCATAGCCAGTTAAGTTCTGATTTTGTATATACAATGAGACAAGTTTCTGGTACAGCAGTGGTCCAATCTACAATGTACATATTTTGATGTCTTCTTTCAGCTAGTACTACTTGATGTGCCATCTCACTTAAGACAATGTAGTTATCTTTGTCAAAAGTGACTCTGTAACCCATGTCACAAAACTGACTTGTGCTCAGCAGGTTGTAGTCCGGCCCTTCAACATGAGCAACATTCTTGATTGTAAGACCATTCTTCACTAGTATGCCATATCTTCTTGTGTATCCAGGTTTATCCTTGTTTCCAAAGTTGACTTTTGGTCCATCATTGGCAACAAAATACACCAAACAATGCTTTTTTGTCATGTGTCTGGAACATCCACTATCAAAGTACCAGACACCCTACAAAACAAATTTAATGTGTTTTAGGCACCCAAACTGTTTGGGTCCATGGTGGTCGATGGTAAGCACAATCTTTGGCATATTACCATAAGGTCTCATCTGAAAGGTGTTGCACTTTTGTTCTTTCGAATTAAAACTAAGTATGTTTTTGCGGTCCCATAATATTTTTTGTTGGATTATGTAACATTCATATATGGTTTCTGGACTTTTGGTACATATTTATGTGAAAAGTGATTTTTGTTGTTAGATGCAAAGAGTGTAACCATAAGGTTGATGTCCATTAGAACAATCCTATATTGTGGTCTCTGCTGAGGCCTCTGTTGAGTCCTTGGCTGATTCCACTATTGAGGTCTAGACTTAGCATTATGGTTAACCTTATTGTTTCTAACAGCAGGGGCAGGAATATCCCGATCTTCATCAGCATGGAACAATCAGCCTTTCCCCCATGAGATAAGTATCCCTTGAATGATTAACATTCTTAGGTTTGACATTATTGTTCTTGGGATATTTCTGGTTCTTGGCTGATCATGGATTAGCCTTTTGGCGTTCAGCAGATCTTGAAATAGATATGTTATCAGTACCCTTGGATCTACCTTTATTGATAGGTTCAACTGTCCTTTTAGAACTTTGATTTTGCTTCTTTGAAACATTCTCAGCAGGTTTAGCTACCTCAGCAGCCTTCTGAGATGTAGGATATTGTGCAGCTACAAACTTAGGACCAATCCTGGCACTGGGTTCAGCAGCCTTACCAGATCCATCCTTAGAAGGTTGTTGAGTGTCAAATCCAAGGCCTGTTCTATCACCATAAAGCTTCCTAGATTTGAATGCAGTTGTGGAATTTGATTGTGCCACAAATTTAGCCGCACAGCACTGGTGCAATGAGCCTCTCACTGATTCTGGTCATAATCAATTTCATTGCCTTTGAGAATTCTTAATTCAGCATGCAATCTTTGAATTTCTGCTTGGAGTGTTCCTCTTTTTGCCTTCACAGTCTCATAACCAAATTGTATTATCCTCAGTTGATTAAGGAGGGCATCCAGAGGTTCTTCCATATTAGAATTTTTTGGATTGGAACCACCAGTAGAAGAACATTCACTTTCAATAGGAGTGTTATTAGAGATAGTGTTAAATACCTCCTCTGTATCCTCCATATATGCCATAAGATCAGTATCATCTGATTCATTTCTAGATAGAGCTTTCTAATACTCCACTTCATAACCAAATTTGTCACAAGCAACAAGTGCTTTACTAGCAGGTCTTCTTTGTTGATTTCTTTGTCTTAATAGATCCGGACAATCAGGATTGAAATATCCAGGCTTTTGTAGTTGAAGCACAAGTAATCAGGATCCTTTTTCTATTTTAGTTCAGGACAGTCAGGCTTGAAATGTCCAGGTTTCTTGCAATATAAACAAATAATGCTTCTTTGTTTCCTCCTTTTTCTCAGGTAATCTTTTGCATAGTTCTTAGGAGGCACCTTTCCTGCTTTCATCATTCTGAGTCTCTTAGTCATCAGTGCTATTTGTTCTTCCATGTCATCAAATTCAGCAGCATGAGAATTTGATGATTCTTCTCTGTGTGTAGCAGTCAATGCAGTGGTTTTTGGGGCTTCTTTTACAGTACTTCCAATAAGATCTTCACTGAATTCATAGGATTTTAGATCTGAGAATATCTTGAAAATATCCGCATTTTGAATATCCTTAGATTCTTCTTTAGCAGTCACCTTCATTTTCTAGATTTCAGGAAGAGCCTTCAAAATTCTAGTGTTGATCTATTCCTTTGTGTAAACCACATTCAGCATGGTGATTTCATCCAGAATTGCATTAAACCTTGATTCCATCAGTTCAATGGTTTCACCAGATTTCATTTTGAACTCTTGAAACTTTTTCTTGGCCACAATGACTTTGTTCTTTTTGATTGAGTCAAAACCTTCATAGATTAGTTGCAGTTTCTCCCAAAATTCTTTGGCAGTTTTGCAATCCTTCACTTTCATTACATATTGTTAACCAGAGTTCTGTAAATGATATCAATAGAAATGTTGTTCAGATTTTCTCTCTTTCTATCTTCAGGACCCCAATCTTCCTTAGGCTTGGGAATTCTGGTGTTGACTTCATCAACAGTTACCACTTGAGTGATTTGTAGAGGTCCATCAATTAGAACATCCATCATTTCATCATGTGTAGTAGCTAGATAAGCCTGCATACGAAGTTTGTACTCACCAAACCTATCCATGCTACATATCAACATATGTCTAGCATAATGGTTGTTATCCATGATGCAAAGTCTTTGGAAAACGGAAATTAGAAAAAAATTCAAAGATTTTCAAATAGAACAACAAGTGAGAATCACTTCATAACAGAAGTTCTGCTCCGATACCAATTGTGGGTCCCTTGAAAAGGATTTGGTTAAGTTTAGAGGGGGTGAATAAACTTAACACTTAAAAACTTTTTGGAGTTTAACAGATCAGTTTATCTAATAGTCTGCTGACTATATGGTCTGCTGAGTCTGATGCAGCGGAATATTAATTAAGCCTTTTTTACTTGTTGTTTAAAAGATGATGCTAAGTATTAGATACTCAGCAGTAGGATGTGTGTGAATTCAGTAGCTAGTTCAGCGGATTGATATGGATATACATGCAGTAAGTAAAATGCATAAAGTAAATGCAGTAAATAAAGTAAGGCAAGATTTGTAGTGGTTCCAGGTGGTGTAATCTTGTCAGTCCACTCTTCTCCTGTGATGTTGGAGGAAATTCACTAGAGTCTTTTGATGTTGCAGTTACAAAAGCCCTAAAATGTTTGTCCTGACCAATAACTATGGCTTCACAAGATGAACACTAAGAACATGTACTATTTCTGCTCCTAAGTACTCCACTGGTCCTTGAAGGGTAGGATTGCCTCTTCACCAGCTTCACCACAAAAACAACAGTTCTTGATACTCAGTAGTGCTTCTATGTCTTCAAGTTTCTTCTTACACAAGGTTTGAATCAAGAAAGAGTTCAGCTTTGACAAGATTTTGATCAGGATGAAAAGATCAGCAGCTTAGGTTCTCCAAGTGTGTATACTAGATGATACTTGAATGCAAGAACACTTGAAGAAATTTTGGATCAATATGTATGCTCAGGTCAGCAGGGTGTAATGCTCTTGATTGCTTGTAAGTTCAGTAGTAATTCTAGTTCCAGGGATCCTCTATTTAAAGGTGAAAATCCAGTGCTTGAATTTGAAATTCAAGTCTGGACGTTATTGGATTTTCTGATTATTCCCTGAAATTCCCTCTATTGTACTATGTGTCAGTGTCCTTCTGATAGACAGACTGTCAACCAATGATTTCATTCCATTTTGTTTGGCTCTGAATTTATTGTAACGTCTTTTTAATCTCCATAATTGATTGACTTATTAATCCAATACTTGATATTCATCCTTATCCATATAATCTTCCAGAACAATTCTTGGAATGTGACAATTTAATTTGTATACTCACCGATTACCGCTCATGTGTGTCTGTTGAGGTATACACTAGCCAGCTGACTTCTGGTCAGCTGTGTTCTTGAATTAACACTCATCTGAATGCTTCTCATCTAACTTTTATTTGTGAAGTTAGAGTACACCATTTTAAACATAACTAAGTCCCATTAATCACATGTCCTTTTTGAGAACTTAGACATTCATTACAAGGTGTACGTGATTAGTTCAGGCCATCACAGACATACCTAAATTCTGATCCCATATCCTTGGATTTTAAGTTTTCATTTCTAAGTTTGAGCCCTGAGCCTTCAACACTGAGTTTGAACCCTCAGTCTTCAGTCAGCGGGTCCTAAACACTCTGCTGAACTAGTCAGCTGACCTCTTTACAGTGCTTGTTTGATCAAACCTATACAAAGATCAAACTCCAGTAAACCTATGCATTCATTCTAGACATCTTTTTGCCTTTGCCCTATAACAGCTAGTCTGACACTCATCATTAAAACTAAAATATGTCTAACAGAGGCACACTGCATAAGGTAAAAATTATACTTGCGTGGAGTGAGATATAATCCATCAGAGGTGAGGAGCACCTTAATACCAAGAAACTAGGACAACGAACCAAGTTCCTTAACCCGAAAATGATGACCAAGATATGAGACAACCTGCTCAATAAGAGAATATGAATAACCAGTAATAATTATGTCATCCATATAAATAAGTATAAATACACGAGAACCATCACAAGAGTGGATATATAAGGAGGTGTCAGCTCTAGAGCCGACAAAGCCAAACCATGAGAGCATGTTAGTAAAGCGAGAAAACCATGCACGATGGGCCCGACGAAGGCCATAGAGACTGGGGCGAAGCCGGAAGACATAATCAGGGTGAATAAATCCCTATGGATGCTGAATATAAACGGACTCAGATAAATGCCCATGAAGAAAGGCATTCTGAATATCCACCTGTCGAATAGACCAACCCTGTGAAACTGCAAGAGAAAGAAGCACATGAATCGTGACCGGCTTGACAACCGGACTAAAAGTGTCAGTAATATCAATGCCTTCAGCTTGATGAAAACCCTTGGCCACAAGGCGAGCCTTGTGACGCTCAAATGCCTATCTGCATGATGCTTAGTCATGTAAACCCATTTATTTCCAACAATATACATAGAAGGAGTCAGGGGAACAAGGTCCCAAGTGTGATTGTGCAACAACGCATCAGTTTCCTCTCTCATAGCATTACGCCAATTTGGGTGTTCAGAAGCTTCGGTATGGGAAGTTGGGTCCATGGAGTTAGTGGAAGCAACAAGGGCTTTAAGAAGAGGATAGCGGATAACGTCAGGCCAAGAGATAGGCGTGAGGGCGTTGGTTTTGGTTCGAGTAACCTTGGTGTGGGTGGGAGCAGGTTGGTCAGGAGACGAGGCCAGAGAGGCTGAGGCCGAAATAGACGCTAGTGAGGTGGGTGGGGAAGGTCAAGGGTAGTCAAGAGGCCAATGGTGGACCATTTCAAATGGAGACTTATCATGGAGGACTTTGATGGGAAGACGATTGATTATATAGGTGGCAGTAATAAAGGCATCCTCCCAATACGGAAGCGGAAGGTTGGATTGGGCAAGAAGAGAAAGGCCGACTTCAACAATTTGAAGGTGGTGACGCTCAATGGCACCAACTTGTTCGTGGGTGTGGAGACAGGAAAGACGATGCCGGATGCCAAGAGAAGAAAGAAGATTGGAAACGCGACGATATTCACCACCCCAATCAATTTGGAGAGATTTGAGTTTGGTGTTAAACTGGCGTTCAATCAAGGCAAGAAAGTTAGGAAAGATCATTTCAACATCAGGTTTATGTTTCAGGGGATAAAGCCATAAATATTTCGTAAAGTCATCCAGAAAGTTGACATAGTAACGGGAACCATAAATTGAGGATTCACAACAGGGGCCTCAAACATTAGAGTAAATCAGGTCTAAAGGAGCAGTAGAGGTAAAATCAGAAGTGTGTAATAGGAAGCGGCGGCTCTTAGCTAACTGACACGGGGCACACACAACAAGGGGTGCTTTAAAAATGGAGAGACATTTAAGGCTTGACGGAGCACGGAGTAAGAGCAATGACCGAGACACTAATGCCATGTGGTGGTGGAGGTGAGAGATGAGGCAAAAGCTTGATGAGAGGTAGAGAGTCGGTGGAGCGGAGTGGAGATGTGATAGAGTCCATCTTTGACAAATCCCTGAAGATGGATGTGTCCTGAGTAATCTTTTACAAGAAAGTAAGACCTATGAAATTCAAAGTACACAGAATTATCAGAGGCAAATTTATGCACAAATAAGAGGTTTCTTGTGATAGAAGGGGTAACAAGAATATTAGATAAATAAAATGACTAGGAAGGGGAATGCACAAAAGAAGAGCCGTAGTGAGTAATAGGTAAACTTGTATCGTCTCGTACATGCACTTTGTTGGGCCCGACATAAGGTGCACATGACAGGGTGAGATTGCAAAGGTCATGAGTGAGATGATGAGTAGCCCCAGTAGCCACAATCCAATTAGATACGGAATGAGTGGAACGAAAAGCTGCGTATGCCTGTGGTGGTGGTCGAGGGGACGTGAGAGGAGTCGTAGCGGTAGGGACATTATGGAGCAATATAGCCGACCTGATAACAAATTTGGCAGGTGAATGACGTAGCACCAGGATGGTGGCCAAAGTAGGAAGGACAGGGAAGATCCACGATCTCGGCCATGCCCCCTTCCTCAAGAAAAATGTGAGTTGCGCCCTCGGTTGGAAGTGGAGGACGAGGTCGGACTAGCATAATGAACAACAAAGATCCAAAGCAGCGAGCCGTCGGCGAATAAGATGAGGGGGCCATCGGAACTGCATTCGGTATATCATGATGGGAGGCGAGAGATGGCTGAACCATTGGAGAAGAAGGTGGTTGGGACAACAGACGGCAAGGGGGCCCGAAGCTGCTGGGGTTTATCGAACAGAGTACGCCGGAGAGAAGAATCGGACATGGCTGCCGGAGAAGAAGACATGAGGTTTTTTCTTTTTGGAAGAAGGGTTAGGGTTTAGGGAAGAATTGACAGAACGAGAGAGAAAGAGAGAGAAAATTGATTTGATCTGATACAATAACATAATTCGTAAACGATTGATTTTCATTGATTCAACTGAATAGAGTGCGTCTAGACTAACTTAGGCAACATGCAAGAACTCATAAATAATTAAATACAAAATAATAATATTTAGCTAACTTCAATATTATCCTCGACACTTAAAACGTCTCACAAAACATGTTCAAGGTTTTAGCCTAAATAGCAATATTCTTAGAGCATTGTAGATGAGAAATAGAAATTATCAAAAACGAGAAATTTTACAACTTTGGGTAAGGTTATTCGTATACCCCATCGCAATGAAAACATTTCATTTTAGAAGGAAAATCGGGGTGGTTGAGATCAGGGGCGGACCTATGGGGTGATAGGTGGGTACTAATACTCTACTGAGATCCAAAAAACGAGTTAGTTTTATTGGCAAACAAATATAATAAATTACTAATGTCCGACCTCGATTTTTGAATTTGCATATTTTACTTGTGGTTCGGGCAAAAATATGACTTGACGATCCTAGTCTTAATAGAAAATCAAAAAAAAACACATTAGTAAATGAGTGTAAAATATAAATGCTACACTTTTACAATTTTACCCCCTTTTTTTGGATTCTTATTGGAGGAACAAGTATGACATGATGGTCTAGAACCATCATAAAACTGTTGATTTGAATTTGTTCTCGTGTCCCCACTGGAAAAAAAATTCTACGTCCGCCACTGGTTGAAATTGATTTGATGAAAAATAAATATACTGTATATTAAAAAAGAAAACAGGAACATTTGGTTTGGTTTTGAACCAAATAAAAAAAAATTGGTTTTCTATTGATTAAGTTTTTCACAGGTTTGATCCGGTTTGGGCTTAAGTTTGGCTAAACTGGTTTTTAGGGCACTCCCAGCAGAAGCCTCAAATTTTATCCATAAAATAATATAAAATAATACATATCCTAATTTTACAACATCTCAATTCAAAAACCTCCACAACAGCATCCCTATCCTTATCCCTATAACATTTTAAATAATATTAAATAATACATATTCTACCTCACAACTCTATTTATACACATTAAATATTTATTATTTCACTCCAACAGCATCACTATCTCTATCCCTATAATTTTTAACAATTAAATATGTTTAGGGGCGAAATAATAGCATCCCCACAAGAGAGGATCTTACTGCTCATATCCCTCAAAAATAAATAGGGATAGAAATCTCTCACATAATAATAAAATATTTTGTGATAAACTCTATTTTTTTATCTTCATTTTAAAGATAGAGACACCATATAAGGCACGGTGGAAATACTTTATTGTCCTCATTTTCCTCGCCCTATTGGTTGTTTTAAAAGTTGGATGAACAAACTTTCCACAGGAAAATCATTCCAAAAAGCATATTGGTTGATTATATAAAGTACTTTACTAATGTGCTTTTGCTTTATGATTACGAATCATGATCAAGCAAGTACAGTTTTTTCAAATTGTAATAGAATAATAATTATATATTGCAAATTTTATTTGTCTTTATCCTTTCTTTTTTTGTCTCATGCGTACATTGTTAACCAAGCATGACTCAGTCAGATCATATGCCATGTTAAAATATTCTTTTTTTTTCTTTAATAGTTTAAATTGATCGGTAAATAGATAATTTAAATAATTGAATACAACTGATATTAATATGTCTTTTTAAGTATGTGCAACAAACATTTAACTATGAACATATAAAACATGATATTAATATGGCTCTGTTTGTTTTGAGTTGGAGTTTTTTTTGAGGTTATTTTATATAGTAATGGATAATAAAATATAATAAAAGTAATTAAAGTAGTAATTAGAAAGTTAAGATGTTTTTTTGAAATTTGTTTAGATAAAGAAATGATTGGTGAGAGAAATTAAAATAAAATAGTATAATTAATAAAATAATGGTAAAAAAGTAATAAAATAGATAAAGTGAAATGGTGAGAGATGGTTTAATATTTTTTATTTGTAGTTGAAAAAATGATTGGTAAGAGAATTGTAAGAAATGATTGGTGAATTGATATCAAAAAAACTCTAACCAAAACATACAGGAGAATAAGTTTCTAAAAAAAAAAAAAAAAAAAAAAGAGAAAAAATACTATGGACAAATATAAACACAAAAAGGCATGTAAAGAACATAAAATATAATATTTTATGATTCTTCCGGAATAAGAAAAATAACCACCATGACATCCATTGTAAGAGTATCCACTATGATATAGTGGTATGAACGTGTTTACTTCCATATTTTTACCCGATATCTATGTTTGTACACAATAGCACATTTTCCCACGGTCAAAAATAAAATAAAGCCTTCTGAGCTTCTCCCTTCACTTTTCTCCTCCCCTCTCCTCCTCCTCCTCCCTTTTCTACTCCGTGCAGGTTGTAACACCCCACTCGGATGGGCCAATTATATCAGGGTGAGTTATTACTTTCACGTTACCGAGTGCAATCTGATAAAAATAAATTTAATAAAATCTTTCTATACACTTTTTAATTATTCAAAGCACCACAGCCCTCAAAGTAACTCTTGCTCCTTGAAAAAAAAGAAAAATTCATTATTTCGTTGAAAAAAAAATGAAGGAAATAAGTCTAAAATGTGCATCATATAGTGCATTTATTCCAACTAATGCAAAAGTCTGAATGCTAACATGATAAAATTAAATCCTTAAACCTTGCAATAGTTTCCAGCCGTAGATTATTTCGGTTTAATTGAAGGAGGTACACGACCCAGCCTTTAATTG
Source organism: Gentiana macrophylla (assembly GCA_026214975.1). Lineage (NCBI taxonomy): Eukaryota > Viridiplantae > Streptophyta > Magnoliopsida > Gentianales > Gentianaceae > Gentiana > Gentiana macrophylla. The sequence goes on along the minus strand of CM047809.1, from coordinate 32,536,765 downwards.
ATGTCTCGTAAAAATATTTTAGACATATAGCTATATGAGTTGTGAATCAAGAAGCATACAGTATATATATGTATGTAGTCATTTGCTGCAAATCGAATAATGATAATGACGTGTTTAATTATTTTATGGGTCTAATTATGAATACTAGATACATAGATGAACATCAATGACAGATAAACTCTATATGCTATAGGTGTTGGCTCTGCGAATTAGAAATCTTAATCAATCGAGGTTGAAATTCACAATCAGTTGTTGAGGTGACTACTATTGATTACAAATTATTGATTTGACATTACCACATATGTGCTAATAGTGTTAAATTGGTTGTGATTTGTGTGGCCTATTTGTGCTTAATTTCTTGAACGATTTTTGGCTTAGTCTGAGTTAAATTGTATGTGTTATGTGTTTTTCTCCACTGTCATATCCTTGTGGTATGAGGTGATTATTTTGGACCCAGGTGGGGCCCAGAGATGAGATAATCTTATTGGCCTAGGTGAGGCTTTATTATTGAGTGTTTATATTAGGTCCAGGTGGGACCGTATATGATGGGGTTGATATTATTTCAGAATCACTTTGGTTCAGGTGAAACCTTATATTGAAGTGGTGACATGGTTTCCGTTGGATAAGGACAGTGGGGGTAATCTGGAATGTAGAAAAGCCAAATTCTTTGAATAGTTAATCATTTCTCATTTTTTTATCCCATAAAAAATCCAAAATTCATTATATACCCAACAAAAATAAAGAAAAAGAAAAGACCCAGATCCGTATTTGTTCTTTGATCCATTACTGAAAAAAAATATTCCAGTTTTAACCACAATGGTGCAAATCTAGCAGAGTATGCAAATAGGTACGTGATGAAATCTTCAAGTAGAGAAAAATCAAGAAGCAAAAAAAAAAAAAAAAAAAAAAAAAAAAAAAAAAAAAAAAAAAAAAGTGGGGTCCATCTTAAATCTTTTTACTCTTATTGATTCGGCGCACCAAATATAATTTGATCTAGTACAACTATACAAGTACAATTCTAAAATTTGTGAAGAACATAATAGAATTAACAAAAGTTTGAACACTTAAATAGAGTTGTTCATGAACTGAGTTGAGCTGAACCGAATCAAATGTCTATTTATTTCAACTCGAACTCGTTTGATTCACGAGTATGTTCGTGGTCGTTCGTTTACTGAACAAACAAAAATCACTTTCAACTTGTTTAAAAGACAAATAGTTCAGGCTCGGCTCATTTAAAATTGAGTTAATGTTAGATTACACGTACGCTGGTTTATCTATATAATCTGGTTCACGAACATATATAACTGAACGCTCGCGGGTCAAACTCGTGTTCGTTCATATAGAAAACGATCCTACAGTCCAGTTCAAGCTCGGTTTGTAAAGCTTTACAAACAAATGATCACGAACAATAGCGAGTCGAACACGAGACTGCTCGCTCACGAACGACTTTACTTGTTTGACAACTCTACACTGAATCAATAAACAACATAAATACGAAGACAACGCTGACTAAAAAAGTTTGAAGTTTGACCATGTGAATGCATGCTCTCATACAATGTGGGATTATTTTCTTTCTCAAAAGCTTAAAGAATCGGAAAATAATACTATTATTGACATCATGATGAATCTACTCGTGCATCACACTTCGAGAAAATTTTGAACGTCAATGTGGTGCCTCAAAAGTAGAGTTGATGTGGTGTCAACAACAATACCCGGTACAAATTAGGGATGGATGCACTCATACTAAAACGGGATGCACGGATACCGTTAAAATGATAAATTATTTAAGTTTTACCTATAAAAACACATTTATGAACACCGCTGCAAAACAATTTACTCTTCAAAAAATTATGGACACCAGTGAACAAAAATCCAACATCCGTCCCAATAGATATTTCATTGAAATGTGACAAATGAATTAAACGTGTTAAGGGTAGTATGTTTATTGATTCAATAATAGACAAAAAGATGATATAAATATGACATGGAGTGATGGACACGGACACCAGACATTGGAGATATCAATCAGAATTGGGATACTCTGTCGTGTTGCCGTCTGATGTGTGGTGCTGTGAGTCCGAAACGGCGTCGTTTCAGGTCGAAGCGACGTCTTTTTGATTGTGTTTTTTATTTTATTTTTAAGGTCGAAACCAAATCAAGCGTCGTTTTGGTAAAACGACGCCAGCTTTTTGCATCATGGCTCAATTGTGTGCTCATTTCACAGAGATGATCGGGGTCCATATCAATCAAGGGCTGTGATGTGCTGTGAAAAAAAAAAAAAACTAATGGTCGACTATTGAGCATTTAAAATAGTAGAAAATTTATTGAAGAAAATGGTCAATGAAATGAATTGAAATTAAATAGTATGGGACCAGTTGTGTACCACCCACTACACTAGAAGACCAATCATCATGGGCCTTCCTACAAGGACATGAAACTGAAACTTTCATTTTTTTCCCCCCTCTCTTTCTGGAATGAAATTCAACCACATAAGATAAGATAACTATTGTGGATGTTGATGTCTGTAATAAATCTTGTGATAAGTTTTGTATTCTATCCGTTCCAAAATAATCGGTGCAATTGTTAGAATATTTTTTTCAATTTATGTGAAGTGGTTATATTTCAAATACGGTATTTATTGTGTTTTTCCTACATCTACCTTATTTATTAATGAGTGAGAGAATAAAAATAACATTGCATTAATTGTTTTGTGTGGTTATTTTGGTATTCAAATCAAGCGTTTTACTTCATCTCCTTACTTGTCGTGTTTTAATCATTGTATATGTTATTTTGGAACGGAGGGATTAAGTATAAATGATTGAATGAGTACAAAATATCAGGGATAAGATGAAGAAAAATATTAATAAGTTCTTTTGATCGATATCGTGAATGACTTTTATTAAGAGACATAACAAAAGAAGTTGAATGACTTATATTTAGGGACATATGTAATAACATGATAAAATAAAAGTGTAAGGTAATACAAAGAAATCCTTCCGTTCTTATATTTCACACACCATGAAATGAAAATAATGAGATTTCGTAGCAGGTAACATAGTAGGTGATGAGTGGAGTAGTAGAAGGGTGGGGGAGGATGGGGTAGTAGGGTGGTATGGGTGGGGTGAGGTAGTGTGAGTGTGAGTATAGGGTAGGGTGGGTGAATTAAGGGTAGTGGTGTTAGAGTGATATGTGGGACGGTATAGATGGTCAGGGTGGAGGTAAGGTAGTAAATGTATGGTGAAAATGATGAGGTATGGGGTCAAGGCAAGTCATGATGAAAGTAGGGTGGTTAGTGTAAGTACGGTGGGTGGAGTGAGATAAGATAGGTAAGGGTAGGCTGGTTAGGATGAGCATGAGTAACTAGGGTGATAGATTAAGTGTAATAAGGGTGGTATGAATCGGGTGAGGTGGTTTAGGGTGAATAGGGATGATGTGAGGTAAGGGTATTCTGCTAGTGGTGAGGGCGAGTGATTACAATGAGCAGGGCTGGAGGGTAATGATGGGGTAGGGTGGGGTGAGTTGGGGTAGGGTGGGGTTGAAGGGATGGTGGTGATGGCGGTAATGAGTTTTGTGAATTTTCATTACATCTCGTTGTATTTATTTTAGAATATGATGAAACTAGACCATAATTATTACGTTGTAATGAGATATTATTATATATATATACCTCCATCCATATGAGTCAATAATAAATTGACTTTGTAAGTCGAAAGATTACCTTTTTTTCAAAATGATTACATGCAAATAATGGATGTACATGCATTTTTGGTTTCCCAACTCCCCAATTCTCTATGATTCTTCTTTATATTGCAAGGACAGCAACTTATTCTCAATGACTACATTAATAAAAAGATATTAAGTTGAGCAAGATTATACTCAATGTTACAACAATAAGCTTATAAAAATAACACCAACCGTTTACAATAATATTATCTTAAATAAATATATATATATATCCCTCCAGGCCACTACAACACTTAGTGATACAAATCAGGAATATAACATCTCCAGATTTACTGTTGCTACATAATCATTAATAAAAAAGGAAAAGAAAAGAAAAGTATAGCATAATGTAGATGAGGAAAGAAGCCAATAGGAAAAAAAAACAGAAGGAAAAAAGAAAACTTGACTTTCATGCCTTGTTCAACCACTGCATTTATATCACTACTGGTAATACAAAGGTGGCTGAGTGGCGGCGGATACGCCATAAAGTGGCTGAGTGGCGGCGGCGGCGGCCATATTGTGACCTTGAGCATGAAGAAGAGCTTGGGCACCACCACCCCCCATCTTACTAAGAGCAAGCTGCCTCTGATAAGCTTCAAGATCAGAAAAACCGGGCACGTGTGCAACCGCAGGTGGGGCTAATGGCCCGGAACTAGCACCGGGTGGAGTTGGCTTGCTGCCCCATGAGCACTACAAAACAAACCATTTTATTACATTACAAACAACAAATTGAGAAGCATATGATTTCTAGGAGTTCAACGCAACAAACGGTATAAAAAACGGATGTCAATAATCCTCATCCAGAATCAACTACCAATATTTTTGAACTCGTGAAAAACAAGGGCTGTGTAGTTATGTTTCATACCATATGAACCAATATAGATCATCGTTAACTGTACCAGTTTGTTTAAAATGAAAGTCGAGGAACCAAAATGTTAACATCGTGATAGTTGAGGATTCTCCAATGTCTTTTGGGAAACAAACTTGCCCTTAATTTATGTTCTTCTTCATCTTACCAGGATTTAATATCCATCTACTCATTTCACTCTACTTTACGGCTATTCTATTAATGATTATCAAAAAGTATTTTAGATTTTCTTGTTTCAAAACTACCCACTTTCGTAATTTACGTAAAATCCTCTAAAAGAGGTACATTTCGGGACAGAGGTAGTATTAAATGTCGTTTGTAGGCAACCAAGTTCTTAATTTACCTTTAATGGTTTGCCAAAGAGAATACAGGCATTTCCCAACTGAATGGCTCGAGCAGCTTCAGAATGATTGCTATATCTTACAAAACCGAATCCCTTGTCTTTCTGAATCCTAACATCTTCAATCACTCCTGCTCCAAGTGCATGGAATTGTCGGTGTAGCTCTGCTGGCGTCACCTGCAATGTTTTTATATATATGTATCATCATGGATTGGATAATAAACTAGAACACATAACAGTGACGGTTTAAGCATTCAAGAAAGCAATGGAAAGATTAAAGATTTAAAGATAATAAAAGGATTTGTAGTGTTCAACATATGTATATGCTCAAAAAGAAGAAACTACTTACTTCATAAGCAAGGTTTCCAACATAAACAGTAGTATACTGCGGGTTATTTTCAGGGGCGTCTTCATTGGCCCTCTCCTGACCACCTTCTGCATATTGAACAAATATATATGAGCTTTCAACAGAAATTTATGTGAAAAATATACTAGAAAAAGCATAATGCCCAGCATTAATCTGTCATCAAATAACAGGGACACATGTGAAACGTAATTTGCAAGTGTTTACAGTTGAAATCCCATTAACTATTTTCATCACAGAGATAAAGAAAAGGGAAAAAGACACGGAAAGCCCATAAACTATCTCGATCGTAAAATTTTAGCCCCCTTAACATTTATTTTCAACAAATCGGCACCTACAGCTACTCAATGTTTATGTATCAAATTGGACCCTATACGGTTAAAAATGGTCGATATTGGTCCCTATAGTATGAAAAAAACAATTTGTTATCACACCACTACATAACTCTTGTTTCCAGAATTCAGTGCAATAAATGACCTAAAAAACGGACTTCAAAATCATTGGCAATTTTGCGGTCGAAGTTGATCACGTTTTGTGTCAAAGCTGATTCTTGACAAGGATTTTGAAGTCCATTTTTTAATGTTGTTTGCTGCATTGAACTCGTGGAAATAAGAGCTGCGCATTTGTGTGACAAAAAAAGAAGATTAAAATTAGGTTCTTAACACCTAAATGACAAATATGTGCTAGTGAGGAGCCCAATTTGCTAAAAAATAATAAAAATTAAGGGGTGAAAATGTTACAATCGCAATAAATTAGGGGCCCCTTGCCTTAAATAATAAAACACTTAAAAACGAACAATTCTACAAATTAAGATGTCAACGAGAAACAAGTGCCAATAGTACATTATGGATTTGGGCAAAATATTTAATTACTGGAAATTAGATATTCAAACATAATCATTTAAGACAAGTGATGATCAACCTGATGTACTACCGCCCGTAAGTTCCACGACGGTTTTGGCATCTGAATTCTGCTTGTCATCACCAACACCGGCACCTTTCGCTGCCCAATTGCATCTTATTTGTCTGCTCCCCAGCCACTTCCCTGTCATTTTTGCAATAGTTTGAATTAATCCCTATAAAGGAAACAAAAATTATGATTCAAATGTCTTCATATACAATTGAAAACGCTTGTTCCCCGCCCCCCCTTGATACAAGGGAAAAAATAGCCCCAAAATAAAACGCGACTATTATGTAATGCAAATTGTGTCTTTATGCACAGTACACTGGAAAAATACAGGCTCACGGCATGCAGCATACCGTGTACACACAAGCCAACCAAACAGTGACGAAAACATTTCATTGCAACAACATAAAAAGTAAAAATCCCCTACAATTTCTCAGTTTTCTCCTATTCAAGTATGTTTGCAGTATCAAAGAAGGTAAATTTGTAAAACAGATATCCAAATCATTTAGATCCGCTAAAACCCATTTGTAGCAGAATCTCTACTCAAATCCGCAAAATACAAAATCTTTGAATTTTGCACTACATGTACTGCAAAAAATATATACTCTACTCAAATTATGCCTTGTAGTGTTATTGATGCATTTCACTCTGAATAGAGATTTTGTAAGACAAAGAAAAGTGATATTTGAGTGTGTAACATAGAAAATATGTTAAAAAAAACTGATGCAAATGCTTTAACCCCAAGAGGACTTTCATTGTCAAGTATAAGCTTGATGGATTCATGGACCTCTACTAGGCCCAAATGGTTGCCAATGCCTGTACCGCTCTACAAGGCCCAATTGCTTGCCAAATTAGGTCTTCGAGCAACTTTATTGTTTCCACAAGTTCTGGACTCCATTACGGTATGGCAATAAATGATGACAAATGGATGTCAAAGAATCCTTCTTTAAATGTAAACCTTTCTGAAGTCAATATGAATCGACCTTCAGTTTATATTTTTCAAGGAGAGATAGCATGTAGTGCCTTTAGGGTTATTCATTGCATTATGTAACAAGTTGTATCGGGTCGTATTTGTATGTCTTGTACGCTTGGTGTTAGACTAAGAAAGTTGCTTTGGGCTTTATACTATAGCTAAGCCCGCCCAAGACTTCTTCTGATACCATAATATACTCAGTCCAATGAAAAGCCCGGTTGTTTAACAAAGCATAAAAACATGTAAAGTCAAACACATATACAAACAAATAAAAAAATTCAGAAATTAAACATAGAGCAGAAAACACGAAATCCTCACCAGTTAAATCGTTGATAGCACTTTGGGCATCCTGAAAAAATAACACAAAAATCAACATCATGGCATGTTTAAAGAACGTCTTCATAGAAAGACGGGGCAAAAATGTCTTCTATTGACCCCCAAAAAAGGAAAAAAGAAAGATAGTAAGGGCACTTAAAAAAGCCGTTTATATCACCTGCTGAGAGCGAAATGAAACAAATCCAAAGCCCCTAGAACGACCAGAGTTCTGGTCCCACATGACCCTAGCATCTCTGCAAAACAAATACATAAAATTATGATCAACGTAAATACAACCACCTAAAAAAACAGTAACATTGACAACGAACTGAGAATAGTGAAACTTACGAACAACTAGGATAAACCGAGAAACAAGCAAACAACGTGGCATCAGTAACCTCCGGGCTAAGATCGCCAACAAAGATGTTAAAGTGGCCTACAAGCCAAGCCAATTACAGAACATATATATACTCAGACCCTCAAAGGGAAAAAAAACAGAATATACAATGAAAATATGAAACCGTATTGAATCAAATGAGAGCAGAAAAAAGAGTTAAAATTAATGACATACTTGTCGTGTCTTCTCTCTGTGCATTTGCAAATGCCCAGTTAACTTTTATAGGCTGTGCAAACCTGTCGAGTACAAGTTAGATACGTTTCTGCAAATTCAAATTCAAAGAAAAAACTTTCAAAAAATGCTTACAAGTGGCGTCCATTCAGAGTCATAATGGCAATGGCAGCAGATCTTGAGTCATAATAATCCACAAAACCATAAGAGGACTGCATCAAAAAAGCTAAACCATTACAACTATGAAAGTCTTAACATAAAATTGCAATCACAATACAAGGGGGTTTGTAATTTATCATGGTCATAGAAGGTTCGAGATCAATCTCACCACTGCACATTTTTTATTAAAAAAAACTACTTATCGGTAAGTTTTGGCATTTGTTCTTGTGTTAGAAAATCCAAACACGAGGGAGCATATACCAATGTATACATGTATATATTACACATCTTCCTTTAACAGCCTAAACTTATCGGTAAGTTTTGGCACTTGGGAGTTACCATAATAACTCCAATTGAAATATTTGGGGACAAATGAGATAGGAGACAACGCACCTTCTCCTTACGAATGAGCTTGCATCCTTCAAGGGGACCAGCAGTAGCAAAAACTTGCTGAAGGAGTGGCTCTGTCACTTGTGGATGGATGTTCCCAACGTACCTAATCGTCGAAAAATAAATCATATATGATAAGAGAAAAATTACTCATTTACTCATTTTTCCTAGCGATTCACATAAATGACACGTATTATACACAATTCAGGCGACAGACAATAAGACTTCCATTACTGGTGAATTAGCCTGTTACTGTCCAAGGTAGAAAGGGGGTTTTGGGGGTGGGGGGAGGGATCCTAACCACTAAAGAACCAAGAAACAAATGAACAAAGGGAAAAAAGTATAATAAAAAAAGTGTAATCTATGTGAAGCACTCACACGCTGCGGCATGTACTTGGATCAAATCCAGGAGGCAAATTTCCACTCAAAATGGGATCTATCTGCAGAGCGAAGTGTAAAATAAGAAAATAAAAAAGAAGGACAAAAATAAAAAATAATCCGTGCTCAAAAGAAAAATATGAAAGTCTCTCAGCTAGCCTCAACACAAAACTCGAACTATGGTACACTGCACATTGTACAGATTTCCACCTAAACGGAAAAGAATTCCACATAAAAAATGAGATGACTAATATCTGTTCCCTGCTCAGATTGAAGGACATAAGTTCAAATTTGATATTTCACTTGAGACTCTGGTAACTTCTCCACAAAAGACCCGTTTCTCACTAAGAAATGAGATGATTAAAATTTCTACTCTCCGCTTAAACCGAATATATTGTCATTCATATTTCACGAAAGACTCGAGTAAACTTCTGACAACAAGAAGAGACATCTAGTTACATCCATAATGGGGCAGATGCATCGAAGCATCCGGCCAACACGGGTTTATGGAAGGGACGGGCCAACTAAAAATGCTAATTTTGCAAAGCAAAAAAATAAAATTCAGTGACTACAATGAAACATTCTGAGCTCAATATTTCAGAGAATGAAATCAAACACGACTAGTCAAGGCTATGAACAATGTCCATGAAAATGAGATTAAAGATGTTTTACTAGCTTACTAGAAGGAATTCTAGGGGTGGTTTTTTGTAGACAACAAATTATGCTTTATGTTACATTTTGAACAACTGCCAACTAATAAACTTTAGCTCATAAATCATAGTGAAGGCAAATAAAAGACAACTACAACAGGCTTGAAATATTACAAGATTTATAATAGCACGTTTAAACAACAAATTCTTTGAAATAAACTTTACACACAAAAACACAAAATCTTGAATATACTTGCAACAAACGAAAGCTGAAAAGGCATCTCAACAACATCTTACACCTAATACTTGGAAAGTCTGCTCCCATATGTTATACCGCAAAACCCATCTTAATAAAATTTGATGAACAGCTTTATATCCCTAAATCAGACCAGTAAACCCCAACCCCTAAAGAAATTAAAAAATAAAAAATAAAAAATAGCTGCAGCGAGTCGGGTTAAGACCTGTTGAGGAGCTAAGAGCCCAGGATGATATAAAGATTGCTGCTGCATCAGTGCTTGCTGCTTGAACCTTTGCTGATGCATTTTCTTCTTGTTCTGATTCTTCTGTCTCAAATTAAAATCTAAAATTCCAAGACGATGAAAAATCTGGAGCAACTAGAATCTCTTAGGTAGGGGGAAATGAAAATTGTACTACCAAAAATTAAAGTAAACAAAATCAACAAAGTGAGCGGGAAATGAAAAATTATCGAGCAATGAAGAAAAAGAAGAAAAAAAAAAAAAAAAGAAAAAAAAAGAAAAAGAAAAAAAAAAACCTCGAAGACACAGAGGAAACGAGAGGCGAGAAATCGATGATAGTGATGAATGATGACAGTGAGTGCGGACAATATTTAACTTGACCCGAAATACTCAGACTTCATTTCAAGGGCAAAATCCTGCTCGGGCCGCTTGTAATAAACATTTTCATTTCCACGGATTAAAGGGCAATTACTAAGGGCATTCGTAGCAGAAACTCTTATAGTGTTCTATCCTTAAAATAAGGATAAAAAATAAAGTTTATCTCAAAATAACTTTTACAGCAGAGTCCGTATCCATATTTATTTATTTTTAGGGATATGAAAGTGTATCCCTACTTGTGGGGATGCACTATTCACGTCCCTAAACATATTTAATTATAAAAAATTATAGGGATATGAATAGTGATGCTGCTGGAGTTAAATAATAAATATTTAATGTGTATAAATAGGGTTGTGAGGTAGAATATGTATTATTTAATATTATTTGAAATGTTATAGGGATAATGATATGATGCTGCTATGGGGTATTTTGAATTAAGATGTTGTAAAATAGAGATATGTATTATTTATATTATTATAGGGATAAAAAATGGTGCACCTGATAAGAGGGCCTAACTCCGTCATAAAATTTAAGTTTTTTTTTTTGATATTTTTCACAGAGATTAATAAAGTTGGCCATTAAAAAAATTTAATAAAGTTTGTTAAATTGGTTGCGTGTCTTTAATTTTGATGAAAAAATCTAATATAATTTTTGGCCATTATTAATGTAAATAGTGAAAAGTTAATGACTATATATTAAATGGGGGACAAAAGAAGAAAAATAAAATAAATGGTTCATTGATTTTCTAAATAAACTTACATTATAAGACAAAACACAAAATAAAGAGTAAATGATAGGCCGGCTCTGCCGTCCGGCCCATGAGCCCGCATACAGGTCCGGAAAGACCTGCGGGAAGAATCCGAACAGGCCCCGGAAGGCCCGTGTACCGTGAAGCCCACACGCAAGGCACATTCCTACTCCTATGATGGGCCTCCAATATGAGCCCACGGAGAGGACAAGACAGGGGGACGCCCGGCTCTCTCGAAGACAAGAGTGATGCATCCGCCAGAGATCCATCCGCCCCTTGCATTTGGAGATAGAGACCGACACCACAGCTAGCCGGTTGAGGACACACAACACAGGCCCTTGGATCCGCGTCGTCGTCTGGATGCGGCTCGAGGATCAGCCGCACTTGATTGTAATTATATTGAACTTTAGTCTATTCTCACCCTATAAATAGGGCTCCATGTGTAACTAAAATGAAAAAAACTAATAATATAGAAAGCAAGGCAAAACTCTGCCCAATTTACTACTCTGTTTCTACATGGTTTGCACCACAACATTCATCACCACATATCCTACAGCTCCACTGTGAGCCATCACCACTATACTACTCACACAGCTAGATATCCACAACAAATCTACCACTGAACACCTCAGATAATTTCGACATTATCAGTTGGCTCCGTTATCGGGAAACAAGAAGATTTTCAACTCGTTTCCGGCGTACGGCACCTCCACGGTTACAAGGTTTCATGCCGGTCCCAGGAAGAACCTCGTCTTCTTCAAGCCGTCCTCACGATATCTTCCTCAAAAAACTCTCAGCTCTTGTTTGCTCAAGTTAAAACCTCCATCTCGGCACCGAAATCACATCGAAATAAGGTAACCTCCACGATTCTTTGTTCATAGTCACGAGCTTGCGTTTGAATCATCACCTTCCTCGTGATTTATGCAAAAAGAAACTCGTCGGAGCTGGCATTGTACGTATCCTGGCCGGAAACTTCATTTTAGAGCTTTTTGATTTGTTGGCTAGAGCTGTTCACCCCCGAAAAGGGCTAAGGACAAGTGATTTTGTTGAGTTTGCTCTTGAGAAATCAACACTCTCGACATTTTTTGCGTCAAGAAAAGGCTCGAAACACTCCCATTGTTTTGGTTGTTATTCTTCAAGTTATTTTGGTTGCTATCGTCATTTTCATTCAAATTTCCCGGTGCTGCATCGAAATAGAGATTTATATTGAGAATAAACTGTCTGCTTTTTTGGATTTGGGATAGAATCACACTGGTACCGACAGGACGTTGGAATTTTTGGGGCTTCACGCTTGAGAAATCGTAGTTGCCCCAAAAAATTCCGATATCCATACCTCATCGCTGCCGTTAGACTCACCGGACAGGTCGCTTTCGGCAATCTCCCGACACGGTGCCTGAGCACACAGACAGTGCGAGGTTGGTGATTGTCAGAACGGTTGAGAATCAGAGTACCTTTTGGCATTTTTTGTAGACAACCTATCAGCGTTTGACACATGGCAGGGACAAAGGACAATCCCCTGGTACCACACACCCCATGAAAGGGGACCACACGGGATCCACTCCATCAAGAAAACTTGGACTTCAGGTATGAAAGCCCTACTGCGGGGTGGGATAATTCTCAGCTAGAGGAAAGATCGAGGCTCAATGTTGATGCTAGAACTATCTTGAACCAGAAGAGATCCAGATCTAGGGAATGCGCAGTGAACTTAGAACCGGTCCGCACTAGCCAGATCCGCAGGAAAGCGATCGAATGAACCTTGAAACAGCATGAAAATAGAAAGGCGGTCCCGGAAAGGATTCCGGGGGTGGAAGAGGTTCCTGAATCTAAGACACCGGAGGCAAAAGCAACAATAGCCTATGTAGAGTATATCAGATAGATGTATGCGGCTAACCTGCACCTGGCCGCGTGTAACCTACCTCTTATGTCGATTGAAGAGCAGCTCCCTACTCCATCTGAGCATGAGGCTGTGGTCCCACTTAAGGGTCCGCCGGTCCCCACGCATGAACATACAAGAGAATTGAGATAGAGGGGAGTGAGTACTCGTCAGCAGGACAGATGAGAAAGGATATCGGATTTGGAGCGGTTGGGCCACCCTGAAAAAAAAACTCTGCAGCAGCGCATGGGTCCCATCCGTCCTGAAAGGAATGTCATTCCATGCCGCGAGGTCAAAGACCTCCGCGACGTGCGATAGATTTTAAATGAGAAAAAGGCAAACCAAGATGTTGAATCAGTTTACTATGAGGATTCGGAAGACGTCATCCAGAGAAAGGTTTTTCCTGTTAAGAATGCCGAGCCCGTAAAAGATGATAGATTGGAAAAGATGGAAAGAGAAATTTCGGAATTGAAAAGGGCAAAACAAGATGGGAAACCCGACCCGACCCAGGGAATCGACGTCCTCTCGGACAAAATATTAGATTCGCTACCTTCCAAAGGAGTCCAATATTCACAATATGTTTACTACAAAAGGACCACCTGCCTTCTTGAATGGATAGCTGCGTTTCAGAGTTGCACACTCTTAGTTACCAAAAACAAATCTGCTTGGTGTGTCGCATTCGTGGGAAGCATGCAGGAGAGAGCCACGGCTTGGCTTCGGAACCTGCGTCGTGGATCAATCAAAAGTTGGGAAGAGCTAAGGGCCAAGTTTCTGAAAGAGTTTGAAACAGCTGAGCGGCAGAAGAAATCTATTGAAGATTTGTACGAGGTCCGCCAAGGAGAAGGGGTGTTGGTCCCTTGAAAAAGCTTTGGTTAAGTTTAGAGGGGGGGGTGAATAAACTTAACACTTAAAACTTTTGGAGCTAACAAACTCAAGAAGGTCAAGAGCTTGTCGACCACTCGAATAGTCTGTTTGTTTGTTGATGTAATCGAATTTGTTGCAAATGAATATATTTAGTTTAAGCCTTATTACTTGTTGTTAAAAGAATGATACTAAGTATTGGATACTCAGTGAGTGTAAGTGTGTGATTTAGTTGCTAGTTTCATGAGGTTGATGTGATCAGATATACTAAATGACGAAAAGTAAATGCAGTAAAGTAAGTAGGCAAATTTTATAGTGGTTCCGGTGGTGTAATCCTGTCACCACTCTTCTCCTGTGATGTTGGAGGAAATTCACTAGAGAGCTTTGAGGTTGCGATTACAAAAATCCCCAAGTCGCTTTGTCCTTCACCAATGACTATGGCTTCACAAACTGAACACGTGAAATGCAGTAGGTTTCTTTCTTTCCAAAGTATTCCACTGGTCCTTGAAGGGTAGGATTGCCTCTTCACCAGATCCACCACAAACAATAGTTCTTGACACCTAAGTGCTTCTCTGTCTTCAACGGGTTTCTTGTAAAAGAAAGATTGAATCAAATAAATGATTCAGTTGTCAGCAGCTTGATCAGGATGAAATGATCAGCAGCTTGATGTCTTCAAGTGTGTATACTTGATGTAACTTGATAGCAGGTTACACTTGAAGAAATTCCTAGATCAGTCAATTAAAGCTCAGTGTATGTCAGCAGGGTGATTCTCTTGACAGCTTCGAATATATTTTTTTTGCTTCTTAATTTTCATCTTCATCACTTGTATCTGAATCAATAGTCTTCTATTTATAGGTGAGAATCCCGTGACTTATGTTTGAATTTCAAACATAGCCGTTTCAGACTTGTCTCCATCTTTACTTGCTTTTGTCATCGTTTCATAGTAATCGACAATCGCCAATGATTTTTGTCGATTTTAGACTATCCACCCTTTGACTTGTATCCATTGGATAAAGCTCTGAATCTTTCCAACGTTCCTTTTATCTTGACCATTGATTTGTTGACAAAATCAAGGCTTGTAATCCATCCTTATCCTTTTAATCTTCCAATGTAATTTTTATTAAATCAAGAATTATACTCAAAGAAATATATCGAGGTATATCACCTGGCTGATGTACATATCTGTCAGCAGGTTTAAGTCTGATGTGTTTTAATAATACTTCAGCTGACTTCTTCTCATCCTACTTTTTATTATGAAGTTAGAGTACACCATTTTGTACATAACTAAGTTCCGATCACCACTTAACATATGGATCTTAGACCTTGTACACAAGGTATATGCAATCAGTTTAGGTCATCACAGACTTCCCTAAATTCTGATTCCGCATCCTTGACTTTAAATACTAAGTTTGATCCCTTAGCCTTCAATGCCTGAGTTTGAACCCTCAGCCTTCATTCTTCAAAGAGTCCCTAGCAAGTCTATCGACCTGACACTCTCTATCGACCTGAGACAGTCTGCGATAAAGTCACCGTGACCTTTTTGCAGTGCTTGTTTGATCAAACCTATACAAAGATCAAACTCTAATAAACCTATACATTTGATCTAGACATCATTTTGCCTTTGCTCTATAACAGCTAGTCTGGCACTCATCATTAAAACATGAAATATGTCCAACAATTTCCCCCTTTTTAGTGATGATGCCAATACCCTCCTTACAGAAAAGCAAAAAGGTAAAAACAAAAATAGAACAAATTCAATCATCTTTCATTAAAATCATATTTGTTCAAAACTATTACAAACTAGGATCAGCAGAATAAAATAAGCGGTGTAAGTGTGTTGATCTAGTTTCGGTTTCTGTCCTGCTCTTGTTTCTCTTAAAACTCCTTGATTTCCCTCATTATATCTTGCATCCTTTGATTTTCTATTGTAGAGAAATCAACCCAAGTATGTAGTTGTTTCCACCATTTCCATGCTTCTGGTAGGGCAAACCTTATAGAGTGAACACTGAAGCCCTGTCCCATGTAGAAATGTTTAAATTCCTCCAGTGAATCCCTTACTGATTGAACTCCCAATCTTTGACCTCTTCCACCTTTGCCTCCTCTTCCACCTCTACTAGAAGCTCTCAGTGATTTGACCCTTATTTCCCAAAATTTTAGTCCTAAAAAGGAGTTGAGTCCTTCCTGAAATCCCATGTCATGATAGGTTCTCTTCTTTCCATAATATAGCTTCTTGTATTCTTTCAGGAGGTCATCAACAATCAATCTGCCAGTGTGAGTTTCTCTGAACTCATTTATCTCATCCTCCCATTTCTTCTTAGCAAAAATCCTCGCAGCTTCCTTTGCTTCTGCTGTAAGACCCTCTTCCCCCTTATTGACATCATCAACAAACCGGGATAGTAGACCATGAACACTTTCTTGTGTGATCACCAAATTTGCAAGTTGACCTTCCATTATCTCAGTCCTTGTGTCAACTACAGTAATCCTTCCTTCAACAGTTTGTTCTAGCAGATTGATCATCTCATTAATCTTAGGATCAAGTACAGCAGTTGAGGTGCCTCAGCAGGTTGAGGTACCACAGCAGGTTTAGGTGCCTCTGCAAACTTGTTCAATTTCTTGTGCAGTGAGGCAATCTGTTCATTCAAATGTTTATCTTTGTTTGCTGTGGTGGTATTTATACCTCTTACATATCTAATTAGATCATTTATAGCAAACTGAGCAGATGTAATGTTGGAAGCAACTGTCTCAGTACTTCTTTCTCTGTTTTCTACAAGATTCACCAAATCTTCAAATCTCCATTCTTGTCTATTCAGTTGAGTTCTTAGCTGTGCAATATCAGTCCTTACAGCTCTTAACTCTTCCAAAACATGTGCTGGTATTTCACCAGCCATACCTCCAGCCATATGTCCAACAAAATCATCAGCAGGCTCTTCAACATTATAGTTTGCCCTTGGTATACTGACAACTATGGCTCTTGTCCTGTCCTATTCAGCAGGTTCAGGACCTTCCTCAATAATATTTCCAAAAATCTCCTCAACTTTAGGTTCTTGTGCAGGTTGAGGCTCTTGCACTGCCTCTACAACATGTACTTCTTCAAATATTGGTACATGTGCCTGTTTGGGCTCATCTACAACTGCTTCCTCCTCTGGCATCTGAAATTCCTCATCACTAAAGTCATAGTCCACTAGCTATTCATCCTCATCAACAACAGTCTGCTGACTATCTTTCCCTTCAGCAACCTTCTCTTCAGTGACCTTCTCTACAGCAACAGGTTCTACAACAGCCTGTGCTTCAGCAGTCTCCTCAAAATGTGTAGGGGATCCCTCCAATCCCATCATAAGTTCCAGCCTTTGTCCCAACACTGTTTGTTCCTCAATGATTAGGACCCTCTGTTTCAACCTGTATTCATGTGTTGTTTGTAACTCAGCAACCTGAACCATATCTTCAAAAAAAACACGAGAAAACACAACCAAGTTTTCCTCTAAAACTCCTCCAGCATCAGAAACCTTCTGTAATTGATCTGCAACTTGTTATAAGGTTTCTTGAGTGTCAAACCACTCCTGATACTGAGCTGAGTCCTCTGAACTTGTATCAGCTTCTTCAAACATAACAACATAAAAAATAGTAGATATCCTGGCCTCTTCAAGTGATGTTGCTACAACAAGATGTATCTCCAAATCTTCATTGTAATCAGCTCCTAACTCTTTATTTAGCATGTCAGTCAGCTGATCCTCAGAATAGACATTAGATACTACAACCAATAAGGTGTCAGACATACTGATCAGCCTGATGTCTTTAAGAGCTATTTCAGCATTAATTCGAGCTTCCAAATCATTCATAGTAACATTCTCCATGTCTTCATCTATATTATCAGTCTGCTGGCCCTCAGAAGACTTGCCAACATCATCAGTAGATTGATCTGCTGTTTTGTCTTTAGACCCCTATCCTACATCCTCAGTAGGTTTATCAAATGCAGTGCCACTTGGCTGGCCTGGAAACGATGGGTGATCATCATCAGAATCTGAAGATGATGAATCATCATTGTCAGGTGCATCTTGTGGTTCTCTGAAAAAATGCTTCCTCTTTGCTTTTCCCTTTCAATAATATCCAACAGCCTCACTTGTAGTTCAGATGTATCAATTAGTCCAAGAAAACTCTTTACTCCCAACCGGTTGAATGACCATTCTTCAAAATCAGTCATTGGTTCTGCATCTGGTTTTTGTCTCTTATAAAAACCAAACTTCCAAGCAAAGTAATCTTCAATTTTCTTGAAGTTGGGATCTACCTTTTCCTCTTGGACTTCTTTCCCTTCTTTCAAAAGGCATTGTGGGGCTTCTTGGGGCAGATTGCTCAGTTTTTTTTCCTCCAAAGGTTTCAACAAGATGAGTCAATGTATCTACAGCATATACAAATAGGTCAGTAGGTTCATCAGGTTGTACATTTGTACCTACTACCTCCAACTGTTCAACACTAGGTTCCCTCTTACTCATATGCTCCTCAGCAGGGTTTGCATCAGTGTGTTCTTCCCCCTGAATTGTAACATCCACAACAGGGTCTTGAATAGGTACACCAACTTCCACAGCAGGTTCAGGTTCAGCAGTGTGCTGTGGTTCGTCAATTTTTTGCTCAACAACAACATCAGTACCCTCAGTAGGCTCAACAACCTCTTCTTCTACTTCCTTTTGGGCCTCCAGAATCCTCAATTCTTTGCCCTTTCCATGAGCCTTCTTCTTCACAACCTGTTTCCTTCTTTTTGCAGGTTGCTCCTCAATTTCAGCAGTTTTCCTTTTCCTTCTATCTTCTTTTTATTGTTCTCTTAAAATCTCAGCAGCAGTTTTCTTTGTAGCTCCAGCAGGCTCAGTATCCTCATCTTCAACTGGAACCTCAGTGGGCTCAAAGAGCGTGTTCACCTACTTGTTTCTTTGTTATGTCTTCTTAGGCTTTAAAAGCTCAGTGATCTTTCTTGTATCAGTAGCCTTTCTTTTCTGTGCAGCCTTCTTTGGTGCAGCAGGTTGTGCAACTTGTTTAGCCTGCCCACCACCATCATTATCATCACCATCATTGTCATTTTCAGTTGCCTCAAATCAATATACCTACCTTACTCAAATCATAAGGCAGCTTTTTCTGACTGTCGTGAGCTTTTGGTCATCATAGTGGTATAGGACATACGTGGTATACCCTATCGGACTCAAATCATCGACTAGCTTTCGACACACCCAATAATTCTTCATATTTTTCAACTTTTTCATTTGACAATAAGTTACGTGTTACTTATCACATTCAAACCTTAGATATTCACAGTATAACATACTTCGGATCTAAATACAAACTATCATAAATCTCAAGATATGTACGTAGCACTAAGCACATGACTTATAAGAAAATCAGAAACCACTAATCCAAAAAGGGGTATAACTTTATAAATTAGCTCATCATTCACTATGGCTCGTGAAAAATAGATCTCAGGTGAAACAACTAACTTATCAAACATATGATATATAGCTTGGATGACTATAAAAATAACGAACATTGCATTGAATTGCCTACTCGGGACAAAACAAAAAACAAAAATGTCAGAAGATTTTGAAAATTCTAGCTCATTTTGCATAGACTTGTAACAAATTAAGCAAATGAATGGATACATATCAAATCATTCCCCTCCCCCACACTTAAATGACAACATGTCCTCATGTTGTGCAGAATTAAAGAAAAGAAAAATGAACTTAGCTGATTGTAGTTCGAAGGTGGCAATTCTGGAAATGGTCCCAAGTCATATCCAGAAATGCCTGAAGAAAGCAGTAGACTGTGGACCATCCACCGGAAAACTGGCTTCATCTAAAAGTTCACAATCGCTATCGAAGATATCCTGCACACTTGAACAAACAAAACAAAACGTACCTCTGGGGATAGGGGGATATAACATGGCAAAATAAATCATAAACAAGATAGAAGCACAAGATATGCACAAGATATAATTGCTCAGATGGAAAACTCACCTCACAGGGAAAACACAGAACACCTAAGCGTCAAACATAAAGCCACAGAAGCTTTACAATACAAATAAGCCCAACATGTTCATACAGAAATGAGGATAGAGGACACTACAAAGTAGCAGGGCTAGGTGCACTAAAAAGATAAATAAAAATAAAAAGAAAAAACAGAATAAAATACAATGTAACTAAATGATATGCAACTATACTAAAAAGGCAAAACGAAAATAAAGAAAATAAACTAGCCCAACTAATTCCATAGATGTCACTGTAATCTAAGCACGGTCAAGAATATAAACGTCTACTCAATAACGCCACAGAAGCGTAACAAAATTCGATTATGCAAAGCCACAGAAGCTTGCCATGTAACGTGTAGACGTGCCTTTAACAACCCTAACACCCTATATAGACGACAAAAGGAACATCATAAGTCAAATTTGGAATCACATCTAGCTAGGTGAATTACTCAACATGGATTGCAATAGATGGAAAGAGAACCATAACTGTGAAAGAACAGGATCATCGACAGAATGATCAAAGACTGAGAGTTAGACAAGCACAAGAAGCAAGGAGAGGGCAACAGGAATGAACGAGGTCCCCGCAAGTATGTGAATGAAATCAAGGTAATCATAGAGGAGTTCCCCAGCAACAATCAATTGAAAAATTAGATAAATGCAATAAATGTCAGGGGAAGAGAGAAGCTAGTTTTTTTGGCTTTGAATGAGCAAGCTATAGCATTCACTCGAAGCGAGTTGGAAGGACAACCTTGGGCAATGGAATTGTCAATTGTGGGGCAGGTCGGAATCAATAACTTCGGCATCAACTGCGTCCTTCTGGACACGGGGGCCGCCCGAGACATCATCTATTTGGAGACTCTTAAATAGTTAAAGATTGGAATTTCCCGGCTAAAACCTTACCTTGGAATGTTGGAAGGGTTTTCTAATGACAAAGTGACTGTTTTGGGGGTCATCGATATGGACGTTGAAATTGTCGACCACCCGCTGTCTCGAAAAGAAAAAGCTGATTTCTTGGTTGTCGATCTGCATTCTCACTACACGGAAATCCTGGGGATCCCATCCCAAAGAAAGTTTCAAATGGTTGTCTCAACTCCCCATCAGAGGGCAAAGTTCTACACTAACGAGGGAATCGGAATGATTATCAGCCGTTTCAAGACGATGTTGGATCATGTGACTACAAACCGAAGTGATTATCTGACAAGAGGGACATACAAAAGGTCTTAAGTCGAGACACCCGAGTCATCCTCCTGTTGAGCCCGCATGGACATGATCGGAGAGACCAAAGCTCGAAGCAAGCCGAATCTGTTAGAGGAAATGATGGGAATCACCCAAGATAGGGGCATCGAGCCGAAAGCGGTGATTTGTGACACCCTCCAGATAAGAGATGAGTCTGAATTCACCGCCAAAGATGAATTGGTTGAGGTTATCATAAATGTGAAGTATCCCGATCAAAAGGTGAAAATTAGGGCCTAAATGGAAGTACGGGAGAAAGAAAAGCTGATATCGCTACTCAAGGAGAACTTGGATGCCTTCGCATGGGTTGTGATGGACATGAGATGGGTGGAGCCTGAGATCGCATTGCATCACCTTAACGTCCGCGCTTCAAACCTGTCCAACAAAAGGCCCGCCAGTTTTCCAAAAAAAAAGAAGGCTGAGGTTGACAAGTTGGTCAAGGCCGGGATCATCATGGAACTCTAATATTCTACCTGGCTAGAAAACGTTGTGATGGTCAAGAAACACAATGGGAAATGGCGTATGTGCGTCGACTTTACCGATCTGAATAAGGCATGCCCAAAAGATCCCTATGAGCTGCCAAGGATCGATAGAATGGTCGACCGGATCGCCGGATTTGAGATGCTAAGCTTTCTTGACGCATATTCTGGATATCATCAAGTAAGAATGGAAAGCGAAGAAAAAGAGATGACCGTCTTCAGGGCTGCTGGAGGAATGTTCTACTATGAAATGATGCCTTTCGGTTTGAAAAATGCCGGATCCACATACCAGCGGATGGTCAACAAGGTTTTTGGTTCTCAGATTGGCAAGAATATGGAAGCTTATATCGATGACATGGTTGTTAAGTCGGCCCGGACCGTTCACATTGCAGACCTGCAAGAAACGTTCGACAACGTCAAGACACATTCCATGAAGCTAAATCCTTCAAGGTGCACTTTTGGAGTTCAGGCTGGAAAGTTTCTGGGTTTTATGGTAACTCAAAGGGGGAGAGAAGCAAATCCTGAGAAGATACATGATCTGGCAAACATGAGAGAGCCTACCTGTGTTAAGGAAGTTCGGAGGTTAAATGGAAGAATAATTGCTTTGGGGAGAGTCATCTCCAGATCTGCTAATAAGTGCCCACCTTTTTTCAAGATTCTTAAAGGAAACAAAACTTTCGAGTGGACTGAAGAATGCTCCCAAGCTTTCAAAGCAATCAAGGCCTATTTGGCGAGCCCCCCCTCTGTTGGGTAGTCCAATTTTAGGAGATGAACTCTTTTTGTACTTGGCAGCTTCAGATTGGGCCGTTGCTTCCGTTCTTGTCAAGGAGGATGGGACCCTAGAAAAACCCGTCTATTATGTTTCAAAAGCCCTCAGTCCTATTTAGGGCCATTATCTTAATGCAGAGAAATTAGCCTACTCGCTTGTTGTTGCAGCCCGAAAACTAAGGGCTTACTTTTCTTCGCACACGATCGTCGTACTGACAAATAGTCCACTACGACAATTGCTACACAAGCCAGACCTTTCAGGCTGTTTGTTACGATGGGCTATTGAATTGACCGAGTTTGACATTCAATACGAGCCCAGGAAAGAAATTAAGGTACAATCTCTAGCAGATTTCATAGTCGAAACAAGCTTCAACGAGGAAGAATCCGCCGGACAGTCTAGTTCGCCGAGTGTCGATGAGTTAAACACCCCAACAGTAGTCACACCTCAAAGGCCAAGTCACTGTTGGCAGATGTATGTTGACGGGGCCACGAGCCAAAATGGCTGTGAAGTAGGGATAATACTCTTGGAGCCGGGCTCGTCTGAAGAGATTGAAAAACCTTGATGTTCAACTTCACCGGCTCTAACAATCAGGCCGAATATGAAGCAGTCATAGCCAGATTGGAGTTGGCCAAAGCCATGAATGTGTAAAATTTGGAAATTTTTTGCGATTCAAAGGTTGTAGTGTGCCAAATCAATGGCACATTCGAAGTAATAGATGAAGTGTTGAAACGATACCTCAATCTTGAGAAGAGATTAAGAAGCAGTCTCAAGTATTATGAGTTCTGAAACATACCACGTGATCAGAATGTTAGACATATTTTAGTTTTAATGATGAGTGCCAGACTAGCTGTTATAGAGCAAATGCAAAAAGATGCTGTATAGGTTTACTAGAGTTTGATCTTTGTATAGGTTTGATCAAACAAGCACTGTAAAGAGGTAAGTTGACTTGATCAGCAGACCTATTTAGGTCAGTAGAGTGTCGAGGTCAGTAGAGTGTCTAGGGCTTGCTGATGGTTGAAGGCTGAGGGTTTAAAGTCAATATTGAAGGCTAAAGGATCAAACGTAGTATTTAAAAGTCAAGGATATGGGATCAGAATTTAGGGAAGTCTGTGATGACCTAAACTGATCACACATACCTTGTGTATAAGGTCTGAGTTCCATTAAAAGTAACGTGATGATGGGAACTTGGTTATGTTTAAAATGGTGTACTCTAACTTCATAATAAAAAGTTAGATGTGAAGAAGTCAGCTGAGGTGTTTATGAAACATAACAGACTAAAAGTCAGCTGATCATATATGGACATCCTGAAGGATGTAGGATCTTAGATCTAAACGAGTTAGATCTACGCGCAGCGGATGGATCACGACTTATACAACACAATACATAATTAAAGGACTTAAACTACTACAAGGGGTTAAGATCATGTTACCAATATCGGGAAGAGACGCCTTGATCTTAGGATGAGAAGCCTTGATCTTCCAATGTGTTCTCCAAACGGTGGTTGGTGGACACCCTTCTTGATATGAGAACCTCATTCATATGCTTCCAAGAAAAACTCCAAGTTTTTCTCCAACTGGGTGGAGCTAAGGATCGAACTCCTTAGCCTTTTTTCTCTATAAATTTCGTGGCCCTCTCTTCACCTAAGGCTCGGGGAGAACTCTCTTTTTATAGGCAAAATCCAAGAGAGAAAACCTATACCCAATCGGTTTAACAAAATAAAAGAGATAATTCTAATTATTATTATCCAATAAAAATAAGAGATAATTACAATCTTATAATAAGAAAATATAATTATCCTTATAGTTAAGAGATAAATAATAAATAAATTATTTTCTTTTATTTATCCAATTAATTATTTAACAAATAAATAACTAATTACACAATATGTCATTATCCAGAAAACTAATTTCTTGGAAAATCCAAGACATATTGGCGCCACACTAGGCCACTGCAGCCCACGAAAAATGCTCTTTTCACAGTATTATATTATTTAAATTTCAACTAAATAATATTCATGCATATCAATTAATTAGCCCACCAATTAATTATCAATGAGGCCCAAATAACAAGATTATTAGTCCGAATTACGTAAGCCACATCGGGGACCATGGACCTATAACCAAGTAGCTCCAATAATTAATTATTCATCAAACGAGAATATAATTATTAATTCCGGGATTACGCCACCATAAACCCGAATCGAACTCTACCGATTATAGATGTATACTTATACTCAACCCATAGAGTGAATAAGTGTCCATTGATATAATCACTACATACGGATTATCCTCCATAGATCGTCCCATTATGAGTGGGAAGTCTCTGTGAACCCGACTCGAATATCTTATCCTTATTTACCATCAACCCCCTGATGATCAATTAGTTCACATATCTGACTAGTGATCAATTAGTCAAATGTGAACTCCCGGGATCAATCACTTTCTTAGGGCTAACAAATAAGGGATTTGTCTCTACTTCCCGCAGGAAGGAATGGATTCCATGTCTGTGAAAATCGTAACTACTCACTCATATGGAGATAGTGCCAATGAGAAGTGGCTTGGAACACATATTTAAGTAAACCGTAACTAACACATCAAACACTACCCCGGACAAGCGGCAGACTGTGATCACCTCGAGATTAAGGTTGATCCATATATGATCATCTAATGATTTAATAAGATTCCTCGATTACGGAATTATATCGAGAAATTCAGATTAAATCGGTCCATCTATATGAATGCCGTCATATATAAATGCCCCACGTAGGTACCCTCTACCGACAAATCCGGATAAGACTATCACACCCTAAGGTGTTCTGGCGCATTATTGGTGTTTTAATCAAGAGACCCTAAACTCGATTAAGTTCACCACGGACTAACAGATTTAAGCATATCTACACTAACTCAATCCTCACGTGTAATCCATACACCGAGTTAAGTGGTTACATACGAGATATACTTAGGGTTTGCGTAGTGTATTACTTTACAAGCACAAAGCAATTAACTAAGATGAGATAAATTCATCATCCATTATTAAAAACAATTACACAAATTGTCTTTCGGGCACTACACTAACACCTCTCTTGCACTTGCAAAATGACAAGCAACGATTGTTTTAGAGCACACCCTTTCTCATCTTATTCACAACACTCTCCCACTTCCTCTAAAAGCAGATGAGACATATCCATCAATGCCGTACCCTCCAAGCACTCGACTTGGTACACTGATTAGTTAGGTTGTCGACTCGAGACGATCTTTAGGATTGAAACGTTGTCGGTCCTTCCAATCAGGCGGTACTCTTTCTCTATATGCTTTTGACTTCTTGTGACTGTGAAGATACTTCTAAGCTATCTCTTCACTGTTTTCACAATGAAGTGATATCAGCTCGCTAGACCAGGAATTACTCCCAGATCAGGAAGGAAATTTTAAGCACTATGGGTAAACACTGAGCCCGAGATCAACTTAATGATCATCCTTAATCTGACTACAAGTCAGAATCAGTGTAGTCAACCATATTCAAGTTTGCACCTGAATATACAAGCATATGATTCCTCGTTATCTAAAGATACTTGAGGACGTACTAAACCGCTACTTATTGCTCGAATCCAAGATCCGATTGCAATTGACTCGTGTTAAGCTGACTTGCCTTTATCCCAGAGAGAATCTATCCCATTTTCTCTTTATCCGAAGATTTAGAGAATCATTCCTGAGAGGTAGGGTAGGACTACTCTCAATGAATGTTGCATACGTATATGTATGATCGTCTTATTCAATAAGATAGGTGGGATAGCCAATGACTCATTCTCGTGAACTTGACTGAATCAGATTCTTAGAATATAGTCCAATTCTCTCATCCAGAGAATCTTGGCCTGTCAGTTTCCGACTTCAGATAGCACACACATGTTGTTTCCAACTGTTTCAGTGTTATCATTCATGAACACTAATACTACTATTTTACCAATATTGATACCTAGTCTACAAAAGACTTATCAATATTCTGGTCAAGTCCACATATTTTAAAACATGCGACTTTTAATGACCGAGAGGTTCTCTTACATCCACAAAGGGCATAAGTCCCGGCAGTCAACCTACCATTTGTTCTAACCAAGACCCTTCTATTCCGAATGAATCCAGACTCCGTTTTATGGCAAGAAAGTCTCAGGGAATCACCCCTATTTTCTGCTTTCTAACGAAATCTAGCAAGACTGAGTGGTGAGAGAGTTCAAGGTTTGGTTAACTCTCTACTTTTTAGGGAATCACCCTGAACCACTCAACTTTTATCTTTGAAAGTTAAACTTTCCTATTCATTCGACTCTTTCGGCGTAGATCCAATTACTCCCACTGGGCTGAGACACTCGTGTGGTTTTACAAGAGGTGAGCAGAATCCTGAGTACCAAAACTCCATTCACGGGTTAAGGCTTTCAAACCAACCTCTATTATCGTAATCCTATACAAATTTTACAAAGAGCCACAGGTTATCAATCACCTCAATGAGACTATAAAGTCCACACAACCATAATGGGTCAATGGTTAAACCATACTCCCACTGCGTTCTGGGTGGATTGACATTCTGATCTAGTAGTATTTATCAGTGTAATCACAAACAACCGATGTTGGACGTCGTCTGATTAAATCAGATAGTAACTTCCTTGAGTAAACGTACACCAAGGTCTATGTTTGTTATCTATGTATTCTTTCGAGAAAGGTGTGTGACAAATCCAACCGTCACTTTCTGATCTCAAGAATCTTATAACCAACCTTCACTCGTCACATTAAGATATTTCACGAATAGTTATATTACGTATGCGTGTGTGCAAAATCTCTAGTCCTACCTTCAAGCACTAAGTGCTAAATGCCTACATTTACGGAAATGGTGTGAACCGAAGTCACTCCTTATCCATAAATTCACTAGCATCTTCTAGGCAGACTTCTCGGTTTACATAATAATGTTAACCGTTATTTTGCAACCAATTATCTTAATCGTGTTTAGTAGTGTATTGTAGCACATCAATAACTATATAGGGCAAGTCTATGGTTTCTTCCTCAGTGAGAAACATTCCACTTGGAGGCAGGCTGAGCATCAGTCCCAAGACTATGCTATAGCCTATTTATGAGCATGGAATACTCTATTCTCTGCTAAAATCAGAGACTCCTCCTCGTATTCTTTTGATAAACTAAATCGCGTTTTGAGTAGTTATCAGACAAAATGTCACCACTCAAAAACTCCCACTAGCTCGTGTCTCTCACTAGACCCCGAAGGTCATGATGAACAAGCTATGTTACCCCTTCAAATCTATTACCCTCTCCCGATTGAAAGGAAACATAGTCATTGTTCCTTTGAGATAGTGTTCTTAGACTGGAGATAGGAATCACCCTTAGCTAGTCGTCAGGTCTTATCTCTAGGATATATGCACTAATTATTAGATATTGAAGGGTCGTTTATCTGAATACGGAAACCTTTTACCTTTAATAGTTTTAGATGTGTTACACATACCTATTCGACTTTTCTTAGTGGTTCGTCTTTATCAAACAAAAATCCGAGTCACAGATTCGTACTACAAATGTCATCTTCACTTTGTTTAAGGCAAATCAGTAGTATCGAGATGAAAGTGAATCCATTTGTTTCAACGAATCAGTAAATGTAAAAATAAAATTTTCTGTGATATTCAAGGATAGAATCCAAATTCATTTCCTTATATCACTCCCACTATTATATAGTGAAATAACTCGCCCGTTGTCTACTTTATTAATTGTTAATGCACGACTTCCTTGTTCTTCCAAAGAACTAAGCTACCGAGTCAAGTTACTCGACTTAAGAAAGTCGCTAAGGATTCATTGGTTAAGTGATCCAAATCACTTTCCTTATCCTATACTTTCTATAATTAATTTTTCGGTTTAGCCTCAAAACTTTAGTTAAGATGATTAACACTTATAGACATTCTTTCCCATTCTCAACTTTCCTTAAAAGGAAATAGTCTTGAACTAGCAGTTTAATTGAGTAGACACTACTCGTGAACTCGTGGGATGTCTAATGAAAGCGTTACCCAAATGTGGGACTAATTTTCTAATAAATTAGAAAAACAACGAGATAAAAGCTCCCACTAGTTTATCGGTTCCAAATACCGTCTAACTAGCGACATTTTAATTTATGATTCTCTAATTTTTCTATTAGAAAATTTCTCGTGTAGACACTACACAATTAAAAATTCACTAGAAGAATTTTATCGTCCCAATCATCTTTCAAACTAACTATGGTTGTCTCTCGTTCAACACAGTGGCAAAAGAATGACATACTTATTTACGTCACTTAAGTCTTGAAGGCTCAAGAGAAATATCTCTTCCAAAAATTAATCGCATGTAAGATCAATAAGTACAACGTTCTAATTACTTGCCACTTTTTAACGAAGTCATTACTAGTCAATTTTACACTAGCAGCCTCTAGCACCCTGAGAGATATATAGTTGTAAATAAAATTGACAGAAAAATAAATCCAAATCATACACTACTAATAAATTTTAGGAACATAAACTAAGTACTTATAGTATATCCTACTGCGTTCCAAGGATTTAATCTAATGCCTCGAGTGCACCTTAGGGTAGGTCAAAGAGGTTTCGATTAATATTGAAGATCGAGTTGAGAATCGAACATCTCATTTGTGATCGTCAATCACCTATCCTTTTTCAGCCAAGGTAGTACCAAAAATACCCTTTATGAGTGTGACCTACTGTCTCAGATTTTTAGGTAGACCCCGAGTGTGCCGCCTTAGGGTCGGTTAGTGACCCGGCGAGTACCCAAAATCCTATCCTTTCAGAGACCAAGCCTTGAATTTTGATAGCGGTGAAGGCCTTCCTTAGGGGGCCGAAATCAAAGCCGGCACAAGGCGTCACCATTCTCTCACGTTGCTTGTGTCAACAGTAGAGGCCGTGGGGTCGGTTTGTCGCCTCTCCGCTCCCACTCAATATTTTGAAAAAGTGGTGGGTTTCTTGATCATGTTTTGGACTTGATGTTACATTAAGGAACAATAAATCATAGGCCCGAATGTTTCGGGTTACGTGGGCTAGCCCACCCGACCTATTCGTTGGAACATATGTGGCCGTCGGACGGACGGGTCAAGACTAGGGAGCTCCATTGAGCCGTAGTGGCTCTTTGGATGGCTCGGCCTTGCTGACCCGATGCAAACGCCACACGTG
The DNA here is from genome assembly GCA_026214975.1 of Gentiana macrophylla. NCBI lineage: Eukaryota > Viridiplantae > Streptophyta > Magnoliopsida > Gentianales > Gentianaceae > Gentiana > Gentiana macrophylla. The sequence continues at coordinate 32,507,121 of CM047809.1, read as the reverse complement.
GAGAGTGAAGTCGATCGAGCCGTAGCTATGTTGACCACCCAACCGTGGTTAAACCACTTTCGAACCATGTATGCCCGTGATTATCCAATCATTAAACATCAAACTTTCACGTAGACACTACGAACAAAAACGCGTCTCGCTCTGGTAAGGTGGAATTCACCGAGAATCCAACACCTTAACCACGAGGTTTCGATTTTACTCCTTATGCTTTCGCAGAGTGGGATTCACCGAGAATCCATCACCCAACCTCGACGATTGAAAAAACCCGTGTTCCTCGGTTTTACCCTAATTAGTTTCTAATTAATATCAAACAATTAATTAAAACTAATTGCGTGTATTTAATATACATGCCTAACTAATTTCTCGAATTAATTTCTACATGTATGCATATGGAGTGGAATTCATGATATGATGCATGTCATGGCAATTTTCGGTTCTACACATACAATCTTAACATGTATTCTAGTGCGGAAAATAAACACCGAGATGGACCGGCCATGGCACGTGTATGTAACCTATTAGAAAAAAAATAACCAAACCCTAACTAGGGTTTACTACTTTCTAACAAAATCTGCAGCTGTTCAAAACTTCGACGATCGGCAAACCAAACGAACTCGGATCGCAACGAAAATATCCAGATCTGTTCTTGATTCCTCGGGCTTCAAGATGGACGGTTGGATTGGAGGTTTGACTTGTCAATTTTCTCCAGTGAGCCGTCCAACTTGCTGCTGAATCTGACTTTTACAGCAGCGCATCAATGACTTCCCGAGGCCGATTGGGAATCGAGATGAATCCCGATCGACCTGAAATTTTTATCCCACGTCCAAAACTCCATATTTTTCGATCTGAACGGTTGGATTTGCGTTTCAACGGTCCAAGCTTTCCCAGAAATTCGAGGAAGTCACAGGTAGGGTTTCTGTGAATCCTGCGTTTTTCTGTTACAGCAGCTTCTTTGCAGCAACGAACGGATAACAAAACTTACTCCGATCGACGCCAAATTTTGTGGAATTGTTCATCATCTTCCAATCCTGATTCTGAACGGAGGGATCGTCGTTTCAACGGCTCGATCAAGGTGAAAAATGAAATAACTAAACAACTACTAAACAGATCTATTTTCAGGAAATTACAATTGCAATAAAAATAAATTACACAATTTCCTATACTCATATGAACGAATTTGCATCGTTTATATGAGTTTACAATAGATCTAACGGGTAAACAGTGCCAACCCCCAATCCATCTCTTCAACCATAGCAATTAATCATTATCAAAGCATAAAACAATAGATAAAAAATTTACCTACATGCAATTCCACTCCTTTAAATCGTTTAATTATGATTATGACTATATAAATCGTGGAACCTGGCTCTGATACCACATGAAGGATGTAGGATCTTAGATCTAAACGAGTTAGATCTACGCGCAGCGGATGGATCACGACTTATACAACACAATCCATAATTAAAGGACTTAAACTACTACAAGGGGTTAAGATCATGTTACCAATATCGGGAAGAGACGCCTTGATCTTAGGATGAGAAGACTAGATCTTCCAATGTGTTCTCCAAACGGTGGTTGGTGGACACCCTTCTTGATATGAGAACCTCCTTGATATGCTTCCAAGAAAAACTCCAAGTTTTTCTCCAACCGGGTGGAGCTAAGGATCGAACTCCTTAGCCTTTTTTATCTATAAATTTCGTGGCCTCTCTCTTCACCTAGAACACAGGGAACTCTCTTTTATAAAGCAAAATCAAGAGAGAAACTATATCATACCCAATCGGTTTAACAAAATAAAAGAGATTATTATCCAATAAAAATAAGAGATAATTACAATCTTATAATAAGAAAATATAATTATCCTTATAGTTAAGAGATAAATAATAAATAAATTATTTTCTTTTATTTATCCAATTAATTATTTAACAAATAAATAACTAATTACACAATATGTCATTATCCAGAAAACTAATTTCTTGGAAAATCCAAGACATATTAGCGCCATGACTGCTGCACATGAAAATGTGCTTTTCATGTATTATAATATTTAAATTTCAACTAAATAATATTCATACATATCAATTAATTAGCCCACCAATTAATTATTATCACGAGGCCCAAATAACAAGATTATTAGTCCAAATTACGAAGCCACATCGGGGGCCATGGACCTATAACCGAGTAGCTCCAATAATTAATTATTCATCAAAGAGAATATAATTATTAATTCCGGGATTACGCCACCATAAACCCGAAATCGAACTCTACCGATTATAGATGTATACTTATACTCAACCCATAGAGTGAATAAGTGTCCATTGATATAATCACTACATACGGATTAACCCTCCATGTGATCGCCCATTATGAGTGGGAAGTCTCCGTGAACCCGACTTCGAATATCTTATCCTTATTTACCATCAACCCCTCGATGATCAATTAGTTCACATATCGACTAGTGATCAATTAGTCAAATGTGAACTCCGGGATCAATCACTTTCTTAGGGCTAACAAATAAGGGGATCGTCATCTACTTCCCAGGAAGGAATGGATTCCATGTCTATGAAAATCGAACTACTCACTCATCCGGAGATAGTGCCAATGAGAAGTGGCTTGGAACACATATTTAAGTGAACCGTAACTAACACATCAAACACTACCCGGGACAAGCGACACCTGCATGATCACCTCAGGATTAAGGTTGATCCATATATGATCATCTAATGATTTAATAAGATTCCTCGATTACGGAATTATATCGAGAAATTCAGATTAAATCGGTCCATCCTATATGAATGTCCATCATATATAAATGCCCCACGTGAGTACCTCTCTACCGACAAACCGGATAAGACTATCACACCCTGGGGTGTTCTCAAGCATTATTGGTGTTTTAATCAAGAGACCCTAAACTCGATTGAGTTCACCACAGACTTAACGCTTTAAGCATATCTACACTAACTCAATCCTCACGTGTAATCCATACACCGAGTTAAGTGGTTACATACTGAGATATACTTAGGGTTTGCGATGAGTGTATTACTTTACAAGCACAAAGCAAGTAACTAAGATGAGATAAATTCTGTCATCCATTATTAAAAACAATTACACAAATTGTCTTTCGGGCACTACACCTAACACATCCGCAGACCTAAACAACAGGTGTCTGCTGAATGCAATTGTCGGATTAATCTAAGTTTTTCTGGAAGATTAAATGGATAATGATGAATTACAAGAATTGGATTAATCAGTCAATCAATGGACAAGATGAAAGGGACATTGTAAGGATTTCAGAGCCATATCAAATGGAATTAAATCATTGGTTGATAGACTGGACTGTTAGAAGGACACTGATAGTGTCAGTATGGTACAACAGAGGGAATTTCAAGGATATTCAGACAATCTTTTAACGGTTGCTTTTGAAATTCAAATTCAAATCACATGATCTACACCTATAAATAGAGGACTCCTGATTCATATTGCAATACACAACACCAAGATAAGCAACTAAGTTTTTGAGCAAGAAATTGATCAAAGTGCAATCTTATCCTGCTGATACGACATGAACTTTAACTTACTGATCAAGGATTTTCTTCAAGTGTTTCTGCAATCAAGTTCTATATAGTATACACACTTGAAGATTTCAAGCTGCTGATCTTATCATCCTGATCAAAAGCTTGCTGAAAGCTGAATCAATTTCTTGATTTAATCCCTTCTTTTTCAAGATGAACCTAAAGACAGTGAACACTGCTGAAGTGTTAAGGACTGTTGTGTTTTGTGGTGGAGCTGGTGAAGAGGAAATCCTACCCTTCAAGGACCAGTGGAATACTTAGAGCAGCAATCCTACCTATTTCTAGTGTTCAGTCTGTGAAGCCATAGTCATTTGTCAAGGACAAACAGTTTAGGGATTTTGTAACAGCTATCTCAAAGTCTCTAGTGAATTTCCTCTAACATCACATGAGAAGAGTGGACTAACAGGATTACACCACCTGGAACCACTTTAAAACTTGTCTACTTTACTTTATTGTATTGTATTTACTTTATTCTGAATGCTTATCACATCAATCCACTGAACTAGCTGCTGAATCACACTACTTACACTACTGTGTATCCAATACTTAGTATCATATTTAAAACAACAAGTAACAAGGCTTAATTTAATATATTCCACTGCAACAAATTCAATAGTTTCAATAGTCAGCAGACTGCTGAAGGTCAGCAGACTATTGAACACTGCTGAGTTTGTCAACTCCAAAAAGTTTTAAGTGTTAATTTTATTCAACCCCCTTCTAAACTTAACCTAAGACTTTTCAAGGGACCAAGAATTGGTATCGGAGCAGAGCTTCTGTTATGAAGTAATCCTACTTGTTGTGCTTGTGAAAAATCTTTTAAAACTTTTTCAAGATTCTGTTTTCAAGTTTTTGCATCATAGATAGCAACCAGTATGCTCGGACAATGTTAATGTGCTCTCTAGATCGTTTTGATGAGTATAAGCATCGTATGCAGGCTTATATAGCTGCAACTCATGATGAGATGATGGATGTGCTGATTGATGCACCACTGGAGATCACCAAAGTCATAACTGTGGATGGTCAAAATCAAACTATCCTAAAGCCAAAGAATGAGTGGGGTGCTGAAGATAGGAAAAGGGAAAACCTGCATAATATTGCAATTGATATTATCTACAGAACTCTAGATTGCAATATGTACATGAAGGTGAAAGATTGCAAAACTGCCAAAGAACTATGGGAAAGATTGCAACTTATCTGTGAAGGCACTGATGCAATAAAAAAGAACAAGATCAGTGTGTCCAAGCAAAAGTTTCAAGAGTTCAAGATGAAATAAAATGAGACCATTGAACAACTGGAATCTAGGTTCAATGCAGCACATTGAGCAAAGGAAAAAAGATGTCTAGATTGAATGTATAGGTTTACTAGAGTTTGATCTTTGTATAGGTTTGATCAAACAAGCACTGTAACGAGGTCAGCTGACTTGATCAGCAGACATATCTAGGTCAGTAGAGTGTCTAGCACCTGCTGATGGTTGAAGGCTGAGGGTTCAAACTTTGTATTGAAGGCTAAGGGATCAAACTTAGTATTTAAAAGTCAAGGATATGGGATCAGAATTTAGGAAAGTCTGTGATGACTTATACTGATCACATATACCTTGTGTAGAAGGTCTGAGTTCCATTAAAAGTAAAGTGATGATTGGAACTTGGTTATGTTTAAAATGGTGTACTATAACTTCATAATAAAAGTTAGATGAGAAGTAGTCAGTTGAGGTGTTTATGAAACACATCAGACTAAAAGTCAGCTGACCATATATGGACATTAGGAAACCTATACAACAGGTGTCTGCTGAATGCAAAAGTCGGATTAATCCAAGTTTTTCTGGAAGATTAAATGGATAAGGATGAATTACAAGCATTGGATTAATCAGTCAATCAATGGACAAGATGAAAGAGACGTTGTAATGATTTTAGAGCCATATCAAATGGAATTAAATCATTGGTTGACATACTAGACTGTCAGAAGGACACTTACAGTTTCAGTAAGGTACAACAGAGGGAATTTCAGGGATATTCATACAATCCTGTAACGGTTGCTTTTGAAATTCAAAATCAAATCACAGAATATACACCTATACGTAGAGGACTCCTGATTCAGATGGCAATACACAACACCAAGATAAGAAACTAAGTTTTTGAGCAAGAAATTGATCAAAGTGGAATCTTACCCTGCTGATACTACTTGAACTTTAACTTACTGATCAAGGATTTTCTTCAAGTGTTTCTGCAATCAAGTTCTATCCAGTATACACACTTGAATATTTCAAGCTGCTGATCTTATCATCCTGATCAAAAGCTTGCTGAAAGCTGAATCACTTTCTTGATTCAACCCCTTCTTTTTCAAGAAGAACCTGAAGACATTGAAGCACTGCTGAAGTGTCAGGACTGTTGTGTTTTATGGTGGGGCTGGTGAAGAGGCAATCCTACCCTTCAAGGACTAGTGGAATACTTGGAGCAGCAGTCCTACCTGTTTCTAGTGTTCAGTTTGTGAAGCCATAGTCATTGGTCAAGGACAAACAGTTCTCTAGTGAATTTCCTCTAACATCATAGGGGAAGAGTGGACTGTCAGGATTACACCACCTGGAACCTCTACAAAACTTGCCTACTTTACTTTAATGCATTTACTTTTTGCAATTTACTTTACTTTGAATGCTTATCACATCAATCCACTGAAGTAGCTGCCGAATCACACTAATTACACTACCGAGTATCCACTACTTAGTATCATATTTAAAACAACAAGTAACAAGGCTTAATTTAATATACTCCACTGCAACAAATGCAATAGTTTCAATAGTCAGCAGACTACTGAAGGTCAGCAGACTATTGAACCCTATTGAGTTTGTCAGCTCCAAAAAGTTTTAAGTATTAAGTTTATTCAAACCCCATTCTAAACTTAACCAAAGCCTTTTCAAGGGACCAAAAATTGGTATCGGAGTAGAGCTTCTGTTCTGAAGTAATCCTACTTGTTGTGCTTGTGAAAAATCTTTGAAAACCTTTTCAAGTTTCTGTTTCCAAGTTTTTGCATCATGGATAACAACTAGTATGCTGGGACAATGTTGATGTGCTCTCTAGATCATTTTGATGAGTATAAGCATTGTATGCAGGCTTATCTAGCTGCAACTCATGATGAGATGATGTATGTGCTGATTGATGGACCACTGGAGATCACCAAAGTCATAACCGTGGATGGTCAAAATCAAACTGTCCCAAAGCCAAAGAATGAGTGGGGTGCTGAAGATAGGAAAAGGGCAAACCTGAACAATATTGCTATTAATATTATCTACAGAACTCTAGATAGCAAAATGTACATGAAGGTGAAAGATTGCAAATCTGCCAAAGAACTATAGGAAAGATTGCAACTTATCTGTGAAGTCACTGATGCAATCAAAAAGAACAAGATCAGTGTTTCCAAGAAAAAGTTTCAAGAGTTATAGATGAAATCAAATGAGACCATTGAACAGATGGAATCTAGGATCAATGCAATTCTTGATGAACTCACCCTGCTGAATGTTGTTTATACAAAAGAAGAGATCAACACCAGGATTTTCAAAGCTTTACCTGCAAAAGAAGTTTGGGAAATGAAGGTTACTGCAATGGAGGAGTCCAAGACACTACATGAGGAAGATACCTTCAAATTGTTCTCAGATCTCAAAGCTTATGAATTCAGCAATGATCTTGTTGCAAGTGCTGAAAAAGAAGCAACAAAGACAACATCATTGGCTGCTGCTCATATGGAAGAATCATCAAATGTTAAGGATGATGTGCTAGATGAAATGCAAGAGCAAATAGCCCTACTGACCAAAAGAATCAGAATGATGAAATTTGGAAAGGCATCTCCAAGGAATTCTGGCAAGAAAACAACTGAGAAAAAGGATGAATCAAAGAAGGATCATGACTTTTTGTGCTTTAATTGCAAGAAACCAGGACACTTCAAACCTGACAGTCCTGAGTTAAAATAAAAGAAGGATCCTGACTATTTATGCCTTAACTGCAAGAAGCCTGGACATTTTAGACCTGACTGTCCAGACCTGCTGAAGAACAAAGGTCAGCAGAGGAGATCTGGTAGAAAAGCATTGGTTGCTGATGATGAATCTGGCTATAAAGTGGAATCAGAAAAAAGAAATGAACCAGATGACACTGCTCTCATAGCACATATGGATGATTATGCTTTTATGGCTCATATGGATGAAACTGAGGAGGTATACAATTCTGTATCTATTAATACTCCTGCTGAAAGTGAATGTGATTCTACTGGTGGTTCCAATCCAAATATTTCTGACAAAGAAGAGCCTCTAGATGCCCTCCTTAATCAAATGAGGATAATACAATATGGTTATGAGATTGTGAAGGCTGAAAGAGAAGCACTTCAAGCAGAAATCCAAAGATTGAATGTTGAATTAAGAATTCTCAAGGGTAAGGAAGAGGATTATGAACAGAATCAGAATAAGTCTGCTGCACCAGCAGTGGCCACTAAATCTACTGCACAATATAGTTCCACAACTGCATTTAAATCTGGGAAGCCTTATGATGATAAAACAGGTCTTGGATTTGAAACTCAACAGTCTTCTAAGGGTGGATCAAGTAAGGCTGCTGAACCTAGTACCAGAATTGCTCCTAAGTTTGTAGCTGCACAAGATCCAAAACCTCAAAAGGTTGCTAAGGTAGTAAGCCTACTGAAAATGCTTCAAAGAATCAAAATTATAAGTCCAAAGGGACATCAACACCTAACAAAAAGGGTACACCTAAAAGTAGGTCTGCTGGACCCTCTAGACCTGCTGATAGCAGACCTGCTGCAAAGTCTAGTGGACCACAAAAGGGTAAAAACCAGAAATATTCCAATGATAAGAATGTGAAATCCAAAAATGTTAATCATTCAAGGGATACTTATCTCAGGAGGAAAGGCAGATTATTCCCTACTGATGAAGATTGGAATATTCCTGCCCCTGCTGCTTGAAACAATAGATTTAACCATAATGCTAGGGCTAGACCTCAGCAAGGGAATCAGCAGAGGACTCAGCAGAGGCCTCACCATAGACCTCAGCAGAGATCTCAACAGAGACCACAATACAGGGCTGTTCCTAACAGACAACAACCTTATGGTTATGCTAATGCTTCTAACAATATGAGGCCAGAAACCATATGTGTGTGCTACACAACCAAATGTAAGATTATATGGAAATGTAGCATACATATATGAACAAAAGTGCACTTTCCAAAGAAGACCTTATGGAAATTTGCCAAGGGTTGTGCTTACCACTGACCACTATGGGACCAAACAGGTTTGTGTACCTAAAACACATTAAATTTGTTTTGTAGGGTGTCTGGTACTTTGACAGTGGATGTTCCAGACATATGACCAGAAGTAAGCACTATTTGATGAATTATGTGGCAAAGGATGGACCAAAAGTCAATTTTGGAAACAAGGATACACCAGGATATTGAATAGGGTATGGAACACTAGTGAGGAATGGTTTGACAATCAAGAATGTTGCATATGTTGAAGGCTTGGACTACAATCCGCTGAGCACTGGACAATTTTGTGACATGGGTTACAAGGTCACTTTTGACAAAGCCTACTGCATTGTCATGAGTGAAATGGGAGAACAAGTTGTGCTAGTTAGAAGAAGACAACAAAACATGTATGTGGTAGACTGGACCACTGCTGTACCAGAAACCTGCCTCATAGTACACACAAAGTCTGAACTCAACTGGTTATGGCACAAGAAGTTGAATCATCTAAACTTTGATGATATCAATCAGTTGGTGAAGAAGCAGTTAGTGATTGGTTTACCTGAGATCCCACACAAGAAAGATGGAATATGTGATGCTTGTCAGCAAGGTAAACAAACAAAGTCAAGTTTCAAGACAAAGACTAAACAATCAACCAAAAGAGTTTTGAAGCTGATGCATATGGACTTGTTTGGACCAGTGATACCAACAAGTGTAACAGGAAAGAAATACACTCTGGTAGTTGTGGAAGATTATTCAAGATATACTTGGGTTATTTTCATGAACACGAAAAGTGAAACACTTCAAAGATGCCAAATTTTTTGAAGAGATTACAAAATGAGAAAAGTGTCACAGTAGTAAAGATCAGATCAGACAAGATTTTCTAAACAAAGTCATAAGAGAATACTGTGAACAAAATGGTGTGCTGCATCAACTAGCAAATTCTTGAACAACACCTCAAAGAAAATGGGGTTCTTTGAAAGAAAAAGCGACATTAAAAGAAGCGAGAGGACTATGATATGTGAAGCAATGTTACCTGAGAGATACTAGGCTGAAGCAATCAATACAACATGCTACACACAGAATAGAATCTCAGTGAACAAAAAGCTGATGAAGACACCTTATGAAATATTGAATGGAAGAAAGCCAAATATCTCATACTTCCATCCATTTGGGAGCAAGTGCTTTATTTTAAATCATAAGGATCAATTGAAGACCTTCCAACCAAAATCAGATGAAGGAATCTTTTTGGGATATTCTTCAGTCAGCAAGGCCTTTAGAGTGCTGAACAAAAGGACACTAAAACATGAAGAATCCATACATGTTGTGTTTGATGAACCAAAGTTCACTGGAATGGAGGATGAAGAAGTTCCAGAACCTGTTATACATCAAGAAGTCACAAATCTAGAATATGTTGATGTACTAAAGAAGATAAGCAACTTAAAGGTTTCTGATTCTGGAAATGAAGATGCCCCTGCTGAAGGACCTGCTGGTAACACTACTGATACAACAACAGATACATCTCAAGGATCTGCTGATCTCCCTACTAAACCTACAACAGACCCTGCTAAAGATTAGGTTCCTGTAAATCAAGCTAATCAAGATTTACAATGGTTGAAGGATCACCCTGCTGAACAAGTAATTGGTGATGTACAGGAAGGTGTAAGGACAAGAAGACAACTAGAAGCCATGTTTACATGTTTTCTATCTCAAATGGAACCTAAAGTTGTTGAAGAAGCAATTTCTGACCCTGATTGGATAATTGCTATGCAAGAAGAACTCAATGAGTTTGAAAGAAATCAAGTATGGACACTAGTGGAGAGGCCTGATCATTCAATTTTCATTGGTGTTAAGTGGGTTTACAGAAACAAACTTGATGAATCAGGTACCATTGTTAGAAACAAGGCCAGACTAGTAGCAAAAAGCTATTCACAAGCTGAAGGAATAGACTTTGATGAGACATATGCCCCAGTTGCAAGATTGGAAGCTATAAGACTGTTTCTGGCATATGCTGTATATAAGAACTTCAAAGTATACCAGATGGATGTCAAAAGTGCATTTTTGAATGGCCTTTTGGAAGAAGAGGTTTATGTTCAGCAACCTCCTGGTTTTGAAGTTAAAGATCAAGAAGATAAAGTGTATAGACTCAACAAGGCACTTTATGGTTTGAAACAGGCACCAAGAGCATGGTATGAAACTTTATCTCAATTCTTGGTGAACAATGGTTTTACCAAAGGAACCATTGACAAGACTCTTTTTAGAATCAATGAAGGAGACAACACCTTGCTGGTACAGATTTATGTGGATGACATAATTTTTGGTTCTGAAAATGAAGTATTATGTGAAAAGTTTTCTAATCTCATGAAAAGCAAGTTCCAGATGAGTATGATGGGAGAAATGAACTACTTTCTTGGATTACAAGTCAAGCAAATGCAAGATGGAATCTTCATTCATCAAACAAAATACACCAATGAGCTGCTGAAGAAGTTTGGTATGGAAAATTGCAACAAATTATCAACTCCTATGGGTACAAGCATCAGGCTGGATGAAGATAAAGAAGGCAAGGATGTTGGTAAGACTTTATACAGAAGGATGATAGGAAGTCTGCTGTGCCTCACATCCAGCAGACCTGATATATCCTTTGCAGTAGGTGTTTGTGCAAGATTTCAATCTAAACCTAAGGAAAGCACTTAGCTGCAGTCAAAAGGATTTTAAAGTATCTTAAAGAGACTTTGGGAGTATGGATATGGTATTCAAAAGATGGTAGTTTCAATGTTATATCCTACTCAAATTCTGATTATGCTGGGTGCAATATTGATAGAAAAAGAACCACAGGAACTTGTCAGTTGATGGGAAATAGATTTGTTTCCCGGTTTAGCAAGAAGCAGAATTCTATATCAACTTCCACTGGTGAAGCTAAATACATTAATGTTGGAAGCTACTGTGCACAAGTTTTATGGTTAAGACATCAATTAAGGGATTATGGGATTGTAGAAAGAGAAATTCCCATAATGTGTGACAATACAAGTGCAATAGCAATCACAGAAAATCCAGTTTTGCACTCAAAGACCAAACACATTTATGTAAGACATCATTTTATAAGAGATCATGTTGAAAAGAAAGATGTGGTGGTTCTCTATATACCCACTGAAGATCAACTTGCTGATATCTTTACAAAGCTTTTGGATAATGAGAGATTTGCTAAGTTAAGAACTGAACTTGGCATCATCAAGGTTGATTGACCTGCTGATAGGTCAGCAGAGTACTAGAATTCACCAAGGGGACTAGTCTTTGCCCTGCTGGGTGTGCTCACTTGGCAGATTAGTCATTGGTATCAACAATTCCTAAGTGCTCTTATAGTTTGGACAATTGAGCAAATGAAGTTGCCAAGGGGATTGGTCTTTGCCCTGTTGGGTGAGCTCACTTGGTAAATCAGTCATTGGTATTAAACTTCATCTTGTATTATCAGTTGGACAAAACTATATTGTATGAAGATCACCGTGCTTTTATCCATCAAAGCCAGTCGAACTCTTGAGTCTCATCAAGCATATCAGCAGAGTATATTCACACTGACCCTACTGAAGATCAAGTCTACTGAAGATTCAGTCTGCTGGAGATATTACATTGCTGATGAAGTCAAACTTTAATGAAAGTCAACAGTGGAGTAAATGGATATTATTCTTATCCTTTATTACAGTTGTTACAGTACATAACCGTTGCTATGTTAATGGGATCAGTTAGTGGGACACGTGGCATCTCTACATTAATTTCAAGTTGCAAACCGTATGTTTGTATAGTACTAGCACATTGTCCTACCCACTACAACCTCCATCTATATATACATCAGATCGTATATGCAATAATCACTCTATATTCTATGCATTTATACAAGTGTGAACGCTTATCTGTAGAATTTTTCATCTTCTCCATTTTCTCAAGTTCTTCATATAACAAAGGTGGCTGAAGATTTTCATCTTGGATCTAGCCAAAGTGTTAGAGGATATGTTACTGATACAGATGCAACTGACTTAGCAATCAATCTGGGAAGAAGAATCAAATGATTTGATGGATTGGAAAACGTTCTGAATCTCAGATTGGAGAAGATTTCTTACAAAAATGTTTGCAATTTTTGGAGAAATATGGTGATTAGAGATAATGCAGAGGCATTTACAACAACTGTAAATGCTTAGGAGATTGAAGTCTCTTCAGACCTGCAGAGAGAGGTCTTTGGATTTGGTCTAGGAAATGGAGCCCCTACAAATCCAGAATCTATGAGGTTACCAAGGTTAGCTTTTGTTGAATCCATTTGCACAAATCCATCTTCAACAATAGCCTTGAATATAAATGTCAAGAATATGCCTTGGAATATAACCTTCGGAGCAAGTACATTGCTAAGAATCTGTTGGGTTTTGTTGGAAGGCTTGATACTCTGTTAGGACCCAAAATAGACATGATGATAATCATATCAAGGAGTATGAAATTTGACTGGGCTGGTTTCTATGTGCAATATATGAAGAAAATAATGACTGATGAAAGAGAAACCATAAGAAAGAGGTTGAAAGAGAAGAAACCAGTTGGATATATAGGCTTAGGTTTTGTTTTAAAGACTAAACCTTTGGGGTTAATGGTTCAGGCCCTGCTGAATCATTTGGATATTGCTGATGTTGCTCCATCGACCATCAACAAGGCCAGATATAAGCCAGAGATTAACACTCCTATCCCAGGCTTTGATGATGATGATAAGATACAAGAAGTGGAAAGTGATGGTGAGCAGGAACAAAGAACAAAAGCTAGAAATGATGATCAACCTGCTGCACCAAAGAAGACAATAGAGAAGAGAAAGGCTGCTGATACAAGAAAGATAACAGAGATGTTAAAGCCAAAGAAGACAAAGCAATCAGTAGACGCTGCCAAGTCTACTGAAGTTAGCACTACTGAGCCTTCTGAGCCTGCTAAGAAGACTGCTGCAGATTTACTCAAAGAACAGCTCAAAGAGGTATCAAAGAAGAGAAAGGTTGCAACTAAAGAGCAATTGGAAGAATCTCTTTTTGAGACCCCAGAAAGACCTTCTAAGAGAAGGAAACAAACTATGAAGAAAAAGGGACATGGCAAAGGAAAAGAATTAAGAGTTCTAGAGGAACAAAGGGTTGAAGAAGCAGAAGAAGCTGTTGAATAAGAAGTTGTAGAGACTACTATGGAGGCTACTGAGATTGTAGAAGACCCTGCTGAAACGGCAAAGACTCAGGGGGAAGGAGAGATGGATAAGACCCCTACTGAGGAGCATACAATTCAGGGGGAAGCAAGTGTGGAACAATTGGAAGTCGTAGACACAAATGTACCTGCTCAAGAGTCTACTGATCTTTTTGTGTCTGCTAAAGATACCCTGACTCATCTTGTTGAGACATTTGACAGTCAACAAGTTGAGAAACCTGCTGCAAAGAAACTTTCCATGCCATATGAAAAAAGTCAAAAAGCCTAAGGAAAATCCTGACTTTAAGAAGATTACAAAGTACTTTGAATGGAAGTTTGGTTTCTACAAGAGGCAAAAGCCAGCAGCAGAGCCAATGAGTGGATTTGAAGAATGGGCCTTTGCAAATCTTGGAGTGGAAAGTTTGTTAGGACTAATTGATATATCACTCCTTGAAATGAGACTACTGGAACTCATTGAAGATGGAAGAAACAAAGGAAGTATAATCTTTAAAGATCCTTAGTATACACCTTCTGATGATAGTAATGATTCATCATCCTCTGATTCAGATGATGATCATCCTATGCATCCTAGTGAGTCTAGTGGTGTTGGAAAAGAAAAATCAAGTGAGCAAGCTGGACAAGAGCCTACTGAAAGGTCAGTAGAGCAACCTGTTGAGGATGGCAAGTCTGCCGAGGGACAGCAGACTGATAATCTAGACCAAGAATTGTTTGCTGCATTTACTGAGGATTTGGATTTACAGATTGCAGCAGCAACACTTCTTGAAGTTGATATTTTGAAGAATGCTACTGAAGTTATAGTGGTTGAGCAGAGTGAAGCCATATCTGAGGAATCTGCTCAATATCAAGATAGCATTGATACTGATGAAACCTTAGCATATGCAGCTGAAGTACTAAGAGAAATTGATGAGGTCAGAAGTGTGTTGCAGGAAAATATGAACATTTTTCAAAGTGTTGAAGACATGAAGGTTCAGTGTGCTGAGGTTCAGACATCAACTGAATAATGGTCGGAACTGGAGGTCCAAAGTACTGAGGATAAGACAGTATTAAAATAAAGGTTGGATATTTTGTTAGGATTGGAGGAATCCCCTGTGTCTAGCATGGAGGCTACTGAGGATGTTGCCCCTGCTGATAAAAGTGGACAAGAAGCTGCTGATGAACTATCTGAGGAGTAACTTCTTGATTATGATCTTAGTGATGAGGAATTTCAATTGCCTCAAGAAGAAGAAGAAGCACCTCAACAAGAAGAAGAAGAACCTGTCATTGAGCATGTACTTGAATTGGATGAAGAAGGTCCTGAGCCCTATGTATGGGACAGAACAAGAGCAATTGTGGTGAGGGTACCAAGGGCCGATGACAATGCTGAAGGATCTACTAAGAACTTTGCTGGTGGTATGGTTGCTGCAATACCAATACACATTTTGGAAGAGTTGAGAGCTGTCAGAGATGATATCACACAGCTGAGAACTCAATTGACAATGAGTGAGCAAAGATTTGAAGATTTGGTCAATCTGGTGAAGAATAGAGGAAGGACTAAAGAGACTGTTGCATCCAATGTCACCTCTGTACAATTTTCCATCAATGATATGTTTAGAGAAGTCGCTAATGTCAAGCAAGATGTTGCAAAGAAAGATAAGTTCATGGTTGAGCAAATTTCTTCTTTGCACAAGGAAGTTGATAAGTTGACTGAGACACCTAGCAATGCTGCACTGATCTAAAGCTTATTGAAAGAATAAATCTGTTGGAGCAAACAATGGAAGGCCGGATTACTTCAGTTGATACTAGAACAGAAATAATGGAGGGACAACTGAATAATTTTTGTTAACACATAGGAAAGTGTTATTAGCCTACTGAACCGTTTTATTGATGATGTCAATAGGGGGGAAGAAGGTCAAACATCAGAAGCAAAATAAGCTGCAAGAGTTTACAATCAGAAGAGGTTTCAGGCCATCAATGCTTTTAGAGCACTTGCACCTGGCAGATTACAATTAACAGATGATCTACAGAAGGAGTTCAAGGCTGTGTTTGTTGCAAGAAGGAGACCTTACCATGTTATGACCTTCATAGAAGGTCTAGAAGCTTTTCTTGCAAACAAACTATAGGAGGCAATGATCAAATCTCTAAGAGCTACAACAAGAGGAGGTCAGAGTGGAAGATCAATCGGAGGTAGAGGTCAGACTGCTAAGAAAAGAGCAAAGGCTTCCTTGGATGAATTTAAACACTTCTATATAAGACAAGGTTTCAACTTTCAAAGCATAAGGTTGACTCTACCTGAGGCTTGGAAGAGATAGAAGTTGCTACATACCTGCATTGACTTTACTACTCTTGAAAATGAATGGATGTCGGATATGGTCAAGGAAATCAAGGAATATCAACACTAGTGAGACCAAGAAAGAGATGGAAACTAGATCATCAAACTCATTTTCATATCCTTTATCTTTATGCTGACTCTAATTGTAATAGTTTTGAACAAAAGTGCACTTAATGATATATGAATGAAATTTGTTTTGTTTTTGCATTTCTATATTTTTGCTTTGCTGTAAGGAGGGTATTGGCATCATTACTAAAAAAGGGAAATTGTTAGACATATTTTAGTTTTAATGATGAATGCCAGACTAGCTGTTATAGAGCAAAGACAAATAGATGTCTAGATTGAATATATAGGTTTACTCGAGTTTGATCTTTGTATAGGTTTGATCAAACAAGCACTATAAAGAGGTCAACTGACTTGATCAGCAGACCTATCTAGGTCAGTAGACTGTCTAGGACCTGCTGATGGTTGAAGGCTAAGGGTTCAAACTCAGTATTGAAGGCTAAGGGATCAAACTTAGTATTTAAAAGTCAAGGATATGGGATCAGAATTTAGGGAAGTCTGTGATGACCTAAACCGATCACATATACCTTGTGTTGGAAATAAAATTTATGTTTTGATGATGATTCATCAGTTATTTTAATTATTATATTTAACCCCATTGATGAAGTGTCATAACTAGCTGTTATGGTGCAAAGCAAAAAGATGTTTAGAAATCAATGTATAGGATTTAATAGAGTCGGATATTCGTATATGTTAAATCAGACAAGAACTGTAATAGATCTAGGATCAGAACTGAGAAAACGAGAAACTGGCCTATTAAACTGAGTTCATAACTGAAGATTAATCAACTGATAAAAACTGACTAAGAGCACACCAACTGAAGGCTGAGGGATCAGACTCAACTATAGAAAAAGAACTGAAGAAAGTAAGTTTGCTAAGAGACACATACTCGGTTGACTTATCTAGAACTGAAGAACTGAGGGTTTAGACTCAGTTATCGAAGATTGAAGAACTGAGGGTTCAAACTCAGTTTTGAAGATCTAAGCCAAGACTGTAAAGTTAGAATTCAGGAAAGTCTATGATGGCCTGAACTGACTTTATGGATCTTGATAGGAGGACTAAGTATCATTAGGAAAATGATATCTTAGCTGAGTTATGAGTTATGAGTTATGGTGTACTCTGATTAAGTCAATTATAATCAGATGTGAAATGGAGTTCTGAGTTTTTAAAGAAGAGTAAAAACTCAGTTAATGCTCTTGAGCTGAAAACTGACTAAGATAAGTTTTCATGCTGAGGTCAAGGAAAGCTGAAGGAAAATCTGACTGTTATAAAGCAGACATTTGTCAGAAAGGACACTGACATTCATCAGAATAAGCAGGACCACCAACGGATACAAGAATTCAAATACAAACGTTCAAATTCAGCTAACCGTTGGAGAAACCCCTATAAATAGACTACTTCTACTACAAGAAAAAGTGTGGAATTCTAAGAATTAATCTAGTCGATAAAGGCTTATACCAAGGGGGAAAATACACCAAAAGAATTCCTGCTAAGCACTTAATTGCAAGATTAAGAAATCTTCATAAGCATTCAAAGAAAGATCAAGTAATATTTTGAAGAATACAGAGCCGTGCATAATATACATATCTAGAAGAAGAAGCTCAAAACACAATTGAATCATAGTTATTGATTCAAGACTCAACTTTGATTCTGTCAAAGGTTTATACTGTGAAAAACCAAGAAGGTGTGAAGGACAGTTGAGTGCAGTCAGGAAGACTGTGTTTGTGTAGAGCTGGTGAAGAGGCAATTCTACCCTCTAAGGACCAGTGTAGCTAGCTTGGTTCAAACAGCAATTCTACATGTTGAAGACTGAAGCTGGAAGATTGTGAAGCTAGGGATTAGTGAAGGACAATCAAGTGTTTAGAATTTACTTTGTGTCTTGTAACTATAAACCTCAAGAACATAGTGAATTTTGCCTCCTACATCACAGGGGAAGAGAGGACTGACAGGATTACACCACCTGGAACCTCTATAATTCTTGTTTCATTTACTTACTTACTTTACGCATTTATTACATACTGCATCTAAGTATACACAACATCTAATCACACTCAGCAAACACAAGAAATTGAGTCAGCACTACATTGCATTATATTTAGACAATCTGATAAACTCAAGTTTCATTTAAAGGCTTAACTTAATCCGCTACCAGTTAACTCAGTTCAGCATAAGTCAGCACTGACTTATACTCAACTATGTTAACTTAACTCCACACAAGTTTAAGCTGAACTCAATCTGCTCAAGATTCAGTTTTCAGATAGGTTTTTAGGGACAAGTTTATTCACCCCTCCTCTAAACTTGTGTAAACCTCTCCAAGGGACCAATAATTGGTATCGGAGCGGTGCTTCTGTTCCGAAGAGATCCATAGCTGAATCTCTATATCAGTTTGTTTGCTTGAAGTAACTGGGTAACAGTTATTTCTGATACCAACAATTGGTATCGGAGCAAATCTTCTACTTTGAAGAGATCTCCGATTGAGTTCTATCAGTTTGTTTGCTCGAAGTAACTGGGTAACAGTTATTTCCGATACCAACAATTGGTATCGAAGTAGTTCTTCCTTTTGGAGGTGATCCAAAGTTACTACTGCCTCGAGTTCTTCTGTTTCAAAGACCCTTAAATTTTCTCTTTCAAAGTTTTCAAAACTTGCATCATGGAGTCACACAATCATTTTAGAAATATGCTAAGTTGTTCATTTTTTAGATTTGATGAGTACAAAACTAAATTTCAGGCTCTTGTTGCTGAAACTCAAGAAAAGCTGATTGAGACATTCATTGATGAACCATCCCTTACAAACAATGAAGATAATGCTGAAATTTGACCCATAAGCTTTGGAGGAAATGATCATGGTGAAAGTGATGAAGAAATCATACTCTTTGGGACTGACCTAACATACAACAATGCTGGATTAGACAAAGGAAAGAAGATAATAGAAGATGAAGAAGCTAGAACTGAAAATTTATCTATTAGACACCATGAGGTAAGTGCTTCTACATCCAACTATCACAATGCCATGAACAGTCAAAGAAATGAAGATCTCAACAAAGACTTGGACATACTTATAAAGGAATTAGAGGAAATTCAAAAGAATTGTTGAGAGCTGATTTGAATGCTGAAATCAACCTTATCATGGCTAACAATGGAGCTAAGGAAAATTGCTCAATCGATGAACTGACAGAAGTAATAAACATCACAGAATCATCGGTTGTCCCGTCTTAAAATATTCAGTTCAAACCAGGAAAACCATTTGGAAACAGAACCGGTTTAGGGTTTGACACTCAGCAAAATTCTAAGTTCGGACCTAGTGTAGTTTCAGCTAAGTTTGTAGCTGCACAAAAGTCAAAAACTCATAAAACTAACAATATTGTTAGAACTGACAATTACTCAGCACAACCTCGACCTAAAACTGACAAAACTATAAAATCAGTTAGAGGGAATCCACAAACTGAAAGATTCTACAGAAAAACTCAGAAGGCTGAAAAAGGCAGAACTGATCAAAGATCAGTTAAAAGAACATTTAAGTCTCACCCATCAAGGAATGAAAATCATTCATGGAATACCAAATTCAGGGGGAAAGGAAGACTTTTTCCCACTGATGAAGACCGGAATGGACCTATGATTACTCTGTTTCACAAAATCCTCAATAAAAAGACGTTCGAGTCAAGAAGGCAGAATTTTGTGAAAACTGACCACACTCAGTCAAAACATCAAGAAAAGTATAAGGATTAAACTGATAAGTCATCTAGGACTTACAGAAATACAAAAACTAATCAAAACGGACCCAAACAGATATGGGTACCAAAAATTTCTTTTCTGTTTTGCAGAAGAAAAACTGAACGGACGACTGACTCAAAATTTGGATAAGATCAAAGCTAAATCCCTACAATTGGAGATACACCGTATCTACTACATTTACTGACGCAAGGTACGGATGACAGAAAATTTATGACCTACATTCATCTCAACCATCCATCTTCTCCACTCACCATCCTTTTCGCGATCTCAACGCCAGATGGAACTTATGACAAGACAACCCACTCAAAACTTTCTAACTACCCTTTCTACCATTTATAAATACTTTATTATTTTCTTTTCCTAAATTCTTTACACACAGTTTTTTCATAATCCTCATTCAAATTCAAAAATTTCTTCGAATTCTGTTCAAACTTCAAAAATCATGTCTTTTACCCAAGTTGAACCGGGAATGATCATCTCACTCGATCAATATATCACAAGATATACAGATCAAACACTAGTCAAACAGATTGCAGAGAAAATCCGGAAAATCAAAGGTCCGGAGCAGGTGTTCAACATCAATTTCAAGAGTGTGTGCCTGGATAGCATTGGTGACTTCTATGAGTTTAGAAGAACTGACATAGAAGAATCAGACATTCACACTTACATCACTCAAGTCAATGGAAAAGAAAGTTGAGGCGCTGAGGCATAAATTGAAGAACTGATTTATATATCTAGAAGAAGAAAGCTCAAATCACAAGTTGAATCATAGTTATTGATTCAAGTATCAACTTTGATTTTATCAAAGGTTTTAGACTATGAAACACCAAGAAGGTGTGAAGGACAGTTGAGTCGCAATGTAAAGACTGTTTGTGATGAGCCGGTGAAGAGGCAATTCAACCTCTAAGGACCAGTGTAGCAAGCTTAGTTCAAACAGCAATTCTACCTGTTGAAGACTGAAGCTGGAAGATTGTGAAGCTAGGGATTAGTGAAGGACAATGAAGTGTCTAGAATTTACTTTGTGTCTTGTAACTATGAACCTCAAGAACAAAGTGGATTTGACCTCCGCATCACAAGAGAAGAGAGGACTGACATGATTACACCACCTAGAACCTCTATAATTCTTGTTTATTTACATTACACTTTTACTTACTACATTGTAGTTATATTCGTCTAGTTCACATACTCAGGAAACACCAGAAACTGAGTCAGCTTATTAACTAATAACTCATATTTTTACAAAGGCTTAATTTTATCCGCTGCCGGTTAACTCAGTTAAGGATAAGTCAGTTTTGACTTATACTCAGCTAAGTTAGCTTAACTCCGCACAAATTTTAGTTGAACTAAATCTGGTTTAAGATTCAGTTTTTGGGAGACGTTTTGGTGACAAGTTTATTCACCCCCTCTAAACTTGTGTTAGCCTTTTCAAGGGACCAACAATTGGTATCGGAGCAAATCTTCTATATTGAAGAGATCTCCGATTGAGCGTTATTCAGTTTGAAATAACTGGGTATCAGTTGTTTCTTTGACCAACCTTAGCTGACTCTCTAAAACAAATTAGTTGCTTAAGTTTTTCAAAACTACATCATGGATACACAACATCACTTTAAAAACTTGATAAACTCTTCATTTTTAAGATTTGATGAATATACAAAAATAAATTGCAGGCTCTGGTGGCTAATACTCAGAAAAAACTGGTTGAAACATTTATTGAAGATCCATAAATCGCCAAGTCTGAAGAAAATGATGAGACTCTACCCATAAGCTTTGGAGGAAATGACTATGGTGAGAATAATGAAGAAATTGTACTATTTGGAACTAGTCTAATGAACAACTCTACCAAATCAAGCAAAGGCAAGCAGATATTGGAATATGAAGTAGATGAAACTGAAAACTCATCAGTCAAATATCCTGAGGCAAGTACTTCCATTTTTAACACTCACACTGCCATGAACAATCATAGAAATGAAGATTTCAATGAGACCTTGGACATAATCATAAAGGAATTAGAGGTAATTCAAAAGAATTATGAGAATGTCAAAAAGGAAAAAGATCTATTGAAAACTGAAGTTCTAAGATTAACTGCTTAGATCAATCTTATCAAGGCTAATAATGGAACTAAGGAAACATGCTTAACTGATGACCTAACTGAGGTAATAAATATCACATAATCATCAGTTGATCCAATTCCTAACATTTAGTTCAAACCGAAAACCATTTGGAGACAGAACTGGTTCAGGGTTTGATAGTCAGCAAAATTCTAAGATCAGACTTAGTACAATTGCACCAAAGTTTGTAGCTGCACAAAAGTCAAAAACTCAGAAAACTGACAATATTATTAGAACTAATAATTACTCAGCACAACCTCGAACTAAAACTGACAAAACTGTAAAATCAGTCAGTGGCAAAAGCAAACTGAAAGATTTTATAGAAAATACCAGAGGACTGAAAAAGGCAAAACTGATCAGAAATCAGTCAAAAGAACATTCAAGTCGTAGTCACAAAAGAATGAAAATCATTCATG
Source organism: Gentiana macrophylla (assembly GCA_026214975.1). Lineage (NCBI taxonomy): Eukaryota > Viridiplantae > Streptophyta > Magnoliopsida > Gentianales > Gentianaceae > Gentiana > Gentiana macrophylla. The sequence goes on along the minus strand of CM047809.1, from coordinate 32,484,486 downwards.
GAATAACAGATTCAGGGGAAAAGGAGGACTATTTCCTACTGATGAAGACTGGAATGCACTTGTAATCTCTAAAAAATCATATCAGTTTCACAAAATGAATGAACAAAAGACTGTTGGATCAAAACAGCAAAATTCTGTAAAAACTGACTATACTCAGCTGAAAAATCGAGAGAGGTATAAACATAAAATTAATAAGACTTACAAGAATACAAAAATTAATCAAAAAGGACCCAAACAGGTATGGGTACCAAAGATCTTTCATTCTGTTTTGCAGGAAAATATCAACAGCTGAAAAATGAGAAGTTGCAATTCTTAAACTCAATTGTACTCACAACTGAGTTTTTGAATTTACTATAACTTCTAGATAAGGAAAAAAACTGGATATGGACAGCTGTAGATACACTGCATCTACCGTATTTACTGATACAAGCTACAGATGACAGAACAGATGTGACCTACCTTAATCTCAACCGTCCATCTTTTCCACTCATCACCCTTTTCGCAATCTCAACGATTCTTTGATAAGACGTTTTGAATCCCACTCAGATCTATCAACCACTTTATCTACCACTTATAAATACCATCGATTTTTTCCCATTAATTCTTTACACTCAGTTTTTATTCTAATCATCCTTTGAAGTTCTTTCTCTCAATTATCTCAATCCAACTAAATTTTCAGAAATAATGGCCTTCACCCGAATTGAACTAGGAATGATCATCTCACTTGATCAATTCATTGCTAAATACACTGATCAGACCCTCGCCAAGGAAATCGCAACAAAAATTTAAGAAATCAAGGGTTTGGAGCATGTGTTCAGCATTAATCTGCAAAGTGTTTGTTTGGATAACATTGGAGATTTCTATGAATTTGGAAAGACATCCATTGAGAGAGAAGATGTTCACACCCTCACAACCACTGTTAATGAAAGGGAAATTCAAGTCATTGAGGATCTAATTGCAGATATCTTTGGCTTCAAAAAATCTAGAGGTTCAGCTGCTGTCAAATTAAGCAAAGAGCAGAAAGAAAAGTTGTGGAAAGTTATCGCAGTAAATTCAGATTCCCCAGTATTGCAGACTGGAAGCATAAGTCTACTCAAACCTGAATTCAACTTTCTTACCAAGATGTTGGAAAATTGCGTGATTGGAAACGCATGAAACTTTAGCAATTTGTCCGGCACCAAACTGGATCTGTTGTACGTTATTTGGTTCAAAGAAGATTTCAATTGGCAAAGGCTCATTCTGGATCAACTATTGGCACAATCTTTTGATGTACCCAAGAAGAAGACAGATGTGAAGAAAGGCGGATTTTATCACAAGAAGACTCTTGCTATTTTAGTTCAAAGGATTCTTGACCACTTTAAAATCGCAAAGAATAAGGAAACTGCAATTGTAGACGGGAAATTTGCAATCAAAGAAGAAAAACCTAGAAAGAGGAAAGCGGATGGTTCTGAAATCAAACCTAAGAAAAAGAGCAGAAGATCGAAGAAGCCTCGAACCGGCACTAAGGCTCTTGAACAAATTGATGAAATGATAAAAAGGAAGAGGTAGCTGGAAGCTTCAATTCAAACAAAGATTGCTAAAACTGCAAAGAAGGTTTTGGAGCCTTCTCCAACAAAATCCGCTACTTCAGTTGCTGAAAGCTCAACAAAGAAACTGAGAACTGAAGAAACCCCCACCGAACCAACCTAAACTGAGAAAGTCCTTACTGAAAAAGAAATCTCAATTAGAGAAGAAGTTGTTCCTTCACTGCCAGAAACGGAAACACAGAAGGAAGATGACATTCAGGAGGAACATACCTTGAGAGATGAGTTTGATGATGAAGAAACTGACAGTGAGGAAAGGCTGATTGACTTAGAGACAATGACCATGCTCAAGCTACTCTCCAAGTCTAGATCCACAACACAAAAATCAGCATCTAGAATTGAGTATGAGGAGTCATTCAAGAACGTTGAAACTTCTCAACCTGAAGAAAAAGATCTTACTGAAATTGAATCAAGACCTGTACAAGTCATCACTCTGGATGAGCTTGTCAGTGAAACTGAAATTGTTCCGGAAGATAAGAAAGTAGAAGAATCAGTTGCTGAAAAAGATGTGGAACCGGCAAAAGATCAGGCTGATGAGCCAACACCTGAAGAATAACCAGTTGTAGAACTGGAACTTGAGTTAGCAAAAGAACAAGTCACTGAGCTTGTAGAAGAACTTGTTATTGATGAAAAGATTTTGGAAACTGAGCCTACCATCTCAGTTCCTGTTATTGAAACTGAAAGCAGCTTAATCCTAGTTGTTGCTGAAGGGGATACCAACAAAACTGATCTGGAGATAACTGAAGAAACTGAAAGAGTTGAATCTCCTGTGGAATCTAATTTGGAAATTCCAAGAGAAAGTGAAGTAATCACAACCCCACCTAAATTATCTGTTAACGTCGGTTAATTGATAGTAGCTGATTGCAAGAGACTGCACGCTTATCAAAATTGGAAACTCAGCTCCATATCAAATCAAAAAAGCCAGTTAGCAGAAATGGAAATCACAGAGAAATGGGTGTTTGATCTTTACAACATCACTCATTTATCCGAACTGATCAACACTGATGAATTTTTGAGCAATGGATATGCGTTGATCAGAGACAGTTATTGGAAGAAAACTGCAGCAGGAGGAAGCTCTAAGAAAGATGAAAATGACGACGATAATGGTGATGATTCATAGGGAGACCCTATTTTTCAAAAAGGAATTCTCGCATCAATTCAAGAAAAGAAATCTGGAGATGATAAGAACACTGATGACATTGAAGACACTTCTGAAGAAAGTAGTGGAGATTCAGACTCTGAAACTCAGTCTGAATCTAGAAGTGAAGACAAGGAAGGTTATCAGTCCCCAACTGACAAAACTGTGCGTGAGATAGCATTGGCTGAAGTTGAGAAAGCTGGTGAAGATTCTGATGATGATTTCAATGTGAAAATATCACCAGTTAGAGAAATTGACCAGTCAAGTCTAGAAGAAGTAAGGAGACAATCTGAGGAGAGGAGAAAGTCTGTGGAATTCAAAGAAAAACTCAAGAAGATTGTTTCTACTCCCGTTAAAGAAACAAAAGTTAGTAAAACTGGAGTAGATAAAACTGAAGTGCAAGTTGTTGAAATTGGAGCAGATAAGACTGAAGTGCAAAAAGCTGACACTGTAAAAGACATTCCTACGCACGTTGATATTATCAAATTCTACACAATGAACTGATCCACATTCAGAAAGATGATATTAGTTTATTTGGAAAAGTAAAGTCCTTGGAAGAAAGCAAGACTGAGACGACTGACATGGAGAAAAGATTGGATAATTTCAGAAGTGACTGTCAGAACACTTTGATTGAAATTCACAAAACAACCATTGAGAATGATTCAAGAAAAGCTGAAACTACAGAGAGATGGGAAGGCATTCTCAATAACTTGGTTGACAGAATGGCTTTAATGGAAAATGGAATGAAGGACTTAGTTGTAGCTCAAACCATATTGGCATCAAACCTGCAACATCTCAACTCCCACATCAAGCGCTTGATCGATAAGAATTATGTCAATAAGGGGAAAAGTTTGGATATGTTAAAAGTCAATACGTTAGATATGCCAAAAGTTCTGGAGAACATTGATGCTAAACTGGTTGAAATGAAGAAAGATAGAGGAGACTTTACAGATGAGGAAATGGAGCTAATTGCAAAATTTGCTGAACCAACTGAGAAAATACTTGGCCTAGATTCTCGTCTTTACAACATTTTCAAAGACTTACCCTTGAAAGAAGGAGAATCAAGAGAACAAGCCTTATCAACTTTTTTGAACATGCAAAAAGTTATCATGCATTTCTAGCACAAACTAGGCAAATGGGAGTGGAATGGCACCCTAGAGAAGGTCTCAGAAAAAGTTGAGAAAGAGGAACCTAAGTTTGTGTTAGAACTACTGAGAACTGGCACGAGCGAAAAACTGAAACAAATCGTGTTTGTGTTTGCTGTACTTTTCAACAGCAAATTTTTCAGTAATCACAATATGTCCAACTCATGGAACATTTATGAAAATATTCATGGAATTGAAAGCACGGCAACAAATGAAGCCATGAAGAAGTATGTTGAAGTTTATGATAATAAACTCAGTGAAACTGGCAAGTGAAGGAAAATAAGCTGCCACTTAGTTTCTTTTCATGTACTATATTTTAATACCATGTATTGTAACTCAGTCTTCTTAATAAAATATCAGTTTCTCAGTTCGTCTTGTTTGTGTTTATTTTGTCTTTATCTTTTTGCATTGCTTTTACGTAGGGTATTGATATCATCAAAAAAGGGGGAAATTGTTGGAAATAAAATTTATGTTTTGATGATGATTCATCATTTATTCAGTTATTGTTTTTAGATCCTATTGATGAAGTGTCATAACTAACTATCATAGTGCAAAGCAAAAAGATGTCTAGAAATCAATGCATAGGATTTAATAGAGAATGATATTTGTATAAGTTAATCAAACGAGCACTGTAATAGTTCTAGGATGAGAACTGAGAAATTGAGTATTTAACTTAAAGAAACTGAGATCCTCAAGAGATACTGGAAAACTGACATAAGAGCACACCAACAGAAACTGAAGAAGGTAAGTTCACTGAGGGACACAGACTCAGTTGACTTATCTAGAAGATAGAAGAACTGAGGGATCAGACTCAGTTATTGAAGACTGAAGAACAGAGGGTTCAAACTCAGTTTATAAAGACTAAGCCGAGACTGTAAAGTTAGACTTCAGGCAAGATTGTGATAACCTGAACTGACTTTATGTATCTTGTATAAAGGCCTAAGAATCATAAGGACAATGATATCTTAGATGATTGTTTGATAATGGTGTACTCTGATTTAGTCAATTATAATCAGATGAAAGATAGAGTACTGAGATATTGAAGAAGAGTAAAAACTCAGTGAATGCTCTTAAAATCTGGAAACTGACTACGTCATGTTTGAATCAGTTTTTAACTGAAGAAAGGAGAAACTGAAGATAAATCTGACCGTTATAAGATAAGCAATCTTATTGGACACACAGATATGTCAGGAAGGACACTGACACAAAAAGGAAAGCAAGACCACTAACGGCTATAAGGATTCAAATTCAAATAATCTAACCGTTAGAGAAACCCCTATAAATAGACTACTTCTACACCAAGAAGAATGACGGAATTCTAAGATTTAATCGAATCAAGAAAGTTCATACCAAGGAGGAAAGAAAATCAAATTAAAAGAATTCGTGCTAAGCACTTAATTGCAAGATCACGAAATTTCTTCAAGTGTTCATAAGCATTCAAAGAAAGATCAAGATCAATCATTTGAAGAAAACAGAGTTGAGCACATAATTTATATATCTAGAAGAAGAAAACTCAAATCACAAGTTGAATCATAGTTATTGATTCAAGTCTCAACTTTGATTTTATAGTGGATTTGACCTCCGCATCACAGGAGAAGAGAGGACTGGCATGATTACACCACCTGGAACCTCTATAATTATTGTTTATTTACATTACGCTTTTACTTACTGCATTGTAGTTATATTCATCTAGTTCACATACTCAACAAACACCAAAAACCGAGTCAACATATTAACTAATAACTCATATTTTTACAAAGGCTTAATTTTATCCACTGCCGGTTAACTCAGTTAAGGATAAGTCAGTTTTGACTTATACTCAGCTAAGTTCGCTAACTCCGCACAAATTTTACTTGAACTAAATCTGGTTTAAGATCAGTTTTTGGGATACGTTTTGGTGACAAGTTTATTCACCCCCCCTAAACTTGTGTTAGCCTTTTCAAGGGACCCATAAAACTGGAAATTAATTTCTTTTCATGTATTTGTACTTTAATACCATGTAACTCAGTTATCAATAAAATCTCAGTTTCTCAGTTCTTCGTTTTCTTTACTTTGTTTTGTCCATATCTTTTTGCATTTCTTTTAAGGAGGGTATTGACATCATCAAAAAAGGGGAAATTATTGGAAATAAAATTTATGTTTTGATGATGATTCAACAGTTATTTTAATTATTATATTTAACCCCATTGATGGAGTGTCATAACTAGTTGTGATAGTGCAAAGCAAAAAGATGTCTAGAAATCAATGTAGGATTTAGTAGAGTATGATATTTGTATAAGTTAAATCAGACAAGAACTGTAATAGATCTATGATTAGAACTGAGAAAACGAGAAACTGGCCTATTAAACTGAATTCATAACTGAAGATTAATCAACTGATAAAAACTGACTAAGAGCACACCAACTGAAGGCTGAGGGATCAGACTCAGTTATAGAAAAAGAACTGAATAAGGTAAGTTCGCTGAGGGACACAGACTCGGTTGACTTATCTAGAACTGAAGAACTGAGGGTTCCGACTGAGTTATTGAAGATTGAAGAACTGAGGGTTCAAACTTAGTTTTGAAGATCTAGGCCAAGACTGTAAAGTTAGAATTCAGGAATGTCTGTGACGGCCTGAACTGACTTTATGGATCTTGACAGGAGGACTAAGTATCAAAAGGACAATGATATGTTAGCTGAGTTATGAGTTATGGTGTACTCTGATTAAGTCAATAATAATCAGATGTGAAATGGAGTACTGAGTTTTTAAAGAAGAGTAAAAACTCAGTTAATGATCTTGAGCTGAAAACCGACTAAGGTAAGTTTTCATGCTGAGGTCAAGGAAAGCTGAAGGAAAATCTGACCGTTATAAAGCAGACATTTGTCAGAAAGGACACTGACATTCATCAGAATAAGCAGGACCACCAACGGATACAAGAATTCAAATTAAAACGTTAAAATTCAGCTAACCGTTGGAGAAACCCCTATAAATAGACTACTTCTACTACAAGAACAAGTGTGGAATTCTAAGAATTAATCTAGTCGAGAAAGGCTTATACCAAAGGGGAAAATAAACCTAAAGAATTCCTGCTAAGCACTTAATTGCAAGATCAAGAAATCTTCATAAGCATTCAAAGAAAGATCAATTAATCTTTTGAAGAATACAGAGCCGTGCATTATTTACATATCAAGAAGAAGAAGGTCAAACACAATAGAATCATAGTTATTGATTCAAGACTCAACTTTAATTCTGTCAAAGGTTTAGACTGTGAAACACCAAGAAGGTGTGAAGGACAGTTGAGTGCAGTCAGGAAGACTGTGTTTGTGTAGAGCTGGTGAAGAGGCAATTCTACCCTCTAAGGACCAGTGTAGCAAGCTTAGTTCAAACATCAATTCTACCTGTTGAAGACTGAAGCTGGAAGATTGTGAAGCTAGGGATTAGTAAGGACAATCAAGTGTTTAAAATTTAGATTGTGTCTTGTAACTGTAAACCTCAAGAACATAGTGTATTTGGCCTCCTACATCATAGGGGAAGAGAGGACTGACATGATTACACCACCTGGAACCTTTATAATTCTTGTTTCATTTACTTACATACTTTACGCATTTACTTACTGCATCTAAGTATACATAACATCTAATCACACTCCGCAAACACAATAAACTGAGTCAGCACTACATTGCATTATATTTAGAAAATCTGATAAACTCAAGTTTCATTTAAAGGCTTAACTTAATCATTTGCCGTTTATCTCGATTCGATAAGTCAAAGACGACTTATACTCAGGTAGGTTAACTTAACTCCACACAAGTTTGAGCTGAACTCAATCGGCTCAAGATTCAGTTTTCAGATAGGTTTTTGAGGACAAGTTTATTCACCCCCCCTCTAAACTTGTGTAAGCCTTTCCAAGGGACCAACACCTTGGGTAGAAAGTCTGAGTTCCATTAAAATTAAAATGATGATTGGAACTTGGTTATGTTTAAAATGGTGTACTCTAACTTTATAATAAAAAGTTATATGAGAAGCAGTCAGTTGAGGTGTTTATGAAACACAGTAGACTAAAAGTCAGCTGGCCATATATGGACATCCATAGACCTATACAACAGGTGTCCGCTGAATGCAAAATTCGGATTAATCCAAGTTTTTCTGGAAGATTAAATGGATAAGGATGAATTACAAGCATTGGATTAATCAGTCAATCAATGAACAAGATGAAAGGGACGTTGTAAGGATTTCATTGCCATATCAAAAGGAATTAAATCATTGGTTGACAGGCTGGACTGTCAGAAGGACACTGACAATGACAGTAAGGTACAACAGAGGGAATTTCAGGGATATTCAGACAATCCTGTAACGGTTGCTTTTGAAATTCAAATTCATATCACAGGATCTACACCTATAAATAGAGGACTCTTGATTCAGATTGCAATACACAACACCAAAATAAACAACTAAGTTTTTGAGATAGAAATTGATCAAAGTGCAATCTTATGTTGCTGATTAACTTACTGATCAATGATTTTCTTCAAGTGTTTCTTCAATCAAGTTCTATCCAGTATACACACTTGAAGATTTCAAGCTGCTGATCTTATCATCCTGATCAAAAGCTTGATGAAAGCTGAATCACTTTCTTGATTCAACCCCTTCTTTTTCAAGAAGAACTCAAGAGGCAGTGAGGCACTCACCAAGTGTCAAGGATCATGTGTTTTGTGGTGGAGCTGGCGAAGAGGCAATCCTACCCTTCAAGGACCAGTGGAATACTTGGAGCAGCAATCCTACTTGTTTCTAGTGTTCAGTTTGTGAAGCCAAAGTCATTGGTTTTAGGGATTTTGTAACAAATATCTCAAAGTATCTAGTGAATTTCCTCTAACATCATAGGAGAAGAGTGGACTGATAGGATTACACAACCTGGAACCACTATAAAACTTTTCTACTTTACTTTCTACAATTTACTTTATTTTGAATGTTTATCACATCAATCTACTGAACTAGCTGCTGAATCACACTACTTACACTATTGAGTATCCAATACTTAGTATCATATTTAAAACAACAAGTAACAAGGCTTAATTTAATATATTCTGCTGCAACAAATTCAATAGTTTCAATAGTCAGCAGATTGCTGAAGGTCAGCAGACTATCGAACCCTGCTGAGTTTGTCAACTCCAAAAATTTCTAAGTGTTAAGTATATTCAATCCCCCTTCTAAACTTAACCAAAGCCTTTTCAAGGGACCAACACAAAATGAACAAGCGGGCTACTTCTCCAAGCTGATCACCAAAGATGAGTGCAGTGATTCCGCAGTCATGTTCGAGTACCTGGAGGAGCCCGTAGTATGTCGGCCAGAAATTATGGATATCCAACTCTCGGTTCCATATTGGATAGACGAAATCAAAGCATATATTGACAGCTGGATACTGCCGGAAGACCCTAAGGAAGATTAAGCTCTAAGAAAAGAGCAAATACACACGCTCCTAAACGGAATTACAGATCGAAGGTCTTTTTCAAAACCGATGTAGTGCTGTGTCTGACCCGAAGAGGTCTAGGGTATACTGACAGAACTACATGAAGGAGTGTGCGGAGGCCACCCCTCCAGCTGCACTCTAGCCCAAAAGGCTTTATTAGCCGGATACTATTGGCCGAAGCTAACCGAAGATGCAGAAAGGTACGCCAAGAGCTGCGACAAGTGTCAGCGCTTTGCCAACATACCTAGGCTGCCTTCAGTGGAACAAAGAATCATCGTCGCCGCCTGGCCTTTCGACATGTGGGCGATCGACCTAATCGGTCCGCTCAAAAAAGGCCGATCAGGTTGCGAGTATGTGGTCGTCGCTGGTAAAAATATGCACCAGGGATATAATATATTTTTTGCTAGATCAAATTTGGACTCGGTTTGGGGTACCTCGAGCGATAGTATCCAATCACAGGCCACAATTCAGAGATGAGTTCGATGAATTCTGCAAGGAGCACAATGTTAAACACTGGCAGTCCTCAATCTGCTACTGATCGCGTGTAAGTCACTAACGTCGATATTACTAGCAAGAATACTAGGTACATGGCAGTATAGTAAATGCGAGTCAAGGTCGATCCCACCGAGACAATGCAACTTATAAGTATAAACGATTATAACCTAATCAAGAAGCAACATAAAGGCGGTCATTGACCAACAATAACATAAAAGAAAACAAACATGGTATACCTCTCCCTCTCCTCACTGATCTACAAACTTGGATTAGTTAATCATTATGTTTACTTCCCCACATAATTTCCTTAGATTAATCGCGAACTTTTTGTTTTATTTATCATTATCAGCTATGGGTGCAATTCCTAACCCTATCTACTCTGACAATGGCAGAAAACAATCTATACGCAAACTACCCTCCTTAATTGGTCCGTAATAGCCCATACGCTTAAAGAACTAGAATTGCCGATATTAAGCGGTAACTCATACTGCTAACCCGCCTAGACAGATCTCGACATTGACCAGCATGTTCCTAGGGTCCATTCAAGACTATGTCCTAATTAACACTTCACTAACAGTCCTTCATGTTAATTTACGAATTACAAATATTAGATTGGCCAGACCTAAAACTCATTTTAATTATTCATACAGATCAACGTAGCTATAGTGAATCCCAGTTTAGGTTTTCTGAAATATGCCTCGGTAAACCGGTATAGACCGCCAGGTTACCGGGGGCGGCTTTTCCTAATTTGGATCTACATTGCTCAGTACGATTAAAATAAGTAAATCATGGGGTTGTTAAACATGCAGATTAGCTAAAACACATAAATACGAACAGATCTACCATATTGATGACAAAAAGGAACGTTCAAAGCTTCATACCTTCAAAAATGGAGACCTAGCTCGATCTACTCAAGCTAGAGATGATGGAAGAAGGGAGGAAACAAAAAAACAACTCTCCAAAGCTCAAGAAAACTTTATTGCATAATAATAATAATTGTAATGTATTCAAAGATATTCAAGTTTGACCAGATCATCTGTAATACTCAGTATATGCGGCTTTATATAGATACAATAGCCGACTTAAGACTCTCTAAAACCCTAACCGACCTAGATAATACGGCAGAATCAATTTCGTGTTCCATAAGACTCCGGTTTACCGGGCCTACTTTTCTTCCTTTTCTTCAGCAGGATTCTTCTTAGGCATCAATCACTTGGCCCAATGTACTTCTTTTGCTTCAGATCCGTTCTCCAATGCTCCAGTCTCGGTACATACTATAAAACATGCAAAACGAGACAAAACAATACCAAAACATCGGGAAAATAGCATAGATGCAGAATTACGATCCTGGAAACACTCATATTGCATTTAACACATATTCCACATAATAACGAGCCTATCTATCCTCTCTTGAGCAGAATTCAGGGTGAATATAGGTATAATTATTGGTACTATTTAAAGCGTCATCAACTACCCCCCACTTAGCTTTTGATCGTCCCGAGCAAAAAGGCGAAAAGAAAACACACTCAGATCAATATACAAGTTAATTAAAAACAACCATGCCTCACTAAGTCAAGATCAAGATCATGCCATGCATATTCATCAGTAACACATTAAACACTATTCAAGTCATGAGCCAATGTGTTGTTGGTAATACCATCCGCAACGGAAGCGATTTAAGGATCTAGATCTATAAAATACACGTAATAAAATAACTAGATCTACATCTACAAGGGGTTGTAGAACATACCTCTTGGATCTCAAAATCCAAGTTGAAGAACCGCAAAAGGATGAATGAAAGATTGTGTGAAGAGCACCACGATCTTCCGTACGTGTGATCCAAGCAACTCCCGGTGGAAGGAAATTCTCGACTCGAATCCTTCCGATATGCTACCCGGAAAAACCTCCAAGATTTTTCCCCAACCCTCTTGGCCGAAATTTTACTCTTGCTTTTGTTAAGAGTCGAAATTTTTGTGTGTGTTATGAGGCTTGGGAGAACTCTCTTTATATAGGAGAGTAAAACTTAACCTCCAAGGATTTTTTATTTTGCAAATAAAATAAATCCATTAAATAAAAATAATCCCATAATATTCTAGAACAAATCTAGAATAATATTTATTTTTATTCCTTACCATAAATATTTATCCAATAAATATTTTATGCACATGTCTTAAAACAATTTCTTGTTTCCTAAAAACATGTGTAGGGGCCGAAAATTCCAATGCTTGTGACCTAGTCACAATTTTCGACTAACACACTAAATTGAGCCAAGATTATGAAAAATGTCTTTTTCACATATTTAATTATTTTGCCCAACTAATTTAATAGTTCACCAAACAATTAATTCGCATATCGTTTTAATAAAGTCCAACAAGAACTAAATTAATATTATTAGGATTCGACGTCCGAGAATAGCTATGCTATATAGGAGGCACGTCGGGGACCATGGACTAATAATCAGCGGCTCCGATAAATCAAATAAATAATTATCTTACGAATAGAATAATTATATTCGATAAATCAATCACAGGAATATGCCACCATAATCCCGTGACTGCACTCCTCCGATTATGAGATTATATTTATCTCATCACGAGAATAATAATAAGCGTCCATTGATATAATCATTACATATGGATTAATCCTCCATAGACTGTTCATTCTAAATCGGGAAGTTACCGTTAACCCTTTTCAGAACCTCTTATCCTTATTTACCATTAACCCCTAGTGATCAATTAATTCATACAACTCACCGGGTAGCTAATCGATGTAATATGAACTCGCATCACGATCGATCGCTTTCTAGGATTAACAAATAAGGGAATCGTCTATCTACTTCCATAAATGGAAGGAATGGATTCCGTATCTGTGATAACACGTACTACTCACTCAATCGATACAATGCCAAGATGGGGTAATTCGGATCATAGACTCGGTGTAATCCTTAACCGTCAAGTCAAACCTCATACCGATTCAAGCGGTTGGACTGTGATCACCTCAGGATTAAGATATATCCATAAATATGATCATCGATTGATTCGATAAGACTTCTCGATTACGGAATAATATCATGAACTCTAATCAAATCGGTCCAGCCCTATATGATATATCTGTCATATATAAATGCCCCATTAGGTTCTCTTAACCGAAAGTCCGGATAAGACAATCACACCAATTGTGTTCTGGGCGCATTAATAGCACGTTAAGGGAGAGACCCGATACTCTCGATTAACTTTACTACGGGCTAATTGTATTTTAAGTACATCTTCACTAACTCAATCCTCCCGTGTATATCCCATACACTGAGTTAAGTGATTACATTAACGATATACTTTAGGGATTTCTGTAGTGTAAATGCTATTGTCACATCGGTGAATATGAGAATAATAAATATGAATAATAATATCATTTCATTTATTAAATAAAACAATTAAAAAATTGTCTTTCGGGCATCACACCTAACAATCTCCCACTTGCACGAAAGCATGTGAATAATTGTTTTAGAGCACACCCTATTATTTAAAATACAACAAACTACATCTCCCACTTGCTCTAAAGCAATGGAGACCCATCCCGTATTCTAGTACCCATTAAGCATATCATAACCATTATAGATGACAAAATACACTCTGAGTCTGCCGTCGTAGGATAGGTCAGTGACTCGGGGAGTACCTACATCTAAATGTCATGGGTCTTAATGATTAGTCAGGTTGTCGGCTCGAGATGATCCGTAGAATCGAAACGTTACCGGTCCATCTAATCATGTGGTACTTTCCCAATATGCTTTTGACCTCTAGTGATTTCGAAAATCCTTATAAGCTACCCCTTCATCGTTTGTAAAATGATGTGGTATCGGCTTCCAAATCTAGAATCACTCCCAGATATGAAAAGGAAATCCTTAAGCTATATCGCCTCTCTAGCTACTACAAAAGCCGCTAATCACCCAACTAGTTAAAGTCGAGTTGGCGTTGCTGGATTCCTCCAGGCAATAGCTTCAACACAAGAGTAAACACTGAGCCCGAGATCGACATAATGATCATCCTCAATCTGACTTAAAGTCAAAATCAGTGTATCACATATATCCAAGTTCACACATGAATATGTCCGCATATTATTCCTCGTTCTCTTCAAGACTCTAAAGGACATACTAAACTTGCTTTGTTAACCGCCGAATCTAAGATTCGATCAAAGTTGACGTTCAATAACCTGACCATCTCTTACTAGAAAGAGAATCTATCCCATTTCTCTTGATCCGAAGATTTAGAGAGTCATTCCTGAGGCATAGGGTAGAACTTCCTCGTTGAATGTTGCATACACAAATGCATCATCTTAACCAATAAGATGGATGGGAAACCAATGAATGATTCTAATGAATTCGATTGAGTCAAACTCTTAAGAATGTTGTCCAAATCTCATTGCGAGAGAATTGTGGTATTGTCGGATTCGACTTGAGATAACACCCCCATGTTGATTCCAAGTGGTGCGAAGTTATCCTTCACAAACACTAATGTATATATTCACTCATCAGTACTAAAATTGATATCCAGTCTACAAAAGACTTATCAATATTCTCGTCAAATCCACATATTGTAGAAATATATGACTTCCAATGACCGAGAGGTTTGCTTTTTATCCATAAAGGACATAAGCCTTGGACAGTCATCCCATCATAAGTTCATAAGGCAATACCATTCTGCTTTGAATGAATCCAGACTCCGTTTGTTTGGCAAGAAAGTCTCGAGGAATCACCCCTATTTTCTCTGCTTTTGAACGAAATCATGCAATACTAGTGGTAAGAGAGTTCAAGGTCCGATTAACTCTCTACTTCTTAGGAATTACCCTAGACCACTCAATCTTTGCTCTGAAAGATAAACTTTCCTATTCATTCAACTCTTTTCCGTGTAGATCCAATTACTCCCACTGGGCCTGAGATGCTCAGGTGGTTCTACAAGAGCATGAACAGAACTGGAGTACCGAACTCCATTCATAGGGTTATGGCTATTATACCAACCTCTATTATCAGAATCCTATACTGCTCACAAAAGAGCCATAGGTCATCAATCGATCCCCAGACTACAAAGTCCGCAGAACCCGTAATGGGTAATGGATAAACCATACTCCCAATACTTACCGGGTGGATCAAAATTCTGATCTAGTTTAGTAGTATTTAGTGTTATCACCAACAACCGATGTTGGGTGTGGTATGATTTTAATCGCTTTAGTAACTACCTTGAGTAAACGTGCTTTCAGGTTCAAGGTTTTGTTGTTCATGGACTCTATCGTAAAGGATGCAACAAAGATAACTCGTCCCTTCCCGATTTCAAGAATCTAACCTTTATACTCAATAGGTTAAAAGATATATCACGAATGGTCATTGACCGAACGTATGCGCGAAATTTCCAGTCTTACCTTCAAGCACCGTGTGCTAAATGCTTATATTTACGGAAGTGGGGTGAACCGAATCCACACCTTATCCGTAAATTCCAAAGCATATTCTAGGTAGACTTCTCGGTCTTACATGTCAATGTAAACCGTTATGTCGCTTCCAATATCTTTATTGAGTTAAGCAGTGTATTGTAGCACATCTAAAACTATATAAGGCAATTTTAACGGTTTCTCACTTAGTGAGAACATGTCACAATAAGGCAGAATGAGCATCATTCTCGAGGACTATGAATGGCCTATTCTGAGTATAGAATACTCTATCTCTGTTGAAAATAGAGAAACCTCAAAATATTTTGGATAAACTTACCGGAGTGTTTGAATAGTTATCGACAAGAAGTCACTACTCGAAGCTCCTACCGGCTTGTATCTTTCATCGGACCCGAAGGTCGTCATGAACAAGCTATGTTACTTCTTTATAACCATTATCCTTTCCCTATTGAAAGGAAACTTAGTCATTGAACCTTTGAGACAATCTAACCAGGCTGGGAGAAAGGAATCACCATGAGCCGCCTTGTGTCTTGCCTTTTAGGGACCATGCACTAACTATGGAATATGAAGAAGCGTGTATCTAAATATATAAACCAATTGCTTTTAATAGTTTTTAAGATGTGTTTTATATACATATTTCAAAGAGCTTCTAAGTGGTTTTGACTTTATCAAACAAAAGTCCGAGTCTTGGATTCAGTACTACAAATGGTATATTCACTTTCTATCGACAAACAAATTATCGAATAGAAGGTAAATCCACTCGTTCAATGAATCTTAAACCGAAAATAAATTTTCCGCGATATCCAAGGATTGAATCCGAGATTCATTTCCTTATATCACTCCCACTATTCTAGCTAAAATTAACTGCCCGTTGTTTACTCCTTTAATCGTTAAATGCACTGCTACCTTGTTCTTCCATAGAACTTAGCTCGAGAAAATCGCCAAGGATTCATAGGTTGGTGATCCCAAATCACCGCCCCTTATCCTATGATTTTCGCTTAATTAATTTTTCGTTCAACCTTAAAGTTTTCTCGCTTTAGATGACTAACACTTTTAGACATATTCTCCCATTCTTGACTTTCCGTGAATGGAAATAGTCTTGAACCAAATGGTTCGTTTGAGTGACACTACTCTTGAACCGTGGATGTCTATTTCGAGTGTTACTCGTCGGGACTTCTCGGATTTTCTAATATACCAGAAAAAATAACAATAAATCATAACATTAAAGCTCCCACTAGTTTATCGGTTCCAAATACCGTCTAACGAGCAATGCTTTATTTTTATGATTTTCCGATTTTTCTGATTAGAAAAATCTATAGTTCCAATGTTTCCAGAAAAACAACAAATCATAGAACTCCCACTAGTTCATCGATTCCAAATATCGTCCAACTAGCGACATTTCATGACTTTCCTGTTTTTCAATTAGAACGGTTACGTGTGTAGTCAGTTACACTTTTCTAATGTTCTAGAAAAAATAACAAATCATAAAGCTCCCATTAGTTCATCGATTCCAAATATCGTCCAACTAGTAACACTTCATGATTTTCCGATTTTTCAATTAGAAAATTACTCGTGTAATTACTACACACTCAAAATTCACTAGAAGAATTTCAAAGTCCGAAATCACCTTTGATCAAACTAAGTTTGATACGAGTGACATACCTGTATGTCACTCTGGTTTTTACAAGGCTTAAGAGAAAATATCTCTTTCGAAAAATAATTGCATTATCGATTAACTAGTTCAACGTCCTAGTTACTTTCCACTTTTTAAAGAAGTCAATACTAGTCAATTATAAATTTTAAGCAATTTAGTAAGGGATATAATGTTGTAAATAAAATGACATGTATTAATTCAAGTTTAACACTACTATATTATTTTATTTTAGGAATTGTAAAATATAAGTAAGTCTACTCTACCATTCCAAGATTTTAACCTCGCATCTCAGTGCCGCCGTAGGGTAGGTCAAAGAGATGACGGTTAAATCGAGACAATCTCATCAATGAATAACTTGTGAGAATCAAACATCCCACGAAAATCGAACATCCCTTTATTCATTGACTACCTTCCTTTTTTAGCCTAGATATTATCAAAAATATCCTTTATGAGTGTGACCTACTATATCGGATCTCTTAGGTACGCCCCGAGTGTGCCGTCGTAGGATAGGTCAGTGACCCGACGAGTACCCAGAAATCCTATCATTTCGGAGACCAAGCCATGAATGTTGATAGGAGTGAACACCATCCGTAGGGGGACGAAATCAAAGTGCCGCGAGGCATCACCCTTCTCTCACTTACTTGTATCTATAGTAGAGGCCGTGGGGTTGGTCAGCCGCCTCCCGCTCCCACTCAATATTTTGGAAGTGGTGGTGGGTTAACTAACCACGTCTTTTTGATGTTAACATAAAAGCACATCAAATCAAGGATTCCGAATGGTGTGGGTAACGTGGGGAAGCCTACCCGTCCTATTCGTTGGAACATATGTGACAGTCGGACGAAGTCGGGTCAAGAGAGCCCCATTGAGATAAGAAGGAATCACCCCTCCGCTTGTTGGTGTAGCTTAGTCTTGCCGGACCCCCGTGCATACATCACACTAGGAGGGTTCAGTCGGTCGAGCAAAGCTCAGTTGACCACCCAACCTATAGGCGAACCGTTGTTATCCAAGATTTATTGTTCTTTTACCATCATTCAATCTCGTAGACACTACGAATCGAAAACGTGATCTCATTTGGGCTTTTACGGCGGTTCACCGAGAACACACACCGAAAGGCTTAACGATTTCATAACCCATCCTCAGATCTTTAATTAGTTACTAAATTAATTAATTACCACGTATTAATTAAATTTCAACTAATTACGCGAGTTTGTATACATGCCTATTTTAATTACCAAAATTAAAATTCTACATGTATGCATGGAGTGGATTTATGGTATGATGCATGTCATGGCAATTCCGATTTTATGTCTATTTTATGATCAAACACATAAAAAATAAATTGCGGAAAATTTAAACACCGAGATGGATCGTTGAAGCTTCGACTAACCTATTTTCTAAGGAAAAGTAAAATTAATTCTAAGTCTTCAAATCTCGATCTTCGATCTTGATCTTGAAACTTCCGGATCTCAAACCTTCGATCTTGACACGAATCACGAACGACGAGGAGAGGAGGCCGTAATATACCAATATATTAAAAAATATATCTATATTATCAAATTGTTTTATAAAAAAACTTTTCCTTTTTTTTTTTTTTTTCCCCCTCTCTTCACGGCAAAACTTATCCAAAAAGAAACTTTAATTATCTTTTTTTTTGTTTGTATACGGCAAATGTTTTTTTTTTCTTTTTCAATTGGTCTTATGACCTAAGTAACAAGTGAAAGTCAAATAAAAAAATTTGTGATTGCCGCCGCAAAGAAAAAAGAATTTGCCGTGACCAATGTTTGTCGAAAAATAAAATAAAACAATCGGCCTCCTCCCGTGTTTACCTTCTTGATGATCTTCAATACATGATCTTCAACACATCATCTTCGTCGTCTTGAACCCGGATCAAAAATAAAATTACAAAGGAGCCATCTTTACAATTTTCGAGTTGCATAAAATTAAATTACAAGTCCCATCTTCAGAAGTGATCTAATCAAAAGAATTACAAAATAGATCTACAGGTAAACAATCTGGCGCACCCCAATCCATCTCTTCAAACCACAACAATCGCAACAACATAAAAAAATAACATAAGCATCGGCCCAAGCAAAAAAAAAAAAAAATTTGGGACAAAACTACATGTTTTCCACTCACTGATCTAATATTTTATACGTATAAATATAGATCACATTGGCGACTGATACCACTATTGGTAATACCATCCGCAACGGAAGCGATTTAAGGATCTAGATCTATAAAATACACGTAATAAAATAACTAGATCTACATCTACAATGGGGTTGTAGAACATACCTCTTGGATCTCAAAATCCAAGTTGAAGAACATAAAGGATGAATGAAAGATTGTGTGAAAAGCACCACGATCTTCCGTGACGTGTGATCCAAGCAACTCCCGTGGAAGGAAATTCTCGACTCGAATCCTTCCGATATGCTACCCGAAAAACCTCCAAGATTTTTCCCCAACCCTCTTGGCGAAATTTCACTCTTGCTTTTGTTAAGAGTCGAAATTTTTGTGTGTGTTATGAGGCTTGGGAGAACTCTCTTTATATAGGAGAGTAAAACTTAACCTCCAATGATTTTTTATTTTGGAAATAAGATAAATCCATTAAATAAAAATAATCCCATAATATTCTAGAACAAATCTAGAATAATATTTATTTTTATTCCTTACCATAAATATTTATCCAATGCTTGTGACCTAGTCACAATTTTCGACTAACACTCTAAATTGAGCCAAGATTATGAAAAATGTCTTTTTCACATATTTAATTATTTTGCCCAACTAATTTAATAGTTCACCAAACAATTAATTCCAATGCTTGTGACCTAGTCACAATTTTCGACTAACACTCTAAATTGAGCCAAGATTATGAAAAATGTCTTTTTCACATATTTAATTATTTTGCCCAACTAATTTAATAGTTCACCAAACAATTAATTCGCATATCGTTTTAATAAAGTCCAACAATAACTAAATTAATATTATTAGGATTCGACGTCCGAGAATAGCTATGCTATATAGGAGGCACGTCGGGGACCATGGACTAATAATCGTGACTCCGATAAATCAAATAAATAATTATCTTACGAATGTAATAATTATATTCGATAAATCAATCACGAGAATATGCCACTATAATCCCGTGATCGCACTCCTCCGATTATGAGATTATATTTATCTCCTCACGAGAATAATAATAAGCGTCCATTGATATAATCATTACATATGGATTAATCCTCCATGGATTTATTCATTCTAAATTTGGAAGTTACCGTTAACCCTTTTCGAACCTCTTATCCTTATTTACCATTAACCCCTAGTGATCAATTAATTCATACAACTCACTTGGTAACTAATCGTGTAATATGAACTCATGCGATCGATCGCTTTCTAGGATTAACAAATAAGGAGGCTGTCTATCTACTTCCATAAATGGAAGGAATGGATTCCGTATCTGTGATAACACGGACTACTCACTCAATCCAAAGACAATGCCAAGATGGGGTAATTCGGATCACGACTCGGTGTAATCCTTAACCGTCAAGTCAAACCTCATAATCGATTCAAGCGGTTGGTCGTGATCACCTCGAGATTAAGATATATCCATAAATATGATCATCGATTGATTCGATAAGACTTCTCGATTCACGGAATTATATCGTGAACTCTAATCAAATCGGTCCAAATTTCTCACGATATATATCATATATATAAATGCCCCACTAGGTTCTCTTAACCGAAAGTCCGGATAAGACAATCACACCAATTGTGTTCAGGCGCATTAATAGCACGTTAAGGGAGAGACCCGATACTCTCGATTAACTTTACTACGGGCTAATTGTATTTTAAGTACATCTTCACTAACTCAATCCTCCCGTGTATATCCCATACACTGAGTTAAGTGATTACATAAACGATATACTTTAGGGATTTCTGTAGTGTAAATGCTATTGTCACATCGGTGAATATGAGAATAATAAATATGAATAATAATATCATTTCATTTATTAAATGAAACAATTACAAAATTGTCTTTCGGGCATCACACCTTACATGTGTGTGTGCAATAACTTTCACAACCGCTTAGAAATGCAGACCATTTCACATTACATCAACCCATAGTCGAACTAACCAGTCTCGAACATGTATTTTTTAATTAATTGAGCTGGCAAGGCGGATCGAGAACCGAGCAGATATTACTCTTAGGCTCACGTTTAACGGTCTATGCAAAAGTCGTGCGTCTTACGCTCCATCGAATAAAGTATTGCCAAAGATTATAAATGTATATATTTCAATGCACTTCTCTTTCTTGGCGGGTAAACACTCATTGATTTATCTATCCTCATGGCCCCACTCATGATAAACTACCGAATCCAAAATTCCTTTGCCTTTATAAGCGTAAGTAAAACATGATTCGTGATAAAGCCAGGGTCAACTCTTGTTAAAGCAATATGCTATCGACTACACACCAAGGGAACTGAGTTATACGTGCTTAAAATGGTGGCTCATAACAGAATATGCGCTTAATACGCCACTACTTCAGAAGTGGGCATTTTCTCTTACTCGTACAAAGTAAAACAAAGATGAAGTCAATTAACTCAAAAAGATCAAAGATATCCTAATTTTTCGAAATTCTGTCGAAAGGAATCAAAGTCTAAGTGGTGAATCGTGCATCAAAGAGAATCAAGATAATCACGCAATTCATGGAATATACTGCTAAAAAGCTAAGTGACGTTCCTCTACCCCCCTCTCAATCGAAACATTGTCCCCAATGTGTGAGATAAGAAATAAAAAACGAAAAGGAACTTATCTTCGGTTAATGGCGGAACCAAAGAAGAATCGGATCGTCGTATAAATGATCGGGCTCATGTAAGTAATCCATGAAGAATCTACGCTAAGAAACTCAAACAAACCTAGAAGAATATTGGTGACAAGAAACTGTATAACAAAAGAGCGGCAGTAAAAGTGAAAATAAAATAACTCCAAAACAAATTAAGCCGACAAAATCATTATATTATTAATATTCCGCTACATCAACTAGATAGGAAAAGAAAAAAAAAATAAAAATAAAACAAGAAAATGGAAAACAACAATAAAAAGAAATAAAAGCTAGTCATCATCAGAATAACCCTCCCAGTCGTCTCTAGGCTCAAAACCGGGAGGTGATGCAGAACTCGAGGCGGCTGCAGTGGAAGAGGATACTCTTTGACGAGGGGCAGTCCTAGGTGGTGGGGTAGCAGGTGGAACTCCTAAGAAGTCAATAATCCGATCCATCTTGCTATGTAGACTCACAATCTCACGCGAGTGCTCCTCAAGCAAGGCTCTCTGAGTCCTCCGTGCACCATGCAGTGGAGTACGCTCCCTCTCTGCTCTAACCCATCTCTATACTCTTGAGACTGACTTTGAACTGAGCTGCGGCTCAGGGTCTTCCCAATCATCACTGACGAGCATATTCACCTCGGCCTTTAGAGTAAACATATTAATCATTGGTCCGTATGGTAACAGCTCTCGCTCAGAAGTGGCGGAAAGCTCATGAATACTATGCATCAAAAGACCTATGTTGATTGGGGCACCTGTCTCTAGATAGAACATCGACTCTGCCCTCGTAGTAGTGACAGAGACCGTGTGCTTCGTCGGAAGAAGGCGAGCACAAACAAATCTATTGACCATCTTCCGGTCCCAAGATAGCTCGTTCTCTAGGAAGATGGTGTGGGCAACAGCAGGGTTACGCTTCCATTGCACACTTAAGAAATCAGCAATCATATCCATCCTCTCGAGGTCGGCAATGTTGCCCAAGGATGTGTACTCATCCAGGCCCACTGGTGGATTTCTAACCCCAAAATGATCGGTGATCCGCTCGATCGAAAAATCAACTTTCATACCTCGGACCATAGCAAATGTGTCTCCGGGGTTGCGTGAAACATAAGCATAAAATTCTTTTACCACCGTGGCGTTGAACCGGGCCGGTGCTTCAGCCATATCCAATAAATCTTGTGCTTGCAGGGCCTCCGGCAATATTGACCCGTAATCGTCCAAATCTACCCCTCGTTCTCGAGCCACTGGTCTTGCGTTCCAATGGCCTTGGAACGACTCGTAAATAGCTAAAGAATGGAATTGCGCAACCCCTTCTATCAATGGATTAGCATCTCCATGTACAGTCTGGTAACCACTTGGACGAACAGCTGACCGTTGATGCTTAGGACCCATCCTGAATGAGTACAGAACCTGATTCAGAAGCTGTTTTTGGAAAACAATCCTTGGTAAACTGGAGGTAGGGTACGGTTTACCGGCCGGATTTTTCTGTTTTTCTTTTTGGGACCGTGCCTCTGATGATAAAAAAATTAAGAATTTTAGCACTACCGTAGCAGCAGCACTACAGATCAGTAAGAGTGGTGGAAAATGGGTGTTTAGGGTTTGGAAAATTGAAGGAAATGGTGGTGATGTGGTGGTGATGTGGGCCGAATTTAGATGAAGAAGAAGAAATGGGAGAATTTTGGTGAATGAAAGAGGTGTATTTGATAAGAATGATGATATTAGTGATGAAGGGGTGGTTTAAATAGGAAGAATTGAGTGAATGTGGAAGGATTTAGTGGGATTGTGGGTAGAGAAGTTATTAGGGTGAGGTACTTGAGGAGGTGATTGATGGGATTGAGGTGGAATTATGGTGGAGTGTGGGAAAGGATGAAAATTTTGAAAAGAGGGGAAAATGGTTCGGTTTCTGCTGACTGACCGTATCTGGTGCAACGTGTGTCCTCCACGTGTCTCTAAAAATTCAGCTTTATAAACGACGTTCAGAAATCTGAAAATCAAGCCTTGGTAACCCAGAGGTTACCCTCGAGATACCGGGGGTATCTTTTCCCCACATTATTTATCTGCCTTTGCTGCACTTCTTACTCAACCTTTCTGCTCAATTATGACCTCAAATGGACTATCCTTTTATTCTTCAATTGTTATTTCCGACTCAAAACCTAACCTACCTCACTAGAATCCGCAACGAGTATAAAATCCTTTCCACAACCATTCGGTTTCAAGCCTAATTTATGGTAGGATGAAAAAAAGCTCGTCCCTTCATCTGGCTACTTTTATTCAATCCTATACTACCTAAGGGTTTGAAGAATTAGTTCTGAGTTTATAGTCACCAGCTCGACTTTCTTCAGATCTCCGATCATTCAAGGGTTGGAGCTTTAACTCGCCAAACTTTCGCTCCAGAGTTTGGTACCTTCACAGAACCTAGCACGTCTCTCTCTTTTAGCTTGTGTGCTAGGTCTGCCTTTGCGTCGAGATTTAGACTTTAACCTCAAGGACTCCACATTTTCTACTTTTAGCTCAATTCGTTCACTACGCAGCACAGAAGGACTAGCTTCCGTGAGCATCATGTCGTGGTCCTTATCTTCTTTCTCTCTCAGCATTAATATATAAACTCTTGCTCAACGGTTTCTATGACAACCTCTCTATGCCTATGCCCTTCGATTTCCAAAATTTCCACCTTTCCTGAAGCATACGTCATCTTACAACTCTCCGGTCGGTTTTTTAAGGGTTCTAAGATCCTAAAAGATACTGCTTCATTATTCATCCTTAAAGTAATCTCCCCCTTATCCAAATCCATAACCGCCCTGCTCGTTGCTAAGAAAGGCCTTCCTAAGAGAACTGGGGCACTTGGGTCCTCAGGTACATCTATGACTGTGAAGTCGATAGGATATATGAACCCTCCTGCTTTAATTGTGCATTTCTTAAGCAAACCAGCAGGCATGTCTTTGGTTCTATCCACGAAGGTCATGGTCCTGGTTTGATTCACTATGACCAGAAGTCTTATCTTTTGACAGAGGGAAAAAGGTAGAATATTGCAACTCTTGCCAGAGTCGCAGAGACCTAATCCTACGAATATTCCATTAACAGAAATTGGGAGTCTGAACGTGCCAGGGTCTCCTAACTTCACCACGGTGTCTGAGTCTAGGTAATCCTCAGGCTCAAAAAACATCATGTCAGGATCCTCTTCAGGATCATCAAAATCATAATCCGAAGACGATATATCAATTAATTCACAAGGGAACTCACCTGGACGATACGTGCTATACTCCTTCAAGTTCTCTTCAGGCTCTTGCTTGATTGCTTCTTTCTCATTTTCCAACCGTTTCTTTATAGCTTCATAATGCTCTCGTGCTTCAGATCCAGGGTACATGGAAATCGGTGTGATGTTCAAGATCGTTCTAGGAATATTGTTTGACTTGTTTGCTCTTGTTCAACTCTGGTTTGATCGAATCTCTGAAGTGTTCTGATCAACCTACAAAAGACAAAATAAAACAAGGAAAAGGTTAGCAACTTCCGCTTCAGCTGGGTGTGATCCCAACTGTTGCGCACCTACTAACTAAAATAAACAGGGAATAACACAAAATAACAGGAACTGTTCAGAATTGGATTTTTCAGGCCTCGGTAACCCGGGGGTTAGCCATGGTAAACCGGCCCTGAAATTTATTTTTCTGGCAGTTTAACATGTGCAGGTTTGATACAGAATGACTCAAGACTCAAAATAAAGTAAATTAAAAGAAAAATGACTTCTTAATTAGAATTAAAACATTTATATTTGAAAATTGGCCATTGTCCCGGCAACGGCGCCAAAAATCTTGATTGCGTGTAAGTCACTAACGACAATATTACTAGCAAGAATACTAGGTACATCACAGTATAGTAAATGCGAGTCAAGGTCGATCCCACAGAGACAATGCAACTTATAAGTATAAACAATTCTAACTTAATCAAGAAGCAACATAAAGGCGGTCATTGACCAACAATAACATGGTATACCTCTCCCTCTCCTCACCGATCTACAAACTTGGATTAGTTAATCGTTATGTTTACTTCCTCATATAATTTCCTTAGATTAATCGCGAGCTTTTGTTTTAATTATCATTATCAGCTACTGGTGCAATTCCTAACCCTATCTACTCCGACAATGGCAGCAGACAATCTACACGCAAGCTACCCTCCTTAATTGGTCCGTAATAACCCATACACATAAAGAACTAGAATTGCCGATATTTAACTCATACCACTAACCCGCCTAGACAGCTGTCAACATTGACCAGCACGTTCCTAGGGTCCATTCAAGACTATGTCCTAATTACCACTTCACTAATAGCCCTTCATGTTAATTTACGAATTACGAATATTAGATTGGCCAGACCTACTACTCGTTTTAATTATTCCTGCCGATCAACGTAGCTATAGTGAATCTCAGTTTAGGTTTTCTGAAACATGCCTCGGTAAACCAGTATAGACCTCCGGGTTACCGGGGGTGGCTTTTCCTAATTTCTAGATCTATATTGCTCAGTACGATTAAAATAAGTGAATCATGGGGTTGTTAAACTTGTAGATTAACTAAAACATATAAATACGAACAGATCTGCCATATTGAAGACAAAAAGGAACGTTCAAAGCTTTATACCTTCAACAATGGAGATCTAGCTCGATTTACTCAAGCTAGAGATGATGGAAGAAGGGAGGAAACCAAAAACAACTCTCCAAAGCTCAAGAAAACTTTATTGCATAATAATAATTGTAATGTATTCAAAGATATTCAAGTTTTATAAGATCATCTGTAATACTCAGTATATGCGGTTTTATATAGATACAATAGCCGACTTAAGACTCTTTAAAACCATAACCGACCTAGATAATGCGGAAGAATCAATTTCGTGTTCCACAAGACGCCGGTTTACCGGGCCTAGCATCCAGGTGACCGGGCCTACTTTTCATCTTTTTCTTCAGCAGGATTCTTCTTGGGCTTCAATCACTTGGCCCAATGTACTTATTTTGGTTCAGATCCGTTCTCCAAAGCTCCAGTCTCGGTACATCCTATAAAACATGCAAAACGAGACAAAACAGTACCAAAACATCAGGAAAATAGCATAGATGCAGAAATACGATCCTGGAAACACTCATATAGCATTTAACACATATTCCACATAATAATGAGCCTATCTATCCTCTCTTGAGCAGAATTCAGGGTGAATATAGGTATAATTATTGGTACCATTTAGAGCGTCCAGCTACCCACAAGGAAACGGTCAAGAAGAGAACGCCAACAAACAAGTGTTAAAGGTGTTAAAGAAATGCCTAGATGAAAAGCCCACGAAATGGGTGGACTACCTGCCCGAGGCCCTGTGGTTGCTTCAAACGGCTAGAAAAGTAACAACCGGAGAGACACCATTCGCTTTAACATATGGATCAGAAGCCATGGCGCCCGTCGAGATGGCACTACCAAGCATAAGGGTCTCTCATTTTGTTGAGGCCGACAACATAGTTAATCGACAAATCGAACTAGACCTCACAGAGGAAAAGCATTTGAAAGCCCGTGCTCAATTGGTCTACTATAAACAAGACGCAAAGAGGCATGACAAGAGAATCTGCGATCATTCCTTCGCAGTAGGAGACTTTGTCCTGTGCAAAAGGCAAGCGACTGGCCAAAAAACTGACAAAGGAAAATTGGCAGGAAATGGGGAAGGTCCTTGGCAAGTGTCTAGGATAGTTAAAAAGGGGACATATGTCTTGAAAGCCAAAGAGAGCCGCGAATTCAATCAGCCCTGGCACGCCTACAACTTGAAGCGCTATTACACGTAAGAACGGTAATCTCACATTGTTTCAAAGCATATTTTGTAAAGGCATTGATCCCGATTCGATTACAATCAATGAAATATTATTCAAAATATAAAGATCAATCGTGCAAAACAAATTCTGTCTTTGACAAGCAAAGCTTGTCTGAAACAGAAATGGGGCATGCGAACCCAATTTTTTTTTGCAAAGATCGTCCCGACCATGAGCAGCGTGAGGCCGCTAAAATAGGTGTCCTCCGAACTCATTTGCGATATCATGCAGAGACAAAGATCAATCCAACCAAAAACAAAGAAAAGCGATTTATTAAAGACATGATGGGAGAATTTGTTGCAAAGGGCTTCAAGAAAAAATAATATAAAATATATATATATACATATATATATATATCAATCATCATTATTTTATTTCTCATCCATCCTCATCGGGATGGGCATAGTACCTATCCGTGGTCGGACAAATAGGCATTCCCCGACTCTGGATGCATATGTTAGAGATCATCCAAGCAAAAGGCAATGGCAATGCATCGCTCATTGCAGTGGCGAACCTGATCGCCTCAAAATGAATTAGGCGACCCCAATTGACTGTCACCTCAGGGACTGAAATAGAAAAAAGAACCATCACCTCGGCATCGGTGACCTCGTTAAAGTCAGGAAGACAGAAAACCCGGGTAAATAAGAAGCGTTTCCACTCCCTATCCCTCCGGCTCAGCATGGCCGTCGTCACATTCATGCCTTCCTCCCGTTGGTTACAAAGTAAATGTTGGATGGCGTCCTGCAGACGAGTGTATTAGTCAATCGGATCATCAAGATTCCAAATGGAATCGTAGTCGACAGCAGGGTTTCGAAGGCCATAAAACTTGTATATGGCTGCCAAAGTAAACTCCATCGTCACGCCACAAACAGAGACAGAGGTCATGCATTCTGCATGACCATCTTCCGAAAAGACGGAATAAAATTTACATACCAGCGTCAGGTTGTACTCTCCCGCCGGCATGGTGACAAAGTTACCCCATCCTGAAATGTTGATAGTATGCTGATGACCTGTCCCAACACGATTCAAATTGATCCTTCACTCTTGCATATGCCCCTGGTGGCGGAAATAGGTTATATTGTTCATGGCCACCGGAGAAGCGGTAAGCCGGAAGGGAATAGAAGGCTCCTCTGCCGAAACAGGCTCAAAGGCATTGGAGCCTTGGCTCGGCGAATCATAAAAAGATGTAACGGAACTTTAGAAGAAATGAAAGGAGAAAATTGAGGGAGTTTTTTGGAAAAAGTGCAAGTGAGGAACAAGAGGACCTCCTCCTTTTATAGACCCGGAAAGGGTGGGAAAGCCAAAGGTCACATACATTCAAATCCGAATTTAAGTCTCCATATTAACCGAGCTGACGCTTTGAAGAAGCAGTCATAAATGCGTCGGTTGAGTTCGCGCCGGTTCAGTTCGCTTCGGTTGAGTTTCGCGTCGGTTGAGCAGTCATAAACGCGTCGGTTGAGTTATGAGACTCCGCAGTCTCCCAGAGCCAAAACCGTCTCAGTCGAGGTCGACCAAAATCGGCAACCTCACTGAAAAAGAGGGCCACATATAGAGTTCAACTATATACATTAACGACTTCAAGTTTCAAATTTAGCACTCTCACTCATGATCGTCTTTCATGAGTCCGACATAGAAGTGCTCCCATTCCCCTCAAAGACAAGGGGGTCACAAACCAAAATTTCAAACTCAGAAGCAAAAAACTGACGCGAGTACAAGACAGAAATGAAATGGTTTCATTTCGCAAAATGAAACTTGCAAAGCCAAATCATCACAATAGGATAAATGGAAAGACAAAGTCTAAAGATAGTCGGCGTCATAATTTGTTGATGAGTCCGAAGCAATGCACTCGAGCTTGACATTCATACGTGGTGGCACTATCACGTCATCATGAGATACAGGCATCCTGAAAGTTACGGTACACAAACCAGAAATCAGCCGAGGAAAAGGTATAGGACGGTGAAGGTCTGTTGAGGCAGCAAACCTAAATGCCTCCCGATAGATCAGCAAACCCCAGTCGATGTTGACATCCGCATCGGCCTTAATGATCGCATAAAGGAGCAGCGATTCAGCCTCTGAGATCTTCTCAGAATCATACGAGGGAAACACGCGGGAGTTGATCAACCACTTCCACTCTCGGTTGACATGGGACATCTCCAAGGCAAAGCCCTCTGGCATAGGGTTCCAGTCACCCGGTATCAGGCGTTTAAGGGTTGTAGCCCCATAAACACGCCTCTTCAACTCACTACTAAGGTCCCAATCCACATCATAGTGTACACATAGGGGATGGACAGGCGGTTTGAAGAACTCATTGATGACGGCTGGGATAAAAGTGACATTAACCCCCCGGAGGGGAACAACAGCAAAAACGTCATCATCCAAAGCAAGTGTTGACAACACAGAATAAAACTCCCGCACCATGGTGGCATTGTATATTCCCCGAGGAGCTTTAGTAAAGCCATACCACCCCAACTTGACAATACGAACACACTCAGAAAAGCTAATTTACGTTAGTTCAAGCCCTCTCTGCCAATAGAGGGAGATGGTTAAAGCGTGAAAAGACTTCAGCTATAGCCGACGGGGATGCTATTTGAAAGAAAGAAGAATCGCCAAAATTGGTCATAGTGATGACAGAGCAAGAACTGAGAAAAGATGTGTTTGAGAAGAGAACAAAGCTCTCTCCTCTTATAGCACAAGGCAAGTGATCCGACGGATGGAATGAAACAGATTGAACGGTCAGGATGCAGAGTCTGGTCAAATTTCAAAATTCGAAGCTACATTAAAGAGGAGAACCGTCGCCTGACCGACACGGTCACCAAAGAGTCAATAAACAGCCTTTAAAGCGTAGCAGTGCTCTACCATAAAGTACATATGACAGGACAGAAAAGCTGCGCAACATTTACGGTGACCGGAAAAGTTGTTTGACCGACCACATTGCGAAGCTCTGAGCCAGCTCAAAACAGGGGGCCGCAGAAAGGAATTTTTATTTTCTGAAAATCTAGCAAGAATAAATTACGTGAAGTTAATTTTAGCGAGCTTATCTGCGACCCCAACCTCGTCTAAAATCAGGGGGCCGCGAGTATATGTTCATATGCAAACAAAGGCAAACTCAAAAAATATGCAAATTTCAAACAAATACAGAATAACATCCATGAAAGGAAAGATTACAAGCGTGAATTAAGGCACCGAAATTAAAGAAAAACCCTAAGTGCTATACCGATCCTGAGAATGAGGCGGCACCCGGGAGATATCGGTACAAAGGTTAGAAATCGCCAACCAAAAGGAACCTGACGGCCAGGATCCATAGCAACAGCAAACTTCACAGCCTCGTGATGAATCAAAATCCCCCAATCGATGTTCACCCATGGGTCGAGAATGGCACAAAGGAGGAGAGCCTCATCCTCCGTCACCTCTTCAAAATTCACAGAAAGAAGAGCGTGGGAGTAGACAAATCGCTTCCACTCCTTGTTGCATCGAGACAACTCAGAAGCGGAGCCTAAAGAGCAAGGTGTCGCTGATCGGGAAAAAGGTGTTAGGAAATTACTAGTTTAACGCAGCATAATTTAAAATTTTGATTTCCTTTTTCTAGATCGTCTTCGTTTAATGCAATAAACACGTTAAGTAGTTTGACGGAATAACCTTGATGATCTATAAGAACATCGCTTTGACCGTCAACGGGAGAGTAGTACAGTGCGCAAGCCGTCCAGGTGTCCGGCCTCTTTCGTTGATCCACACGAACTCCTCGCCGGAATCCTCCTTAGATTGCTATTGGAAAACTCCGGTTGCTAGACCGGTCTTTTTCCTCTATCTCAAAACCTCTATAGGAAGCTCTCTATTTTACACAAGAACTATTACCTCTTGCAATTGTGATGTACAAAAGAGCTTGACACCCACCTCTTATTTATAGTGGTGGTGGCGTCCCTAACTAGAGTGGAGGAGAAGAAAACATTTTCCCAATACAATAATACAATAAGGAAAATCAATTAGATTGATTTATCTATTTTATTATAATATCTTATATTAAATAAAATCTAAATATTGCCAATATCATATATTGATTATATTTATCTTAATACCATAAATCTATTTTTCCAAAATCAATTAATATCCAATATTAATATTATGGTAATCTTATTAATTAAAGTGCACAATCCAAGTGTATCTTATACCCTAGGATGTGGCGCCCCTTATGTCAATTAATTGGCATTTGGAATATTCTTTAATTAATATAATTTATATATAATTAATATCTTGTATTTTATTTATTCATAATAAATAAATATCACAATATTAATTTACCACTATAACATTTATAGTCTAGAGATAAACTTTCCTTATTCGGTTATCAACTATAACCGCATTTTAATCCGACTCGATGTTCATATGTGTGTGACCCGATAGGCTTCTGAATATGTTGTCCGTAGACACAAAGTGCAAATTACGAAAACGCCCTTCATGCCTAACAATCACGGGATAGCGTCTAGCAACACATCGTGACCCCCAATCATCGGAAGAGTCAAAAGCAATGACTACTACATTTCATGTGAAGCAGGTACCGTGTAACTTACAATCCTATCGTTGTAATAATATCCATACGATCGTATCTCGAGTGTCAATACATTAATGATCGTATCTTATAATCTGGATATCATGCTCTCTCGGAATAACACATTTACTCCCACTTTGCAAAAATTCTCGAGAGCTAGACATTTCTTATAAGAAGGCCATTTCGGATATTCAATCCCAATCATAGGATACGCGATTCCCGGACGACCAAACATGTATACTCCGTATGCTTCAATATCATACCCAATCACTACCCCATGATCTCCCCGTGGATAGGGGAAATCTCAATAGTTTCAAAGCATGACAATCCACACCGTGATGCCATGAAGACTCCGATCTAAAGGATAATTACACAACCGCCACATAGTGTGACAGTTAATGTAAGTGGGTCAATCTAACGTACGCATTCTCTAATACACGTCCACGTATAGTCCAAGTGTCTCTACACTTCGATAGACGATATCTATCCCAACCTTCTATAAGATAGAAGACATCCAATACATACTAGTATAATTATACTATCAATGTCCTATTTGACAGTGCTTAAGACTAGAGACATTTAAGTATCAAACTTATTAAAGTGATTAGAGATCTCATCAACCATAATCACTATCATGGTTTCTCTATCACAGTTTGACACTAGGGACGTTACAATATATGTACAACAAATAATATGAAGATAAACAATATATAATAACATAAGTGCTTTTATTAATCATAATAAAGTTATTACATGAACTAAAATGGACTGTAAACGACCCGACCCGGTCGGATCCGGTCCAACCCGGTTGGGTTTAGGACACCTATTCAACAATCTCTCACTTGGCCTAAAGCCAATCACCCATACGCCTAAGCAATTGCATGTGAACATGTTTCTCATGATTTGCTTGTGACAATGCCTTGGTTAACGGATCAGCAATCTTATCATCCGTGTGGACTTTCTCTATCTTTACATCTCATTTATCTATTATCTCTGTAATAAAGTGATAGCGCCGTAGCACATGTTTGGACCTGTGCTAAGAACACAGGTCCTTCATTGAGAAGTTCTTGGATAACCAAGCTTTGACTGACTGTAACATAGGCACATCATTCCCTATGAGCAATATGTCGTCTACATAAAGCACTCACAACACAATAGCACTCCCACTAACCTTCTTGTAAACACAAGGCTCATCTTCGTTCTTGATGAAATCAAACTGATTGATTATCTCATCAAAGCGTAGAGTCCAACTCCGAGAAACTTGCTTTAATCCATAAGTGGATCTTTGCAGTTTACATACCAACCTTGGCGTCATTGGTCGTGAAACCTCGGTGTGTCATATACACTTCATCGAGACGTGTTCTGTTAAGGAAAGCCGTTTTCACATCCATCTCCAAAAATTTACGTAATCATGGTAGCTGCAATAGCGAGCGTAATTTCTAATGGATTTTAACATGGCAACAGGCGAAAAGGTTTCGTAATAGTCAACTCCTTGTCTTTGCTTATAACATTTTGCCACTAACCTAGCCTTATATGTTGTCACGTTACCGTCCATGTCGGTCTTTCTCTTAAAGACCCATTTACACCCTATAGGAACTATTCCTTCAGGTGGATCAACTAAGTTCCAAGCTTGGTTGTCTTTCATGGATTCCATTTCAGAATCCATGGCCTCTGGCCATTTCTATTTTTCATGCCTTAATAGCACTTCCTCATAAGTTCTAGGGTCCTCATCTTCCATGAGATACACGCCAGTGTACCTTTTGGGTTCACAGAGTTACCTGGTGGATCTGCGAGGTGCTAGTGTGTTCACGGTTGGGGTTGGCATCACATCTGTATATGTTGTCTCCTTTACTTCCATCAACTAACCGTTATCCATAAGTGGTTCTCAAATTTCTTCAAGATCAATCTTACACCCACTGACCCTATCCAGAATAAACTCTTTCTCCAGAAAGTGGCCAGTCCTGGAAACAAACACCTTTTGTTCCTAAGGGTGGAAAAATTCGTATCCTCTAGTTTCTCTAGGATAACCCACAAATAGACATTTATCGGATCTGGCCTCTAATTTGTCAGGCATAAACTGTTTCACGTAAGTCGGACAACCCCAAGGTTTAAGATATGCCAGATTCGGTTTCTTCTTAGCCCATACCTTGTATGATGTAGAATCAATCGTCTTTGATGGAACTCAGTTCAGTGTATAGGATGCGGTTTCTAGAGCATACCCCCAAAATAATTTTGGAAGAATTGCATAGCTCATCATGGATCGTACCATGTCTAACAAGGTACGGCTCCTCCTCTCAGATATGCCATTCATTTGAGGCGTACCTGGAGGGGTCCACTCAGGTAGAATCCCATTCTCCTTTAAATAACTTTGAAGCTCTCCATCTAGGTATTCTCCACATCGATCGGATCGAAGTGTTTTTATTTCATTACCTAGTTGTTTCTCTACTTCACTTCTGAATACCTTGAACTTTTCAAAGGCCTCAGACTTATACTTTATTAAGTATATATAACCATAGCGTGAATGGTCATCAGTGAAAGTGATAAAATAAGAGTATCCTCATTTAGCTTGAATAGACATTGGGCCACACACATCAGTATGTATGAGCTATTGTAATTCATTGGATCTTATCCCTTTGCCACTAAAAAGTGACTTTGTCATCTTGCCAAGCAAACAAGCCTCGCATGTATCAAACGATTCGTAATCGAATTGATCCAACAATCCATCTTTATGGAGTTTGGAAATGCGATTCTTATTTATATGGCCAAGTCCACAATGCCATAAGTAGGATTCATTAAACTCATTCATTTTGGCTTTTTTGTTCTTTATATTAAGTATGTCAACATTCACATCTAATACGTAGAGACCAATGCTAAGTAAGCCAGTACCATAAAAAAATCCATCACGTGAAATAGAACAACATTTATTCTCAAACGTAAAAGAAAATCCATCAACATCCAATGCAGAAATAGAAATAATGCTCTTCGTTAGAGCAGGAACAAAATAACAATTATTAAGTTCTAGTACTAGCCCACTGGGAAATGAAAGAAAATAAACTCCTATGGCCAGCCAGCAACACTTGCTTCATTCCTAACGCGTAGGTCCACCTCTCCTTTCCTCAGTTCTCTAGTTCTTCTTAGTGCCTGCATATACGTACAAATATGAGAACCACAACCAGTTTCTTATACCCTAGGATGTGGCGCCCCATATGTCAATTAATTGACATCCAGAATATTTTTTAATTAATATAATTTATATATAATTAAAATCTTGTATTTTATTAATTCATAATAAATAAATATCACATTATTAATTTACCAATATAACCTTTATAGTCTAGAGATAAACTTTCCTTATTTGGTTATCAACTATAACCGCATTTTAATCCGACTCGATGTTCATATGTGTGTGACCCGATAGGCTTCTGAATATGTTGGCCGTAGACATAAAGTGCAAATTACGAAAATGCCCTTCATGCCTAACGATCACAGGATAGCGTCTAGCAACACACCGTGACCCCCAATCATCTGAAGAATGAAAAGCAATGACTACTACCTTTCATGTGAAGCAGTTACCGTGTAACTTACAATCCTATCGCTGTAATAATATCGATACGATCATATCTCGAGTGTCAATACATTAATGATCGTATCTTATAATCTGGATATCATGCTCTCTCGGTATAACACATTTACTCCCACTTTGCAAAAATTCTCGAGAGCTAGACATTCCTTATAAGAAGGCCATTTCGGATATTCAATCCCAATCATAGGATACACGATTCCCGGACGACCAAACATGTATACTCCGCATGCTTCAATATCATACCCAATCACTACCGCATGATCGCCCCGTGGATAGGGGAAATCACAATAGTGTAAAAGCATGACAATCCACACCGTGATGCCATGAAGACTCCAATCTAAAGGATAATTACACAACCGCCACATAGTGTGACACTTAATGTAAGTGGGTCAGTCTAACGTACGCATTCTATAATACACGTCCACGTACAGTCCAAGTGTCTATACACTTCGATAGACGAGATCTATCCCTACCTTCTATAAAATAGAAGACATCCAATAAGTGCTAGTCTAATTATGCTATCAATGTCCCATTTGACAGTGCTTAAGACTAGAGACATTTAAGTATCAAACTTATTAAAGTGATTAGAGATCTCATCAACCATAATCACTATCATGGTTTCTCTATCACAGTTTGACACTAGGGACGTTACTGTATATGTACAACAAATAATATGAAGATAAACAATATATAATAATATAAGTGCTTTTATTAATCATAATAAAGTTATTACATGAACTAAAATAGACTGTAAACGACCCGACCCGGTCGGATCCAGTCCAACCCGGTTGGGTTTAGGACACCTATTCAACAATCTCCCACTTGGCCTAAAGTCAATCACCTATATGCCTAAGCCCTTGCATGTGAACATGTTTCTCATGCTTTGCTTGTGACAATGCCTTGGTTAACAGATCAGCTATGTTATCATCCATGTGGACTTTCTCTATCTTTACATCTCCTCTATCTACTATCACTCTAATAAAGTGATAGCTCCGTACCACATGTTTGGACTTGTGCTAAGAACATAGGTCCTTCATTGAGAAGTTCTTGGATAACCAAGCTTTGACTGACTGTAACATAGGCACATCATTCCCTATGAGCAATATGTCGTCTACATAAAGCACTCACAACACAATAGCACTCCCACTAACCTTCTTGTAAACACAAGGCTCATCTTCGTTCTTGATGAAATCAAACTGGTTGATTATCTCATCAAAGCGTAGAGTCCAACTCCGAGAAACTTGCTTTAATCCATAAGTGGATCTTTGCAGTTTACATACCAACCTGGCGTCATTGGTCGTGAAACCCTCAGGCTGTGTCATATACACTTCCTCAGACAGGTTCCTGTTAAGGAAAGCCGTTTTCACATCCATCTGCCAAATTTCGTAATCATGGTAGCTGCAATAGCGAGCAGAATTCTAATGGATTTTAACATGGAAACAGGCGAAAAGGTTTCGTAATAGTCAACTCCTTGTCTTTGCTTATAACATTTTGCCACTAACCTAGCCTTATATGTACTCACGTTACCGTCCATGTCGGTCTTTCTCTTAAAGACCCATTTACACCCTATAGGAACTATTCCTTCAGGTGGATCAACTAAGTTCCAAGCTTGGTTGTCTTTCATGGATTCCATTTCAGAATCCATGGCCTCTGGCCATTTCTATTTTTCATGCCTTAATAGCACTTCCTCATAAGTTCTAGGGTCCTCATCTTCCATGATATACATGCCAGTGTACCTTTTGGGTTCACGGTGTTCCCTGGTGGATCTGCGAGGTGCTAGTGTGTCCATGGTAAGGGTTGGCATCACATCTGTATATGGTGTCTGCTCTACTTTCATCCACTGACCGTTATCCATAAGGGGTTCTCGAATTTCTTCAAGATCAATCTTACTCCCACTGACCTTATCCAGAATAAAATCTTTCTCTAGAAATTGGCCAGTCCTGGAAACAAACACCTTTTGTTCCTCAAGGAGGTAAAATCGGTATCCTCTAGTTTCTCTAGGATAACCCACAAATAGACATTTGTCGGATCTGGCCTCTAATTTGTCAGGCATCATCCGTTTCACGTAAGTCGGACAACCCCAAGGTTTAAGATATGCCATATTCGGTTTCTTCTTAGCCCATACCTCATATGGTGTATAATCAACCGTCTTTGATGGAACTTGGTTCAGTGTATAGGATGCAGTTTCTAGAGCATACCCCCAGAATGATTTTCGGAGAACTGCATAGATCATCATGGATCGTACCATGTCTAACAAGGTACGGTTCCTCCTCTCAGATACGCCATTCATCTGAGGCGTACCTGGAGGGGTCCACTCAAGTGAAATCCCATTCTCCTTCAAATAACTTTGAAACTCTCCATCCAGGTATTCTCCACCTTGATCGGATCGAAGTGTTTTGATTTCCTTACCAGTTGTTTCTCTACTTCACTTCTGAATTCCTTGAACTTTTCAAAGGCCTTAGACTTATACTTCATTAAGTATATATAACCATAGCGTGAATGGTCATCAGTGAAAGTGATAAAATAAGAGTATCCTCCTTTAGCTTGAATTGACATTGGGCCGCACACATCAGTATGTATGAGGTCAAGTAATTCATTGGATCTTATCCATTTGCCACTAAAAGGTGACTTTGTCGTCTTGCCAAGAAAACAAGCCTCGCATGTATCAAACGATTCATAATCGAATTGATCCAACAATCCATATTTATGGAGTTTGGAAATGCGATTCTTATTTATACGGCCAAGTCTACAATGCCATAAGTAGGATTCATTAAAGTCATTCATTTTTGCTTTCTTGTTGTTTATATTAAGTACGTCAACATTCACATCTAATATGTAGAGATCATTGCTAAGTATGCCAGTACCATAAAAAATTCCATCACGTGAAAAAGAACAACATTTATTCTCAAACGTAAAAGAAAATCCATCAACAACCAATGCAGAAACAGAAATAATGCTCTTCGTAAGAGCAGGAACAAAATAACAGTTATTAAGTTCTAGTACTAGCCCACTGGGCAATGAAAGAAAATAAACTCCTACGGCCAGCGCAACAACACTTGCTCCATTCCCAACGCGTAGGTCCACCTCTCCTTTCCTTAGTTCTATAGTTCTTCTTAGTGCCTACATATTCGTACAAATATGAGAACCACAACCAGTATCTAATACCCAGTTGTTAGACTTAGAAGAAGCAATATTAATCTCAATCATAAACATACCTGAAGTCGAAGCATCATAATGCTTCTTCTTGGTACTTAAGAAGCCTTTGCAGTTTCTCCTCCAATGTCCGGTCTCACCGCAATGGAAGCAAGCATCCTTGGATTTGTGTTTGGCTATCTTAGGCGTTGGCTTTTGTGCAACCTTCGCCTCCTTGGACTTCTTTTGGGCTTTTGGCTTGCCCTTATTGGAAGTGACCAGCAACACTTGCTTTCCCTTCCCCACAGTGCCCTCAGCAGTTTTCAACATGTTCAATAACTCCGCAATGGAGCAGTCTATCTTGTTCATGTGATAATTCATCACGAACTGCGAGTATGAATCAGGTAGAGATTGTAGAATCAATTCAATACTCAATTTTCGCTCTAACTTATGGCCCAGCTTCCCAAGCCTCTCTATATACCCGATCATTTTAAGCACGTGTGACCCCACAACAGTCCTGGATGCCATCTTACAACCAAACAGGGCCTTCGAGACCTCGTACCTCTCAGTACGAGACTGAGAAGCATGGAGTTCCTTTAGATGGACCATGATTGAGTAGGCGTCCATAGACTCATGCTGTTTCTGCAGTTCATGTGTCATCGAAGCAAGCATTATACATATAGCATCGATCTTTGTCGAAAGCGATTGCTTTGTTATACTTCTTGACAACATCTGCAAATTAAGCCTCGGCTGGCTCTTTCCGGTAGGGCCTCGTCCAAGACATAGCCAATCTTCTCGTACCTCAAAATGATTTTGAGGTTTCTTTCCCAATCGAGAAAATTGGTTTCGTCAAGCTTATTGTCGATGATAAAACGAAGGTTCAATTTGTTTGACATTTTCTACAACAATAAATAAAGATAGAATAAGTAAAAGCTCGTGTATTTTAAAAAACCCTAAATTTGCACTTAAAATTTTATAAGGTTTTACTCCCACTAGCCAACTATTCTCAATTGACTTTCAAGAATTTTATAAATCCTTTAGTGGAAGGAATCCAATCTAGTTGACTCGATCCCCGACGTGGGCCGATCGACCGGGTCAATTTCGAAGGTGGGTACATTTACCGATCGAATCTTATTCGACTTCCATTGGTTGACTAGTCAACTCTTTGACAATTCAAATCTCTATGTGATAGCCACCCCTTGTCTCTAAAATCAAACGGTCCGGACGTGGGCCAATCACGGTAAGATTCTTAGTCGAGTCATAACCCAAATATTCATAAGATCTCATAACGATCATATCTCAATAATGATGATATACCCGAGGTAGGTCAACTCCCGATGTGGGCCGATCAGTTGGGTCCGAACAAGGGCTCTTCACCGTCATTATAATATTGGGAGACAATTTTGGGTTGACTTTTATCGTGGGAATAATTTTAAATTAATTCTCTTAATTAATTTTATTTTAATTATGGTCGCATCTACTATGTGCATATTACTACGATATCATATAAAGTAAAACATACACAACATTCCGCGCACAAAATAACCGGTATGATCATAGACTTTTCCTAGGTGTGGTGTCGAATACAAACTGACGAAACCGCGGGTCACAAACTAATGGTATCTGCAACCGCCAATAGGATCTTTACTGATGTACGCCAATGGGTTCTTTATTTCTCTTTGGTCTTCGTCTTCTTGCTCCATTCTTGTTACATAATAATCTATCTTATAAATAATTACGACCGCCGCACACGGGGGGAGCTAACGGGAATGGGATAAATGCAAAAAAGTAAACTAGGTCACGTTCTGCATAAAGGCCTAGGACAATTTTCAAAGAAAAACCAACATAAAGAAAACATTCCCATCTATCCTATTGGTCGAGTCCATGATCAATTGGGGTCCATATAATCATATTATATCTACACATCTAATCCATACAATTATATCTTATGAAGAAGATTAAATTCTAATTTTTTAACTACTTATGTGTCTGATTTTATCACATCAAATAATTAAATAACTTTTAATTAATTGTATGACTTAATCGAAAATGAAATTAACATTTAATTTTAAATCGATTTTAATTTCAATTTTATTAAATTTGAACTATTCAAATTAAAATTAAAATTATAATGTCTCCTTTTGTTTCCTTTCCTTTTGGTTCTTAACCAAAAGGGATGCCTTTGGTTTCCTAAACCAAAAGGCATCTTCCTAAACCGAATTTGGTTTAGGCCTGGCCACTTTTCAAAATTAAAATTTGAAAGTGGCATAGGCCTAGGCCTTTTACAAATTAAATATTTGAAAATGACCTAGGCCTATTCCAAATCAAAATTTGGAAAGACCAATATTTTGGTTTAGGCCAGGCCACTTTTTAAAATCAAAATTTTGAAAGTGGCCTAGGCCTGGACCATTTACAAATCAAATATTTGAAAAGTGCCTAGGCCTATTCCAAATCAAAATTTGGAAAGGCCAATATTTTGGTCAATATGCCACTATGGTTTCCCAATGGCCTAAACTATTTGAGCCATTGGTTGGCCATATGACACAACTAAACAAAAGAGATATCTATGCACAATAAATATCACAAAACGAAAAAGGTCGATCTCCCCATTTGGAATAGATGACCCGACGACGGCAAATTTCTAAAGCCGCGACCGCCCCTTGAGAGAGAGGGGCCGCCGCCGGTCGGCCGAACCCCCCAATCAAACCTTTTTTTTTGTTTTAAGCGTCTCGTGATTTTAGATCTTGCATCTATTGATTAATTACTACGCAATTAAATTGTGCTTATTGCTTAAGCTCGAAGTCTGGCTCTGATACCACTGTTGGGAAATCAATAGTTTAACGCAGCGGAATTTAAAATTTTGATTTCCTTTTTCTACATCATCTTCGTTTAATGCAATAACACGTTAAGTAGTTTGACGGAATATACCTTAATGATCTATAGGATCGTCGCTTTGACCGTCAACGGAGAGTAGTACAGTGCGCAAGCCGTCCACGTGTCCGGCCTCTATCGTTGATCCACACGAACTCCTCACCGGAATCCTCCTTGGAATGCTATTGAAAAACTCCGGTTGTTAGACCAGTCATTTTCCTCTCTCTCAAAACCTCTATAGGAAGCTCTCTATTTTACACAAAAACTATTAGCTATTGCAATTGTGATGTACAAAAGAGCTTGACACCCACCTCTTATTTATAGTGGAGGTGGCGCCCCTAACTA
Source organism: Gentiana macrophylla (assembly GCA_026214975.1). NCBI lineage: Eukaryota > Viridiplantae > Streptophyta > Magnoliopsida > Gentianales > Gentianaceae > Gentiana > Gentiana macrophylla. Next base: position 32,442,477 of record CM047809.1, on the reverse strand, counting down.
GAGTGGAGGAGAAGAAAACATTTTCCCAATAAAATAAGGAAAATCAATTAGATTGATTTATCTCTTTTATTATAATATCTTATATTAAATAAAATCTAAATATTGCCAATATCAAATATTGATTATATTTATCTTATTACCATAAATCTATTTTTTTCAAAATCAATTAATATCCAATATTAATATTATGGTAATCTTATTAATTAAAGTTCACAATCCAAGTGTATCTTATACCCTAGGATGTGGCGCAAATATGTCAATTAATTGGCATCCAGAATATTCTTTAATTAATATAATTTATATATAATTAATATCTTGTATTTTATTTATTCATAATAAATAAATATCACAATATTAATTTACCACAATAACCTTTATAGTCTAGAGATAAACTTTCCTTATTTGGTTATCAACTATAACCGTATTTTAATCTGACTCGATGTTCATATGTGTGTGACCCGATAGGCTTCCGAATATGTTGGCCGTAGACACAAAGTGCAAATTACGAAAATTCCCTTCATGCCTAACGATCACGGGATAGCGTCTAGCAACACACCATGACCCCCAATCATCAGAAGAGTCAAAAGCAATGACTACTACCTTTCATGTGAAGCAGTTACCGTGTAACTTACAATCCTATCGCTATAAAAATATCCATACGATCGTATCTCGAGTGTCAATACATTAACGATCGTATTTTATAATCTGGATATCATGCTCTCTCGGAATAACACATTTACTCCCACTTTGCAAAGATTCTCGAGAGCTAGACATTCCTTATAAGAAGGCCATTTCAGATATTCAATCCCAATCATAGGATACGCGATTCCCGGACGACCAAACATGTATACTCCGTATGCTTCAATATCATACCCAATCACTACCGCATGATCACCCCGTGGATAGGGGAAATCTCAATAGTGTCAAAGCATGACAATCCACACCGTGATGCCATGAAGACTCCGATCTAAAGGATAATTACACAACCGCCACATTGTGTGACACTTAATGTAAGTGGGTCAGTCTAACGTACGCATTCTCTAATACACATCCACGTACAGTCCAAGTGTCTCTACACTTCGATAGATGAGATCTATCCCTACATTCTATAAGATAGAAGACATCCAATACGTGATAGTCTTTGTGGGAAAGCCTGAAACTATCAGTTTTTCACCTTTCTGAGAGAATGGAATAATCTCTGAGGATTCTTAGCTCAAATACGCCACGAGTCTAGGATGGTTGAATCGCACCTACTACGAAAGCGGCCGTGGATGTGATGTATGGAGGAATGTTACTTCTTCCCAAGAGATAGACACAGGCGGTAAAGAGGTCGTTAGTTCCGCAGCTCGGGGAGAAAGTTCCATAATGAAATTCAAGATCGTGTCAAGGGAGAATGCCGCTTTAATTTAAATCCGAACAGATTTGTCTATCTATTCAAAATCCAGAGTGGACATGGGAGAGAGCCTAGGCTCAAAATCCCGTATTAATTTGAATAGTTTTTGCCACAAAGGACTAATTAATAATATAAAGAAAAAGAGTCGGACATCGAATCTTTTTCTTTGTCAATGCTTCTGGATAGATGTGTGGGGAAGAGGGCCCATAGTACCTGCTAGCGCAGCTATGCAGTGGAAGGGAATGATCCTAAATCGACCTCCTTCTACCCTCTATTGCACCGGTGCTGGAAAAGATTGTACTCTTCCCTACCGAGACAAAGTTGCTCACCCAGAGGATACTATAATGCTCGAAGAAGGGTTGTATGGATGATACCAGAAAAGGAAAGTATTATGGTGTCGGAGTGGGATGTTAAGAGTTTCCAACTAATGGTAGGGGAGAGCCGCGCGTACCAGTTACTACTCTTAGCCACGGGGACGGGGATGGTCGTGGGAGGTGATAAGAACAACACCGCACACCACCGAAAGTCCTATGGTGTGTGAGTATCAGCAAGACTAACGATACTCTAAATGCTCTTATCTATCTAGTATTTACTTATCTTTTCAAACAATCAGTGCGGTAAACCTCTCCTCCTAAAAAGATTATTCCAGAATAAATGGGCAATAGTTAGGAAAGGTGCGCCAGCGGCGAGCAGAAGCAAGGTTATTAGATACCTCAGGTTTCCCTGCATGTGGCTCGTCCCTGATAACTTCTTTGCATTTGCGTGAACTAGTGGACCGATCACTAAGTGGGGAGCGAAAAACAAATAGAATTTGCTACAAAAGCCGGCTAACGAGGGTATTCTTGCGTATGAGAACAGAGTAATGGAAAAGGTAATAGCAAAAATAGGATTCGTTTTGGCCGGGGCGCAACTTGCTTTCTATCGTAAATACTAAAACACCAGTATCGAGCAAACACCCTGGGACTGAGTGACAACCGGTAGAAAGGGCTACTAGCCTAACTCTTTAGAAGTGGTCTTCCACGACCAACGTCCCCGATTCGAATAGGTAGCTTCAAGTTTTTTTCCAAGGTTGGGGACTAGGGACCTAAAACGGCAGGTGGATTGGGTTTTCGTCGCCTTACAGAAATGAATCATGCTTTCCTCGCCAAACTTGCCATCTCTCTCGACCAGTTCAGGTTCAAGGGAGGGCGATCGATGGGACCCAGACTTTAGATCTCCTCTCTATGGCGGGAGGTTTTTTCTTTCGTATCAAGAGTGTGTTGGGGAGGCCGGGGAAGACGGATTGGATCAAGAGGCGATGCTTATGCCTCGATAGGATTCCCACATATTCCATTTTGTTTGTACATGTTCTGCTTTTTCTTTCTTTCTTTCTTTCCGTTTTTTCATTTCACACAGGATTGCAATTCCCACAAATCTTCCCCTAATTTCATGCCTATACGAACTCAATTCATTATTTTAGGATAAAAGTATAAAAAGAACAACTAACAAAAACGGTTCTCAATTATGAAAAGTTTAAAAAATTGTACTATCAATGTCCCATTTGACAGTGCTTAAGACTAGAGACATTTAAGTATCAAACTTATTAAAGTGATTAGATATCTCATCAACCATAATCACTATCATGGTTTCTCTATCATAGTTTCACACTAGGGACGTTACTATATATGTACAACAAATAATAATAAGATAAACAATATATAATAACATAAGTGCTTTTATTAATCATAATAAAGTTATTACATGAACTAAAATAGACCGTAAACGACCCGACCCGGTCGGATCCGGTCCAACCCGGTTGGGTTAGGACACCTATTCAACAAAAGGATGCGAGCGGTGCGACATAGACGAACCTGTCTGCTCCCCTCATCACTAAGATTCCAGGCCACCTCATAATGAGTAGAAGGATTGATAGCAGAAATACAAAGCACCCTGTTCATAGCCTCCGAGGTGAAGGTGACAGAAACACCCCGAAGAGGAACGTAGCCGATAACCTCTTCTAGAGAAATCTCAGATAGAACAGACTAGAACTCCCTCACCATGGTAAGGTTGAAGTTTGTTGGTGGCGCAGCAATAAAAGCCCACCACCCAGAGAGTTGAACCCGGAGCAAAGAGCCCTCATCTTCAACTTTCCTCTCATTCTAACCTTTTTCCCTCACATACCCCACTACGTCAAAATAGCTCCAAAAATGGGACTTAGCGGTAAAGGAGGCAGTGAGAAATAAGGGAGAAACGTCGCGTATATGGCGAGCTTTGTAAACATGAGGCGAGCTACCATCCCCGGGCAGAAAAGACATAATGATCAGAAGAAGGAAGGATTATTCCAAAAAATGGATTACTCTACAAATGAAAGGGAGCAAAATGTTGAGAAGGACCTTCACATTGGGAGGGGTGACAATCTCCCCGTCAAAATTTGAAATATCGGAGGGCTCATAGCGAGGCGGTATATGCTAATTCGAAATTCAAATGCATTTACAGCAAATTGGTTACCAAACCGCTAGCATTATGAGCACGACTCCCAAAACGTCCGAAACCGTAAGGGAATAGTAACTGTCTAGAGATTGTAGCTTTATCTCAGAATGTGCCTGAAAAAGCATTCAAAACCGTCAGAAGATAATAACTGCCTGAATGCTATAGTTAAGCCGACTCAAAAGTTGCTTTGGGCGAGCCCGCCTCCGGGCACAGTCGGACCCACACAAAGCAAGGGACCGCATATCGGATTTTTTGATCTTGCCAAAAGCAGAAAACCTTAAAACAAGCACATGATCATACAGACTCAAGAGTTATTCCAACCAAGTCCGCCATCAAACTCCCTCGAAACAAGGGGGCCGCGTATCGAAAATTTTAATTCAAGTTGAAGACTCAGTAACGACAGAAGTCTTGAAGCAGATTCCTCATTATTTCTTTCGAGCTCACATGCGACCTTGTTCGAAATAAGGGGGCCACATGCCAAAATTTTAATTCAGATTTCAAAAAACCAACAGCAACGGACTCAAAGGGCCTGCAGTCTCACCAAAATAAAGGGGCCACGCACATATGGGTACCAATGGCAGTTAAGGAACTTTAAAAATGGAACATTTCAAGCAAAATACGAGATACGTTAAAGAGCCAAATCAGTAGCAACCGAATGGATAGAAGTCTATTACAAAATCAAAACAGATTCAGATAAATAGTTTAAAAAGGCCGAAGCCAACAAAGTGCATAAAATTACAAACAAGATCATTTTCCTGAAGGAGTCTCCATATGAGCGCCAGAAAAATTTAAATTCTAGTCACCCTCTTGCTCAGGGCTCTTCTCCACATCGGCACCGCTAACCGTGGCAACACTTGCAGCGGCCTCAACACTCTTGGCAAAATAGGCGGCCTTTCCGCCCAGGCACCCATCATGGCACGAAGGTTGACTTCATTGACTGGGGGTAGGACCCAAACGGGCTTATTCTTCTTCTCGCAACCGGTTCAAAAATCTTCCAACTGAGTGGCGGTGTAAGAGAGATCGGAGTGAAATCCTCTCAATTTAGGATCATCTTGATCGGTGGTCAACCAGTCTTGTAAGGTCTCGAGGTCCGGAGCATCCTCACAGAAAGCCCACAAACACCTCGCCAAATGATAAAACCCTTTGTCGAATCCATCCAACAAGGCGTCTTTAACCTTGCCGGTGACGTCAGCAGCACCGGACTCGGTTTCTTCCAACTCACCCTTAAGCCGATCGGCATATTCTTAAATCTATGCCGTCACGGCAAGGGCCCTATCTTTCTCAGACCCGGAATATTTTTGCAGACCTATAGCCAGCTGAGCTTTCTTAATGCTAGCCTCGCCCTCCTGAACTTTCTTGGAGAGATCTAAATTCTCAGAGCGGAGCCGACTAATTTCGTCCTGGAGAGCTTTCCCCGTCCTCTCAACTTCTGCGAGCCGAATAATTTCGACCTGAAGAGCCTTCTCTCTCTTTTCAGCTACTGCGGCTCGACCAGGTTCAACGGTTAGCCTTTCCCGTAACTCGGCAAGTTGACTCGCCATTTGTTTCGCCTCCTCATTACAAGCCCACTCGACTTGCTTCAACTTGGTGGAAAACTAAAAATAGAGGATTTTAGAATCAAACACTTATCAAAAAGAAGGAAAGCAAATATAAAAAGAATATATTACTGCGCTGGCCGTGGTTCCATACAATCCAAGCATCTCAGATAAAAGTCACAGGCTGCAGGATGGTCCCATAGAGGCCGTCGAAGCTACAACGTCTGCTTGGGCTATCCGGTTAACGATCCCCTGTCCAACCAACAACTACGGGGCATCGGGCAGTTAAGTTTAAGGTTCCTCAAGGGAACCACATCAGCAACAGAAGCATGCACTCCCCAAATTACTGCTGGAGAGTAAGGGGCTATTTCAGGAAATCACTATCTAACCATAGAGCCGGCTTCCCCGTGGCCCCAATCAGAACTCCTCCTCTACGTGAAGCTTTCGGCACTGACTCAGAAGCTAACTTTTTGCCCTCATCAACGGTCTCGTTAGCTGGACTCTCGGTCAAATCTATTGTAGCGGCGAGAGGCTTAATACCCTGAAGAACTTGGTCGTCTTCGACCATCTCTACATGGTCGGGTGCAGCGGAAACCGAACTCTGACTGCCATCGGCTCTTTGCCTCTTAGCTGAAGCCGTATCACCAGCCTTCTCTGATTCACCGGCGTAATCAACCAGGCCAGTGCTTTTTCTCTCCGCAGGCCTTTTCCTCTTTGATTTATTGGAAACGGTAGACTTTTGGCCCCCGCAGTAGGAACATTGGCTCCAACCAGAACGGTATTCAAGGGCTCTTCAGTGGATGCGGCGTCCGTGGATAAAATATTCTCCATACTGACTGGAGCCGGCAGAGCCATCAGCTCGCTGGCCGACAGAAGCACTTTGCGCGCTTTTTTTTCTCTTCTTTGAGCTAGGTCATGATGGCATTCCTATCTGCGTTAGCCAGAACCATCATATCTTCAGGGGAAAAGATTAAAATTGCAAACGATGAAAAATTCGAAGTGAACAATGAATACGAAATTGAAAAAATGAAGCAGAAAGGAAATAGAAAATTACTAGCAGGCCGTAAAGTTTCCTCTCCGCCACATATCGGACACTTAGACGGACAACATTTCCGGTAATGGCATTCGGCGAACCAATCCTTGTGGGTCTCCAATCGAGATGTCTCAACTATAGGTTGGACATCAATCAACACAGGAATTCCAGCAACACAATTGAAGGGGATCGTGAGATCAAGTAGCCCCCTCCAACTGAATGGCCACTTCTGAGACCCACTTTTCACATCCCAACCAAGAAATGTGCGAAGGGTATCAAGAAGTTCCATCTCAGTTGTTTTGAGCTTCTTAGACATAAAAATTGAATTCAGCCTACCCTTCATACGTGTCTCAAACTTTAGAAATGGACATCCTGACGCGGACTCAACGATCATGGCCCTTCCACCCCAGTCATGAACTTTATTCGAGGTCCAATAAAACAATCAACATTTCTTCGCTCGGGTCAACAGAAAATTGCTAGAATCGGCCTTGTTGGTAGCCGCTCCGCTAAAAATATAGAACTTCAAGAAGACATGAAGGGAGGGCTCATAGCCTAAGATCTGGAATAGTGTCATGAATGCCATTATCACCCTTATTACACCCGGGTAAAGTCGCAGGGCAGAGCAGCCAGTCTCCACATCACATCCACAAAGAACGGATCGAAGGGCGGTCTGAGCCCTGCAATGAAATGATTTTAAAAAAGAACCAACCAATCTTTATTTAATCTCTGTCCAGCGCGGTTGGCGGCTTCTTTGAAGCCATAAAATAGATAGTCGGAAGATATATTAAATGTGGAGAAAATTTAGGGATCATTGAGATGGGCATGGACACTCGTCCAATCTGCTTCGATTTTCCTATCAAGAAGATCGATATCCTTTTCCTCTTTGGCCGCCTCGGGGTTATTCGGCCACGGAGTTTTATTGCTATCCTTGAGCTTAGAATCTCCGCCGTCAGTTTTCTTTCTCTTTGGATTCTTTGGTGGAACCACAGAAACCGACACACTTGAGGAATAACCTTTAGCTCGGGCAGCTTCTTTCCCGAATACTTTCTTATGGTCAGAAGAAACTGCTATTGAGGGACAGGCTGGCCTCGAGGCACTTTAAAAACAACCGCTTTAGGGCGGCTTGGTGGATTCGAAGCCAGACGAGACAATACCAAGTCATCCTCAGCACTTTCATCCTCGTCTCCCTCACCAGTGCTGGTACTCACCTCCTCGACCTCTCCAGAGGCATAACCGTGTATGTCATCATTACCATCACTCAAAGACCAATCACTATTAGACATCCTGCAAAACCAAAATGACGAGGCAGATAAGCCATCACCCAGGACAATCAAAGTTAGGCCAAGTGAAATCACCTCATCACGACACCCCACCTTCCGATGATTGAGGGTCATGGCATGTTGCTAGACGCTATCCATTATCGTTAGGTATGAGGGGCATTTTTGTAATTGCATCTTGTGTCTACGGCCAACATATTCGGAAGCTTATCGGGTCGCACACATAAGGACTTCTAGCTAGATTAAAATGCGGTTATGGTGATAACAAAATAAGGATAGTCTATCTCGACTATAAAGTGTTATAGTGATAAATTAATATTATGAATAAATATAATACAAGATATTATTTATATTGATTAATTAAATATATATTTATGGGGGGCGAAATTTTGTGTATAATGGTACACATGAATTTTACAAATTAATTAATCATAGTATTATATTATTGTGTGTTAATATTAGATATTAATATGTGCATCTATGTATATGCGTGTGATGTATATTTGTATACATGTGTACATGTGCAATATTCATATATCTATATAGATTTATATGTGTAATATATATATGTGATATATACACATGTGTAAATTGTTTTATGATATATCTTGAAAAATATTTTATATAAGATATTGAATATTAATGAGATAAATCTAGAATATATATTTTTCTTATTTTATTGAAAATTTGTTTTCTTTCTCTTCTATCCAATAAGAAGAATTTTCCAATCAAGCTAGGGATGCCAATAGGCGCCCCATCTCTTTATAAAAGGAGAGTGGTGCCAAATATTTTACAACACAATATTCTTGCAATATTTCACAACACAATATTCTTGCAATATTTTTGTGAGATAAAAAGGGAGTTTCTTAGGAGAGAGTTTTGGGAGAAAGAAAAAGGCGGCCTAGCAGCTGACTTTTTCCGGTAGCAATCCAATGTTGGATTCCGGCGGGTTGTTCATGTGGATCAACGGTAGAGGCCGAACGCTTGGGCGGCTTCGTGCAGAAACTACAATCGTAAACAAAGAGACGATCTATTTTAGATCATCCAAGGTAATTCTTAGTCTACTTCTTTTTATGCGTGTTGCTTAAACGAAGTCGATCTTGGTAAAAAGGAAATAAATTTAAAATTCCGCTGCGTTTCCGCGTAGATTTCCTAACACGGAGAGCCTTAGCCTTTTGAGAGTCATATGGGGCGGATAGCCTTGACCTTTTGGGGGCTATAATAGCCGGATAGCCTTAGCCTTTTGAGGGTCATATGGGCGGATAGCCTTGACCTTTGGGGGCTATAATGGGCGGGAGCCTTAACCTTTTGAGGGTCATATGGGGCAGATAGTCTTGACCTTTTTGGGGGCTATAATGGGCGGATAGCCTTAGCCTTTTGGGGGCTATAATGGGCGGATAGACTTAGCCTTTTTTTGTGTGGCTTTTGCCTTTGGATGGCCTAATGCCTCTTTGTGCCGCGCTATTAAGCGGACGGACTTGTTGTTGGTGAAGAGAAGTCTCATTTTGATGACGAGTTGACCTCTGGTGAATTCCAAAAATAAGAAGGCTCGTCCCGCCATTTTCGGTAGGGAGAGTTCGTAAAAGAAGAAAGCTCGTCCCGCCGCTTGAGGACGAGAGAGTTCAAATGAATAAGAAGTGTAATCGTTTGTTGAAGAAATAAAAACCGGTGAGAGTTTGTACCTTGAGAGCTCGTAACTTGGAGAGCTTGAGGGCTCGTAACTCGGAGAGCTTGAGAGCTCGTTTGGGGGTGCTCTTTTCGGCGGCCCCATTTTATACCTGATGAATATGTTGTGAACATGGTGGTCATGACGGAGGCCTTTACTCTTATGATCGTAACTTTAACTTGTGGCCGCTCTTCGGCCTTTGAATGCATATTTGCTTTGTTTCTTGCAATGATTTTTCCAAGCGTTTTTTAGTTTGTATCTTTATTTTTGCTCGAAATACTCCCATCTTTCGAGTCCGTAGTTTGGGTCCGCTAGCCGGTATTTGCGGGTATACAACCCCCTTGTTTTTTGCGACGTTGAGAGCACTGAGCATCGACCTTGCTAAAAATAACTGAATCGTAAAAATCGGACCTATTGTTGTTGAATCCTCAGTCTGAATTGAAAATTTCAATGTGCGGCCCCCTTGTTTCAATCAAGGTCGCTGCGGCCCTGGTTGAAATAAATGTCGAATTCTGGTCATTCATGCTTGTTTGAATATTTCCACCAGCGGCCCCCTTGTTTCAAGCAAGATTGAGGGCGAACTTGGTTGAAATAAGTGTTTGAGTCTGCGCAATCATATGCCTGTTTGAAAATTTCCACTCTCGGCCCCTTGTTTTGGACAAGATTGAGATCGCGAGTAACTTGTCTGGTGAGACTGTAAATAGAGAGCTCGTTGTTGGAGAGTTTATGTTGGGCGAGCTAATAATAAGAGAGCATATTGATAGAGAGCTTATAATATGAGATCTCGTTGATGGAGAGCTTATAATAAGAGAGCTCGTTGATGGAAAGCTTATAACAATAGAGCTCGTTGATGGAGAGCTTATAATGAGCGGACTTGTAAATTATAAAATATTCTGTGTAAATTTTGAATTTTATTTCAAAGAATGAAAAGATACAAAATATATACAACATGTCCGCATCATTCTAGTCCTAAACATTTTCCAATCTGATGCCTATAATCATGCTAATCAAATATACACAATTGAATGGTGAATATTCTAGACTTCTAGTAACTGCTAGTGTAAATGAAATTAATTAGGGGATTTTATTTTTTCAACACTCCCCCTCAAGTTGGAATGTTTATTGACAACACCCAACTTGCCAAGTAACTGCTCAAAGTGTGACGTGCTCAACGGTTTGGTAAATAAATCCGCTGGTTGATTAATGGTTCGAATATGACGCATTTTGACAACTCCATCTTGAATTTTTTCTCGTACCAAATGACAATCTATTTCAATATGTTTTGTCCGCTCGTGGAAAACTGGATTTGATGCTATGTGTAACGCAGTTTGGTTATCACAAAGTAAATTTGCCGGTTGCTCATGTATGATCTTCAAATCCTTCAATATGGATTTAATCCAAATAATCTCACAACAAGTGCTTGCCATTGACCGATACTCCGCTTCTGCACTGGAACGTGAAACTGTTGTCTGTTTCTTTGTCCTCCAAGACATCGGTGCTCTACCAAGTAATATACAGTAACCCGTAACTAACCGCCTCGTATCCTTGCAACGTGCCCAATGTGCATCACAAAAAGCATGGAGTTGCTCATCTCCCGTAGACGGTAGAAAGATGCTCTGACCCGGTGTTTGCTTGATGTACCGTAGCACAGTGGGAGCTGCATCTAAATGCGGTTGGAGTGGCTTGTCCATGAATTGACTTAAAATATTTACAGCATAGGTAAGATCCGGTCTTGTGACTGTCAGATAAATCAATCTTCCAACCAACCTCCTATAAACCGAAGCATCCTCTAACAAATCTCCATCTGATTATGTTAAAGAAATACTTTACTCCATAGGAAAACTAGACGGTTTAGAGCCTATAAAACCAGTGTCTTCAAGAATTTCTAATGCATATTTGCGCTGTGAAAGATTTATTCCTTGGTGTGATCGCGCTACTTCGATACCTAGAAAATATTTCAATTTCCCTAAATCCTTTAGCTTGAATTGTCATGCTCCACAAGAATTACTAGCAGAAGGGACAAACTTTAAAGGGACGACATTGTCGTCCCTGTAAATATCTTTATTGCGACGACAAATCGTCCCTTTAAATGAATTCAAAAATAGTCAAATTTTTGGGCGGAATTTTTGGAAAGAAACTTTAAAGGGAAGAAGAGCCGGCTCAGGTACACCTTTCTCAATTGCCATATTAATCCATTTGTTTATGAAATGCCCAAAAACGATCATTTTTCTCCGTTGGGACATAAGTATTGTAAATAAAATTGAATATGGCAAACATATATGTGCACCAACAGTTATTCCAAGTCCTGGAAAAAACAGACGTGGAGGCAACATCTCTAGGAGGAAGAAATGAGTAGATATAACGAACAACCGAATTGGCAAGTCGTGAGATGTAATCAAGCTCACAAATTTTCAAGGTCTTCCCTTGTTTATTTTCATTAGCTGATTCCATACTGGAGAAACAATCGAAATAATTGAGAAGACGTTTTAGAATTCCTCCTTGATTTTTGGGAATCAAAGGTGAGCTGCTCTTTTTTTAGCGGCAAAATTGGAAAGCTAGGACCGAAGCAATCTTCCAATAGAAATTTCTCCCGATTGATGAAATTCTTCAAAAACCTTCCTGCTGGAATCAACTGAACCAACTTTCCCATACATGTAAATCAATGCACTTGTCACATTCAAATTTGAGCAAAAACCTGTCTTAAAGCAATATCCATGTAAGGACATCCCTCCTAAAACAAAATCCAACTCTCCTGCAGCTGTTAGATCAGTGAGCATAGTGCCAACATCTGAGGTACCCCAGCATAGCAACTGCTTAAAAAGTTCAACCACACCAGAAAACTGAGGGACACGAAGGTAACCACCCATCATAGTGTTCCATGTAACCAAGTCTTTCACTCTCGGAATTTCATCAAACACTTGGTGGGCATCTCTGATTCTCCCACAAATACAATAAAAGTGCAGAAGAGTATTCTTCACACTCAAAAACAAGTCTAACCCATATCTCAAAACAATAGAAGTATTAGAGATATATTTAGATTTATATTATATTTTATATTATGCATTTATGGTTATGTAATCAATCTCATTATGGTTATTATTATGTTCACATTATGACTATTAGTATAAATAGTCTACCATTGTATTCAATCATAAAGAATGCAATACAATATCTTTTTCTATTAAAAAAAAAAAAATATATATATATATATATATATATATATATATATATATATATATATATATATTTGGGAGGAGTGAGGTTTGATCATATTGATGTCACAAACCCCCACCTGGGTATTCTTTTTTGTAGATCTTGCTTAGGATCGAAAGACGTTAGTCTAGAGCTCTGATACCATTTGTAATACATAGGCCCAAGCCCATATAAGAGGAGGGCCTCCTCCCCAAAACCTAGGATATGAGGTGAGGAAATCAATCTCTTAATATGGTGGGTTACACAATCACAAGCTCCCAATTTGGGATACTTTAACACGCCCCCTCAAGTGTGGGCCCGGGCACTCTCAAGGCCAACAAAGAGGCCCAACACTTGCACAATAAATGGGTGGCTCCGATACCATGATAGAATAGTGAAAATGAGAAAAGACTTGTTGTTATTCAATAGAAAGCATTACAATATATAAGCCTCGAAAGGCTTCTAGAGGAAGCTTAATATATAACCATAAATGCAGAATATATCACCATAAATGCATAATATCAAAATATATAATCTAAATCTAATTATATCTCTAATAGCCCCTCAAGCTCATGGGAGCGCAAAAAGACACACTTAAGCTTGAAACTTGTAGGCGTTGATGGCGGTTGGATGCATCTTCAACAGTAACCGGGAGGAATGAGTAGTGGGTGGATGAAGAAATCCTGGGACGCAATTTCAGGATATACCCTAAAAGAACCGATGGTCAACCTGTGTTAACAGGAGGGAGGGATATACCCTTGCATAAATAAAAAAAAAAAAATTGGGATTTACCCGTGCAGAAAAGAAAATTTGAGGGATATACCCTTGCAGAAAAGAAATCAACCTGTTTGAACAGGAGGGAGGGGGACGTACCCTAGCAGAAAATAATTTTTTTGTGGGATATACCCGTGCATAAAAAAAAATTGGGATTTACCCGTGCAGAAAAGAAAATTTGAGAGATATACCCTTGCAGAAAAGAAATCAACCTGTTTGAACAGGAGGGAGGGGGACGTGCCCTAGCAGAAAATAAAATTTTTGTGGGATATACCGGTGCGAAAAAAAAATAAAAAATAAAAAATGTGGCTATTGATGCCAGCAATGATCCGTGGCGGCTAGGGTTTTATTCAAAAGGAAAAAAAAAAATCTGGATATTAACGTGAAAAAAAAAAAAAAAAAAAAAAAAAAAAAAAAAATGTATCGGCGGGATCGTGGGATCAATCCTTGCAACCAACATTGTTTCCCAATTATATTGTGCAGTGTTGGCCTCTTTGTTGGCCTTGTGTGCTCTTTATATGCCTTTGTGTGCCATGTTGGCGAGAGCTTATTATAGGCCCACACTTGGGCGCGTTAAAAGTGATATAAGAAAATATATTAAAGACATTTACTAACACCAATTGGTTTTAGTACAACGGTAAGCGCTTGATCCTAATAAGAAGGAATGCCAATTCCAGTCAAAATTGCTAATAAATTAGCACAAGATTTAAGAACTGACACAAAAGTGAACTCATCAAATGTAATCACGCAAGCTCTCATGTAATTGAAAATATCAAGAGCTTGTTTTGAGTTATCAGTGACAGAATATGCTCTGAGCATAGTGTTGAACATGTAAATATTTGGGCTGTGAATGTAACGGAAAGTTAAGGCAGCATAGCTAATACATGTACTTGAATATGCGAGAATATTGCTAAGTGTAAAAGGAACAAGATCAAGACCCATGGATTTGAGAAATGTCAGACGTTTGTTTGCAAGATTCCTAGGCTCGGATGATCATTCTCTCTTAATCCTATGATTTCTTGGTCACGGTCTACTAAATTCGATTTATATCTTACAATTCTATCTTGCAACCTTAAAACCTCTCGAGCCTTCCCCACCCACCTCTCCCGCGTCCATTTTGGCCTCTACCTTTCCAGCCTCGTCTCCTAAACAACCTACTTCCACCCATATCATGGTTACTCGAACAAAAACAAATTCTCTCAAACATATCTCTCAGCCTGACTTTAACCGTTATCAACTTCTTAAAGCTCTTGTTGCCTCTACCGACTCCCTGGACCCTGCTTCCAATACCAATGCCTCCAAACATCCAAATTGACGCATTGTTGCGCAACCATACCTGTGATCTTGTGCCTCCGCATCCTTGAATGAATATTGTTGGAAATAAATGGGTTTTCGCACTAAACATCATGCAGATGGCCGTTTTGAGCGTCACAAGGCTCGCCTTGTGGCCAATGACTTTCATCAGGCCGAACGGGTTGATGTCACTGACACATTTAGTCCGGTCATTAAACCAGTCACTATTTGTCTTCTTCTGTCTCTTGCCGTTTCACAAGGTTGGTCTCTTCACCAGGTGGAGTTTCAAAATGCTTTACTATATGAGCATTTGTCTTAGCCTGCATATAAGCATAAACCATAGGGATTTGTTCACCCTGATTATCTAGACTATGTTTGTCGTCTTTTCTGAGGCCTTTATGTCCTTCGCCAGTCTCTCCGTGCTTGGTTCTATTGCTTCACCGATGTCTTGACTCATTTGGCTTTGTCGGATCCCAAGCCGACACCTCCTTATATATTTATTCTCATGATGGTGCTCGCATTTATATGCTGATTTATGTGGTTGATATTATTAATACCGGCTCGTCGTCTTCTCTTGTTGAGCAGGTTATCACTTATCTTGGTTGACACTTTTCGGTTAAAGACCTTGGTTCTCTGTCGTATTTTCTTGGAATTGAAGTACTTCCTACTTCCGATAGGCTATTTATCACCCAACGCAAGTATATCTTTCAGCTTCTGCATCATGCCTCCCTGGACAAGGTCAATCCTTGTCAGACACCTATGTTGTCTTCTACTCGACTTACACTTGCCGACGGCCCTCCCTACACCGATCATTCGCTTTATCGCACTATTATTGGCGGTCTACAGTATCTTAATATCACTCGACCTGATATTGCTTTCGAGGTCCACAATGTTAGTAAGTGTATGCATTCGCCTAACGAAGCTCACTAGGTTGCAGTTAAACGTAATCTTCGGTGTCTTTAGCACACTGTCTCCAATGGTCACTTCTTCTCTCTCCGGTCCCTTATTTCGCTCCGGGCTTATTCGGATTCGGATTGGGCCGCTGATAGTGATAATCGCCATTCTGTTGGGACATATTGTGTCTTCCTTTGTGATAATTTTATTAGTTGGCGTAGTAAGCAACACTTGACGGTTTCAAAGAGTAGCACTGAGGCCCAGTATAAGACTCATTCTAACTCCACCGCAGAGCTCAGTTGGCTTTGCAGTCTTCTTCGTGAGATGCAGGTTCCGCTGTCTTCCCCGCCTACTCTTTGGTGTGATAATATTTGCGCCTCATATCTTGCGCACAATCAAGTGTTCCATCCGCGCACGAAGCACATAGAGACCGACTTCCATCATGTTCGTGAATTAGTTGCAGCTCGCAAACTCGGCATCTCTTTTATCTCCTCAAAGGATCAGTTAGCCGATGTCCTCACCAAACCGTTGGCTCAGCCTCGTTTTGCCAGTTTAAAGTCCAATCTCCGTGTTCATCCATTTCCCACAGGATTGCGGGGGCGTGTCGAGGATAATATAGTTTGAATATTATTATTTAATTTAAATATTATTTTTGTCGTATTTATTTTGTAGTGTCTTATTGACTATGTCACCGAACTCTATATATTTATGCTCTCTCCATTCAGTTAAATTAATGAAATTTAATACATTTTGAATTATGTTAATCTATTGTTTTGCAGCATCGTAAATTTGCTTTAAAATGCTTTATGGTGGAAATCAAATTATTTTTCTTAACTTAGGTAAATGAACCGCAGGCCGAATATATACGGGATAGGGGCAAAGAGTCCAATCAAACGTATTGACACGACAAGGCATCTTCAAACAAAAATGGATGATCAAATTAACAAGAAGAATTTATTATTATTACGTGGCCCATACGATTTGTTATATTAAATAAAATTAATGTTAGATTTAAATATTTGAAATATGTAATTAATTAAATAACTGTTTCTAATATAAAAAAATTCACGTTGTGATGTTTGATTGAGTTGTTACTGTAAATTTAGGAACGTGTGGTGAGTGGATGGAATGATGCAGTTGACCAGTTTATCCCATCTATAAAAATGGAACCTCCCCTCTCGCTATCATATAAAGAGAATTCTATAAAATCAAGAATTCTCCGAGACTGTTTTTAAATCTGAAAAGATAAGAGAGATAAATTGATTTCTCAGAGATATCCCTCAAACAACGTAGATTTTCTTTATAGAAAACATTTTCTGTAAATAGTGTTGAATATATTGGTACGCTGCAAGTGGAATCAAAAGGTCAAAACCAAGGCACGGCACAATTGGTTGCAGAAAGGCATCATGGATCAAAGTAAGTCAAGTCATTTGTCATAAATGTTGTGCAATTAAACAATGAAAGGTCCTATTTTCTATACCGTAAATTATTGATAAATGTTCATATTTACTAAATTAATTCCGCATGACGTGATCAATAATATTACAACACAAAAACCATTGTAATAAAAATAAAAATAAAATGAAAATTTTAAATGAACAATAAAGAATAGATGAGAAAACGAACATGAATGAATGGACGGCATCCATTCTTGTTTTATAGATTTCTGCATTAATTGTCAAAAGAATATTTATATTCATGTTGCTGGATATACGAAATCCGAATCGGGATCCAAAATGTAAAAAAACTTGAACCCAAAAATTTTCCACGTCTTGTTACATCGAGAATAGGTTCTGCTGCGGCGAGTGTTTATCCGTTTTTCCTGATTGTTGAGAACATATTTGTTTCACAGCACCAATCGAGACACTCGATCTTACGCAGCCGAAACTACGAATCGAAATTCATTTTCGAATTTACCATAACTTGAAACACAAGATTAATTAATCTAATCTACAAGAAGGTTTGAAGATTACCCAACTGCAGAGAAGCCATGATCTTCCGGGATGTATCTCTAAGTGACGACTGGTATATGTCGATCCCGCATTCGATCTCCTCGAATACGCTCCAAAAAAAACCTTTGTTTTTCTCCCCGAATATGCACCAAGAAAAACCTTTGTTTTTCTTCTTTCCAATGGCTAGGACAAAAAACTAAATTTTCTCTTCTTTTTGATCTAAGAGTGGCGCCTCTAGTGTGTCATTTGTGTTGGGATTCTATTTATTTAGGAAAATAACAAGGTTTGATAGTTTATCCTGTTCACAAGACAATACTCTTTATAGCTCGGGTTCAATCTCCATTGCTCCAAAATATGGTACACCTGAAATGTACGGAGAACAAGGCAAAACAGTACCAAGTTCAGGGAATAAACATGTAAATGCAGATTTAACGACCAAGGAACCGGCACTAAGAAATCGACGCATATTTCATACGATAACCGGGAAATTTCTCGTCAATTGAGCACAATTTGGGGCAAATAATGGCATAGTTTATGGTACTAAATAGGGGTGTAATCGAGTCAAGTCGAGTCGATACTTCCTAGCGCTCGACTCGACTTGGCTAACAAAGTTCGGGCTCGAAACTCGGCTCAGCTCGATCGAGCCATAAAAAGGCAAGATCGTACTCGACTCGCTAAATACTCGATATAGAAACTCGATTATTTTCGTTGAAATTCATTTAATTTTTAATGAAATATGGCAAGATCGAGCTCAACTCGTCTAATACTCGACTCAAATAATATTTTTTGTATTATAAAAATAATATTTTATTATAAATTTAATTAGTTTAATTAATTAAATAATTATTTAATCAAGCTCGATAAACTTGCGAGCTACTCGATTACTATATTTTAAAGCTCGAGAAAGGCTCGTTAATTATTCAAATAGCACGACTCGAACTCGAACTCGAAAAAAACCGAATCGAGTCGAAGTCTCTTACGAGTCGAGTACGAGTAGTTCATGAGTAACTCAGCTCATTTACAACCCTAATACTGAATACGGTTTTATCAGGTACCGCAAATCGCATTATACGTTCTTTGGACTATTAAGTAATCCTAAGCCTTCTACTGGCATAAATGGGATTTCCTAATGGGAACAATGTTTCTGTTACACATACAGGACAAGTGAGAGTTAACTCTCAGTTAGTCTTACATGATGTCTTTTACATTCATGGTTTTAAATATAAACTGTTACCTTTACCTGCTTTGATTAACCATTCAAAACGTGCTGCTGTTTTTGCTGCTAACAAGTGTCTTTGGCAGGATAAGAACAAGAGAGTGATTGGTTCAGCTGAGTTGCACAAAGGCTTATATGTTCTAAAACAACCATTCAAGATTTCTGCTGTTAATGTTGTACATAATAATACTTTGTCTTATAGGCTAGATGATGCTCTTTTATGGCATTATAGACAAGGACACCTACGAGATAAATGATTGCAAATTATTAGTTCTATATCTACTGATGTAAAGTTTTGTAAACATGATATTGCTATGTTTGTCCTATGGCAAAGTTGATGAAAAATTCTTTTTCATTAAGTGTTACTAATGTGAATGTTGTTTTTGATCTTGTTCATATGGATATTTTGGGCCCTTTGAGGCATCACACTGTGAATGGACATCAATATTTCGTGACTGTTGTGGATGACTTTTCTAGATTTACTTGGGCTTTTTAATAAGGCATAAATCTGAAGCTTATGATCTTATTAAATATTTTGTTAAGTTTGTTTCTACTCAGTTTAACAAGATTATTGAAGTAATTAGATCTGACAATGGAGTTGCGTTTCAGCACAACTTTCTATGAACAACATGGCATTATACACCAGACCTCTTGTGTCAGCACACCAGAACAAAATGATATTGTGGAAAGAAAACATCAACATCTGCTGAATGTTGTCAGGGGTCTAAGATTTCAGAGTAACCTACCCATTGAATATTGGGGTTTTTGTCTTTCACATGCTGTGAAATTGATTAATGCGACACCTACACCACTGTTGAAGGAAAGCACACCTCATGAAGTGTTTTATGGAACTAAGCCAGATTACTCCGTGTTTAAAGTATTTGATTGCTTGGTTTTTCTTGCACACTATAGCAGTACATTACAAAGTTTGATTCCAGATGCAGGACTTGTGTCTATCTTGGGAATTCAAACACCTCCAAGAGTTCCATACTCTTGGATATCACAAACAAAGATATTATTGTAGCTAAAAGCAATCAATTTTATGGATTTTACTTTCCGTTATTTCAGCAGGTCATAGGCAAGACTAGGTACACATCTAATATGCCACTGCCATTGCCAGTCAAGGACAGTTTTGATGATCAGCTGAGCAGTCCGACACAAGATCACTTGCAACTGTGACTCCTATGAAGGAAGTGGTCCAGTCAGCCATGCTCCTACACCTGTTCAGCTGAGAAGGCCAGTAAGGACAAGAAAATCACCATTTCTATTAAGGAGGTGCTCACACGGTACATCAGACCCCACATCTGTTGAGTGAAGTAATGAATGTGGAAAAACTCTCAGCTGAGTATGCGAGATACATCAATGCAATTGATGTTTTTCTTTAACCTGTAGTATTTTATTGATTGTAGGAACAATATTCGAAGGTTTTTGCCACTCCCGGCAACTCCTCATAACATGATGTCGTCAACATACATACCCCACCTCCTTAAAACCCTAGTTCTGAAAACTCAAGGTAGGAAAATTGGATGCTAGGGAAAGAGTGTGGGCCTTTGTATGTTGGAACAAAATCTATAAAAACTAAAGAAGGGGTGCAACCCCATTATCATCTAAAGAGCAACCTTACAAGGCCAAAAAAACAAAAACAAGAAGTACTAAAAGAAATCTACAACCCCAGCATCTTTCAAGTCCCCAGAAGAGTCAAAAAAACCATCCATCAACAAGCAAATAGAAGCAAAACTGCAGCAGCAACAAATGTATTCTTCTTAAGAGCACATGTTTGAGTTTGATCTGCAAAGGAATAGAGACCACAATAGCACCATTGTTTGCACATAAAATTGAAGTTGTGACATGCTATAAAATTACCACCTTCCCAAAAGTGCAGTAGCAATGAAAAATCCATGATATCCACCACTGAAACCTTGGTTGATGCCTTAACCATCCAGCATGTAAAAACTCATCCCTAACACCAGAAAACAACACCAATAAAGAGCCACCAAAATAAATGATATTCTCAAAGAAAAGGAGAAACAACAACTTGCTTGCACTCTTCATTAAAATGAAGAGTGATTCCAACAAAAAAGAGCAGCAATAAGAAATCCTATTCATCAATGCATTTGATGTTGTCAATGAACAAAAAACATATAATCAAGTAATTAAACATGATGAGTGGAAAGAAGGTATGCAAAAGGAGATTGAAGCTTTGCAGACCACTCATATTTGGGAAGTTGTTGATTTGCCTACTGGAAAGAAGCCCATTGGGTGCAAATGGGTGTATAAAATCAAGTATAATCCTGATGGTTCTGTAGAAAGATATAAAGCCATATTGGTTGCAAACGGATATAATCAGACACATGGTATTGATTATCAAGAAACTTTTTCTAATGTTGTCAAGATCACCACAGTTAGAGCTTTACTAGTAGGAACAACAACTCATAATCGGCACTTTCATCAGATGGATGTCAACACTGCTATCTTACATGTAGACCTGTATAAAGAGGTGTACATGCAACTTCATCCATGTTTCAAAACAGACAAGGAAAATCAAGTTTGCAGATTAACCAAGACACTATATTATTTAAAGCAAGCCAACAGACAATGGAATCGTAAGCTGACATAGTCTTTGAAGAGACAGGGTTTGTCCAATCCAAGAATGATCATAGTTTGTTCACAAAAGGGCCAGGACAATCCTTTATTGCTTTATTAGTCCCTCTAAATGATATAATAGCTTCTAGTCATGACATTCAGCTCATTCAGCAAGTCAAATATGCCCCATACATCAGCAGTTTACCATTAAAGAACTTGGAAAATTGAGATATTTTCTAGGCATTGAAGCTGTTAGAACTCATTCTAGCATTGCTATCTCTCAAAGGAAGTAGACTCTTAATTTTCTAGAAGAGTATGAGTTTTTGGGATATAAACTTGCCAAAACACCTATAGAATCCAAACAAAAATTCCACATGGAGATTCACCTTTACTTGATGGTAGTACTGCATATGGATCACTGGTGGGTTAAATCATTTACTTTACTTTCACCAGACCAGACATATATCTTTTGATGTTCAGCAGCTGAGTCAATTTTTAGACACACCTACCAAGAATCACATGAAGGCTGCTCACATATTACTGAGATACATGAAGGCTAATCTAGGACAAGGCATTTTGTTTTCAGTAGAGAACAATTTTGTTCTGAAGGGGTTTACTGATAGTGACTAGGCTGGTTGTCTTGAAACCGGAAAATCAGTTTCGGGCTACATGATGTTCTTGGGGGATGCTCATATATCTTGGAAGGCAAATAAACAGACAACTGTAGAAAAAAAAATCTTTAGAGCTGGATATAGGGCTATGGCCAATGCAGTATGTGAACTTCAGTGGCTGGTCAAAATTCTACAAGATTTGCAGATTCCCATTCAGTTGCCCGCTTTACTGTTTTGATACAGTGCTAGTGGCATGCATGTTGCTCATAATCCTATGTTTCATGAAAGGACCAAGCACATTGAAATTGATTGTCATGTTGTAAGGGACAAAGTCAAATCTAGTCTTGTTAAACTTCTTCCTGTCAACACAAAAGAACAAATTACTGACATTCTCATCAAAGCTCTAGATGCACATATTTTCTCTAATCTATTGGACAAGTTTTGTGTTTCTAAGATGTTTCAACCTAGTTCAAGTAGCTGAAGGGAGTTCCGAGTGCACGCTTGTTCATGGATGTTATAACATAGGAGCTAAAAGGAGTTCTGAGTGCAACATGCAGCTAAGTATGGTTAGTTGACTACTGAAGGCTCAGCAGACTGTTGAGTTTGTCAGCAACATATTTTGTTGTATCATGTAGTTAGAACGGTTATCATGTTAAATTTAGTTATAACTACCTTGTAACTTCCATTAACCGATACACGTGGTGTATGTTATTATAAATACCATATGATCAGTAGCATTATAAACTTAACTAATTGTTTATTCCTTGAATAATAATTCTTCTGCTTTCTTTCTTTCATTTTCGTTGTTTTTACAACTTCAACATGCTACAGCCATAACAACACCAAACTCTCATCCTATCTCCACCACTCATAACAAAAACACTTATAACAATTTACATAAAAGTAACTTGAAAAAACAAAATCATGTCTACCCGACAACACAGTTTAGCAGATACCTGACAACACATAATCATGTCTACATTCATGCAGTTTAACATAAAAAAAATTCAAAACAACTTAAAGGCATAATCTTTAAACTAAAAACTGAACCTGTTGGTAAGAATAACTCTTTGACTTAAAGACGAGCCGCACTACAAACTGAACAGTAACTAACAACTATTATTGCTTGAATTGACTACTTCGATCCGCTAATTCAGAATACCATATCACAATTCCCTTTTTCTGATCATCCATCAATTTTGCATGAACCCTAATAATTAAAGACACAATTTTAACCTAAAATCTAGAATTAAAACTCTAAAATGGAAATAAATATCATAACTTAATGTTGGTCCCATGAAAAAGGCTTACACAAGATTAGAGGGTGGGGGGGTGAATAAACTTGTGATAAAAATCCTTGATTCTTAAAAACCTAAGTTAAATTCAGATTTAAACTTTTGTGGAGTTAAGCTAACAGAGCTGAGTTTAAGTCAAACTGACTTATCCTCAAACTGAGTTAACCGGTAGCAGATATATTAAAGCCTTATAAAAAAAACTTTTGTTATAAGTTTTTCTTGAAATATGCAGTGCTCACTTAGTTTCTGATGTTTGCTGAGTTGTGTACTAGAATAGATATGCAATAGACAATCACAGAAATAATTGTTGTAAGTAAATGCATAAAATAAATAACACAAAAACGTATAGAGGTTCCAGGTGGTGTAATCATATCAGTCCTCTTTTCTCTTGTGATGTTGAGGATTTCACTATGTTCTTGAGGTTACAGTTACAAGACACAAAGTAAATTTAAACATTGATTGTCCTTGACTATTCCCTTGCTTCACAATCTCCGAGCCTTAGTCCATAACATGTTGAATTGTTGTGTCACTAAGTCTGCTCCACTGGTCCTTGAAGGGTTGAATTGACTCTTCACCATCTCATCACAAACACAGTCTTCCCGACTGCACCTCAACTGTCCTTCACACCGTCTTGGTGTTTCACATTCTAAACCTTTGTATAAACAAAGTTGAGACTTGAATCAATAACTATGATTCAACTTATGATATGAGCTTCTTCTTCTGGATGTATATATAATCTGCACAGTAAGATCTGAATTCTTCAAGTGTAGATCTTGATGTCTTTCTTGAAAGTTTAAAACACTTTAAAGATTTCTTGATTTGGATCTTGCAATATAGAATATAGCACGAGTTATTTTTAATTCACTTTTCTTCCTTACTTGAATCTTTCTTAATAGCTTTATGCTTGGAACTCCACTCTTCATCTTAAAGTAGAAGTGATCTATTTATAGGGTTTTTCCAACGTTCAAATTTGAATCTTCATAGCTATCAACGGCTATATGTCAAATTTGTCACTGACCGTTCTGTCATGTCAGTCCATCATCCAATGAAAATGCTTGCTTTTCAAAGTTCCGATTTTTCTTTAGTTCTTGGATGATTTATGCATTAAACTAAGTGTTTTGAGGTATGTTAGTTTTAAGCTTGTATAACTGAGTAGGTCAGTTTTCAGTTTCCAACTGATATAGAGCTTTAACTCAGTTTTATACTCTTCTTTTAAAACTGAATACTCTAACTTCATCTGATCTTTATTGACTTGACCAGAGTACACCATATAAATCCATGTCATCTAAGATATGATTGTCCTTATGTATCTTAGGTCTTCATACAAGATCTATAAAGTTAATTCAAGACATCATAGACTTACCTAAATTCTAACTTTACAGTCTCGGCTTTAGTCTTCATAAACTGAGTTTGAACTCTCAGTTCTTCTTTCTTCAATAACTGAGTCTGTGTCCCCCAGCCTTTATAAACCGAGTTTGTTCCCCCACCTCCACCTTCTAGATAAGTCAACAGAGTTTGATCCCTCAGCGAACTTACCTTCTTCAGACTTCAGTTTGATATGTAAACTCAGTAATCTCTTAAAAGCCAGTTTCTCAGTTTTGATCATATTCTATTACGGTGCTTGTCTGATTTAACTTAAACAACGATCTGACTCTAATAAAACCTATACATCCAGTTCTAGACATCTTTTTGCTTTGCATTATAACAACTAGTTATGGCACTTCATCAATGAGATATAAAAGAATAATTAAACAAGTGACGAATCATCATCAAAGCATAGATTTTATTTCCAACACTTAAACTTGCCTGTAAACCATTCGTGTATCGGATTGGAAAACATTGTACTGACGGTCAATGAATCATCACTTTTCTTTATTTATTTCCTCGATCATCAGTGCCCCAAACAGAACACTTTGACTTCTTTATTATTGACCAAACTACCATTCGGAAGATTCTGATGCAAAGGCTCCTTATTAAAACATACCGTCAGATGATTGTTACGTGTCGAATAAGACAAAACTGTTTTGTTTGCTTGTACTCGTGACAGTCATCTGACGGTCCATTCTAATAAGGAGTCCCTACAACAGAATTGCCCCTATCATACACTTTGCACATATAATCATTAGCCGTGTTTTTCCATGCTCGACCCGTACACGCCCCTCTTATTGTATTTATTTTTGATATAAACCACACACAACATAAAACATTTATTTATAGTGTGTGTAAAATTTTCCTGGAGTAACTCATTAATTACCAATATTAATACAACTACAATCAAATAATCTTAATTAATGGTGATATCTCTTCATAATTATCTCTTTAAATTAAATGAGTCACGATCACGATCAGACGTGTATTTATCGGCAATTTACTAATAAAACAAAATCCCTTATTATTCGAAAAACAATAATACCCTTAATTTAAAGTTTGGGGGTTTTACAAATGATTATTGTACCTAAATCATAAATCTTATCGAAATACCAAATTTACACCTGCAACAATACATGCACAACACTTCAACCCTATTCAAGAAAACACAACACCTAGGCAAAAAGGCGAACTAGCAATCAGACATCACATTGTAAAAGAGACAAAAATGCATACACAAAACGAACTAGCAAAACATTTACCAACAACTTAGAACTTAAATAAGCTTTTAGGACATACTAAAATACCATCTTAATTAACGGAAAATTTTAATTTACTATCCTAAGTTACCCCTTTCTTACAAATGCGTAAGATCATTTCTCAAAGGCCAATCGATCGGGCAAATACAGCTCCAATGGTACGAAAGGTTGAAATTGGCGGTGGCGGCTACGCCGGAGACAAAGGCGCCGAAGATGGAGGCAGCGGTGATTCCAATTGTAGCTTTGTCAGTAATGCCTCGCCGGCTGTATGTGAAGAAGGCGGTGGCCGTGGCCGTGGCGGTGGCGGAGGAATGACGTCTAAATCTAAGAACATAAGAGGTAAATTGGACTGTTTCTACGTGTATCTTATGGGATTGAATTAGTGAAGAAATTTGCATATAATGGAATATATGATAAATTAAGAGGTAAATTTGATGTGATTATAGTGGATTTAGATTCAAGTGTTGCAAAACCTGGTTAATTTGCTCCCCTTTGTTTTTTGTTTAGAAGGATGTTCTTATTGGTTCAGAGAGATAATTTTGCAGTTTGGTGTATTGATTCTGAATTTGATTGCTCCAAAAAGTCTTTCTATGAGAAACTTGTTTTAGAATTTCTTGAGGTTTTCAACGAGTTGTATGAAATAGATGTTGGAAAGGAGAAGAATGTGGTCTTCGTAGCTTGTGTATCTGGAAATCAGATTGAAAATGTAAGTGAAGATGTCACATTCAATTGACTCCATAGGTGCAGTGACACCCGACGTGACATTCATAAAGTGTAAGTGAAGATGCATTGACACTGAAAATGCTGTTACACATGATTTTATCATATAAATTTTCACTAAAGATGTAGTGACACCGTATGTTCTCTTCATAAGCTTTATGTAAGATGTCACCTAAAATGAAGTGTCGCCTGTTTTAGTTTCAAAATGTATTACCGAAGATACAGTAACAAACTATTATTGGCACTGCTGCTTCAATCGTCATTGCATTAAATGTTTAAATGTTTAGCACTTCAAGTGATCTTCACCTATCACTGCATATTTAAATGTCACCGCATCTTCAATGGTCTTTGTCAATGCATGTTCATATGTTTTGCAACTCAACTGTTATTGTATCTTCATTGACATTGCATGTTCATTGTTATTGCACCTCATAGTGCAACTACCATTGTTACTGCACCCTACTATTGTCTCTATAAAATAATGATGTCTGAGGCAAGTCAAGTGTCACTGCATTATGCCAATCCATATCATCACCGAAGTGCATAAGGTGTTACAGTATATGTGAATTTTGATGTCACTACATAAGGTGTCATTGTGTCTGTCACTGCATGTTTTGTTCTTAAGTGTCACCGCATCCATTGTATGTCATTGCATGTTTAATTCTTAAGTGCCGTTGCATCCGTTGTTGTTCTTAAGTGTCACTGCATTCGCTATGAATTATGAAAAAATCGAATTTAAAAAATAATGTTGAATAATATTAAATGAGATATCAGAATAAAAAGGATAAAGATATGAATTATGATGAAAAAACCATGATGATCGGATGTGTAGAATAAAATTTACTAATGAATGAATACTTGAGTAGGAAAAATAAAATAACCATAATTTTTTTTGAGATTGTGGCCTTTTTTTCCTCCATTCTTCCATACGCATGAGAGTTTCTTATTTTGAATCTTTGTTGAGATAAAATATGTCCATCTATTAATTTTTTGTCTTTATAAACAATTAAAATTTGAAGTTGTCCTATTTGATTATTTAAGTATATTTTGTGTCTGTTTGGCCCCCTTACATCTAAATTTCCTAGTCTCCCAAACACTTGAAATAGTCTCCAAAGACTTGAAACTAGTCATTTTCGATCGAAAAAACATTTTCTAAGACATTTAGATTACCTAAAGATTTTGTCTTAAAATCCTTGTACGCTTGCATCGAAGAAGGAATTTTCTTGATAATAAATACAAATAGATAAGATAAATTCATTTCAACCTTTTCTCCTAGAGAACAAAAAACCTTATTAAATCAAAACCAACTACATTTACAGCAAGAACATTGTCATGAGGGTGACAACCCTAATCATGTACATCACAAACATCAAGGCCGGCCTAAATTAATAAATGAGTTGAAAAATTACCAAATCCGTTTAACAAAGGTAGAAAAAAAAATGAAGATGCTAAAATCCAATTTTTAATACTAAATAAATAAATAGGACACACAATTTGAAAATATTGTAAAAAGACAAATCAAATTAATCGGACAAATATACCCTTATATACTAGAAAAACACTCTCTCATCATTTATCAGACTTTAATGGGTCGCTCTTTTTTTTAACACGATGTTGCCGGCTGCCTGCCTGCCTGCTTCTTTTTTTTATTATATTTATTATAACAATCGTAATTTTTTATTTAGAACTCCGATAACCAGAATTTTTTAACCAGAATTCATATTTTTCCCTCTTTTTTTGATATCTCATAAGATACCCTTTCGACGTAATTTTGTAAATCCGAAAAATATTTGAATTAATAGGAGCGCTTTTTTATATACAACCGTAATTTTTGATTTAGAACTCCTATCATCAAAATTCTTTTACCAAAATTCATATTTTTTCTCTCTTTATTTTTATGTCTCATATGATACTCTTTCAATGTAGTTTTTGAAATCCGAAAAAACAATTGAATTAATCGCAGTGTTTACACTAACACCTCACAATCATAGTAAAAAATTCAATCACAATACTACATTCAATCACAGTAACACCCAAAATAAACTTGTGTATTTCACAGTAACACCTTTAATAACAGTAATACATCACAATCACAGTAACATAGTATCACAGTAACACCCCAATAAAGTATTGGGGGAATGAAGAAGAAAGACAAAATATTTCATCAATTGAGTAGAAGGGCGAGTTTTTAAAACTTTTGCATAAAGGACAAAATTATTCATTCATCGTCGAAATTCACTTGTGTTCAAATTCATTTATTTAAATTCACTTGCCAAATTCACTTTGTCGAAATTTACTAATTTTCAAAATTCATTGTCGAGATTCACCGATTTTCGAATTCATTTGTCAAAATTCAACATCGAAATTCATGATTTGGATTCACTGGAAGATTCATCGATTTTCGGATTCACTGTTTGTCCTTCTCGCTATAAAATTATGCGATTTGTCCTTCTCCTATAAAAAATATGTAAATTTGTCCTATTACTTAAAAATATTTCAGATTGTGTCCTCATCCCTAATTTTCCATAAAGTATTTCACAACAACACATGCAATCACAGTAACACCTAACAATTACAGTAACACCGTCAGTCATATTAACACCTTATGTCACAGTAATAATGATAGTGACAATAACAGTAACATATTTTATTTACAAACACCTCCAATAACAGTAAAACCCTAATAAACTTGTGTATTTTATAGTAAC
The DNA here is from genome assembly GCA_026214975.1 of Gentiana macrophylla. Taxonomy (NCBI): domain Eukaryota; kingdom Viridiplantae; phylum Streptophyta; class Magnoliopsida; order Gentianales; family Gentianaceae; genus Gentiana; species Gentiana macrophylla. Next base: position 32,413,239 of record CM047809.1, on the reverse strand, counting down.
ACATTCAATCACAGTAACACCTTCAATCATAGTAAAGCACCTTACAATCACAGTAACACCTTATGTAATTACACTAACACCTTCAGTCACAATAATACGTTTTATTAACAAACATATTTAATAACAGTAACACATCACAATCACAGTAACATAATATCACAGTAACATCCCAAAAAAACTTGTGTATTTCATAATAACACATTCAATCACAGTAACACCTTCACTCAGTAACACTTATGTAATCACACTAACACTAACACCTTCAGTCACAGTAATAGTAACAGTGACATTAAAAGTAACAAGTAAAACTAGTGTATTTAAAGTAACACCTTCTTTCATTGTGACACCCCAAAAACTAGTCCAAGACAATCATCTGTAATTCTATTCACTTCTCTGCTTTATCAACCAATTTTCACCTGAGGATATCGTTATATATGTTCGATAGTAGGTGTGAAAGATTTTCTTTCCAATAGTGTGAAGTTCTATTGGATTCGATTGATGCTGCAAATATGGCTCCGGATCCTGTTCCAAGATTGAAAAAGTTTATTTTACAATGGAAGATTGAAAAAAAACGGCCGTGTGTGGTTTTGATTTCATTCACCTAACTTCAGATACCCGAATAAATTTTGTGCTTAAAAAGCAAGTACAAGAACATTGGTTAACAAGAGAATGATTATGTATTGTTTTAGACGTCCGGCTATGAGTAGAATTTCTTGAATAAATAATTAAATAAAAGTAGTATCACAAAAGAGGAACTAAGAAATGGTATAGCCTCTGTTGACTTCTTGAAATCAATATAAGAATCTTCTGAATCCATTTCTTAAAAAACACTTTCTTTAAACAATGCACCATTTTCTTCTTCTTCTTCTTCCATTTTCAATTGCACTTCTATGTAAACCTCTGTTGTGTTTTGGATTGACCATTTTTGAGCAAACAACTTTTTTCACCGATACAAGGTAAAAGGTTAGGCTACCACAAATACTACCACTATTATTCTTTTGAAACAGAGGGCCAGGTGAATCATGAATGAAGCCTCCAAAGTCTTCGTACATTTCAGACAGCATTTGCAGTTTTCCCGCACTGCATACAGAGGTTATAATAATGCACTAGGTTATAATGTAATATAGAAGCTGGAAATTAAAGTCGTCTCCAGCTAGCCCACTATAAAAAATATGGAAATTTGAACCCCATTCTTGAGTTTTCTATGTATATAATTCAATGTAGGTGAGTTGAATAACTTGCCTCCTTTCTCCTTATCTTTTAGTATCATACAAGGGAAGTTTATGAGCAGTGTTAACTTCATATAACAAAGGAAGAAATGCAATGAGAATTTACTAATAATTAGGAAAGGTGCTACAACAGGAGATTAAGGAGCACAAACAAGTCCAGGAACGCCAGAGCAATTCAATAGGTTGGAGTTTCGAGAGGGTCCAATCCCGGCAAACAATATCAGAAGATAGATCAGTGCGGCTGCATTAATTCCATTCAACAGCGAAAGAGCTCTGCCGTCCAAATGGGATGATCTGTGTTTGCAGTTGACTTCTTGGCCATGGCGTATCCGATGGCATCCATGGGTACATGAGAGATATAAAAATGGGTATATTTGTCAAGATCAATTTTTTTTTTCCTTATTGCAACTAAAAACATGGATTAGGCCCAGGGGTGAATTGAGTCCTGTTCACTGCTTTTTTTCCAGTATTTTAAAACCAAACCATTTTATACGGTTTTCAATTTTGAAACCAAACTAGAACGGTTTTCCAGACGTAAACCATTTGTTCGGTCCGGTTTGGTTCAATTTTCCGGTTTTTACGGTTTTTCTTTAACAATTAAAATTATTGATAGGAAATCACAAATTGCCTCAGAACAACAAATGATAATATATGTAATACATTAGTACTATTATGCTAGTAAATCCAATGAGATGATTTAACAAATGTTTTATATTTAACTAACATCTACCTATGCGAATCTTAAAGATCCAAAAACCAATCATATTTCAACACCATCCAACACAACGAAATCGACTACAATTGAATTCCAAAGTTTGGGACGAACAAGATAATGAAAGAGTCATCCCTTACTCATTTCAATTCATCAATGAATCATCGATTTCAAAAAATACTAATAATGAACTAATCGTTATATTATTGAATATCATTTATAAATCTCAAAATCCATTTGACAAAATAATATTTTGAGTATAGTCAAGGAAGAAAGAGGAATGTGTTTGTTCCATAAGTAAGCGAGATATAAATTAAAGATAGCTAATTTTCACACATTTCAAACGAAAAAAAACATGTGATATAGTTTTGGACTTTATTTATTTAGTTAGAACATATTCGTCATTTTATTTTCTCCAAAACACCAACTCGTATTTTGATTATCTCAACAATGTTATTGTCCAACATAATCTAATTATAAGCAAATAAAAGACAAACTTATATAAAACTAATGTATATAATGCATTTATTTATTTAAGATGTCAAACCTAACAAATCGGAAAATGTCCATGATTAAGTTCATCAACATCATTAGAAGAAGTAAGTCATACAAATAAGCATTCACATAATTCAAATATTGGTGCTGAGGAAGTAGAAAGAGAAGAAAGAGTTAGCGGTGGTGAGTTGTAAACTGACATGTACTAGAGAATCTCTTAAATGATTGGAAATTAAAGACAAGTCTGTGAAATGATCAACAAAATATGAATCTTTAGGATATGAGATTAGTAATTGATCATTAATGCATTACATTAATTACAAAGTTTAAACAAGTTGAGTTGGACCGAAAAAAGCACATTGATGTTTTAAAGTATTAATAGATGTATGTATGTATGTATACATATAAAATCCGGTTTGGTCCGGTTTTAAACGGTTTTCATTTTTTTAAATTGGAACCAAATTGTTTTTTACGGTTTGGTTTTTTACAATACAAAAACCGACCAAAAAACCACGGTTTATATCTTTCCGGTTTGGTTCGATTTGGTTCGGCCGGTTGGTTTGGTTTCTGGTTTTTTTGTTCACCCCTAATTAGAACTCAATAAATAACAAAGAATAGATTTATAACTAATTTTCTCAGAGAAAAATACCCGAAAAGAAAAAATCAAAACAATGATGCAGAATAAGAAGTGAAGTAAAAAGAAAATGATGACCAATAAAGATTGCTTGGAGTGGAATGGACTCCGGTCGCTTAAGCAAGAGGTCTCGGATTCGAGTCTTTATGGATGCAGCAAACCTTGTTGGGACAGTTTCCCGTCTTTGGTGCCTGACAGTACCTCGAAGGATAAGTCTCATACAATTGTCTGGGAATACCTTGTGAAAGCAAAAAAAAAGACAATTACGGAAAAAGACTATTTTAAACTTATCATATATATTTTCGATTATTTTTTTATTGCATAAAACAATTTTTTTTCTTTCCACGCCCACTTTATGTGGAACAACACTATGAACCCTTATACAAGACAACACCATAAAAATAAGAAAAATGTTATAAATCAATAAATTTGAAACCAATTTATGAAACAAAAAGGAGATAAAAAAATCATATAGATAAACTCTTCATTTCACCTTTTAATTCCATTGTCACCTCAATTGACATACTACAACATACATATTTATAGTAAGGAAACTTGTAAGTTTCATCTAATATACTTATACGCAATATTAATACATTTTATCTTGTCCATACTTATTGTATCTAATCTTTTTCAACACCAAATGTAAGTAATGATGGAAGATCTGACTTTTCTAGTTGTGAAATTTCCGAAAGTATACCGGATCAGTTGTAACTTCGTAAAGATGAGAAATGTCGTATCCACAGAAACACTGATTAAACATCGGGTGTCTAAATTCTGCTGTTTCAAGTCAACATAGACAAGAAATGTTGAACTAATCTATTGAACGTAATTAAATCTAACTACATCAAGATAATGATTCATTCAAATAAGTATCTACTGAATGATAAAACGTGAATGGACAAACCTTGTTTGAGTTAATGCAGTAAACCTCTAAGCTAGTAGTCAAGCCTTTAAAACCGGTGCCCTTCTAGTAATATGTTTATCCACAAGCTTACATAGCGACATTGTTGTCAATGGTTCGATTTTAACTATCAAACAAGTAAATAAACATGTTTAAGATCTATAATTGCATTGGATAAATCTGTAAACCCAACTTAGCAGATCGACACCACGTCACCGGTTCAATTTTAACTATTGGTTGTCTTACCTTTTTTTCCCAACACAAATATCTTCGGTCAGTCTCAACCCGTGTATGTGTGCTCATATTAAGTGTTTAATTTGATATGAACAAGAAGCAAAGCTCAAGCAAGACATATTAACAACACAAGAGTTATTATTCTCAATCCAATATAAAGATGAACTGTTATGAATAATAGATTGTGTTGACTTGCAAAGTATAGCATTCAAAGTCATAAAATTCAATTGTCATATTAAGAATCTAACAACAATGAATCTTGAATATAAGTAAATATAAGAAGTTACCAACAAATTACAACCACTAGAAGTATAAGTTGTAATAGTTCCAGATTGCTTCATGAAAAAACAACACCGAATGTCTACCTTCCCATTAATCTTCATCCTAAGCTTCCAATGTTGATGTTTCTTGGATACAATTAGCTAAGGATAAACTATGCATGATTTAGGGCTCCAAGATCCCTTGAAGAAGGTCTTCAACTTGCTTCACTTAGAAATGTCAAAAGTTTCTAAAAGTCTTCAATTATTCCAAGAATCTATATAGTCTATGCCAATGACAAGATAAATGCTACTTAAAACATCATTTTGCTGGAATGCTGGTGAGCGCCATGAACAACATGTGAGCGGATGCCAGGTAACGTTATGTCACATCAGCCAACTATAAAGGTATATTGCAAGAGTTGTTAGAGAAGGGAAATGGCGGGCGCCACAAAGGAAAAGCCGGCGGATGCTAAGCTTAAATTATAATTATCTTTGGCAGCTGAATCAGGGATTGGCATATGCCATGAAGTGCTGGAGGACACCTTGAGCAAGAAGATAAATAATCTCTCTTAATCATCGAGGAATGGGCAGAGTTGAACATTCTCTTTAAGGATCTCGGGACATGGTACATGTGCAATGGACGACAAAACCACAAGAATGCCATGCGTAAGCCTGATAACTGATGACAATTAATTTGGTGCTATATTCTATATACTTTCCCTCTGAATTATGCTCATTTGATGCTAATTGGTCTAATAATTGTATGATTTACAAGTCTCTTGCATAGTGAGTTGTTCTTAGTTCACTATTCTGCAGTTGCATGCTTTACCTTTGGAGTTGGTATTGTTATACCTTGTTTTGCATAATTTTCAGGCAATGCCATTTTCAGGAGCAATGATTAATTGAATCAGAGATGTGGATACAAGTTTGGGTTATAGAGAAGAGGTCCAAAAGAAGAGTCTGTTGAAATCTGGGAAGTTCGCCAAGCTGCGGCACGCCCTGGGAGCACCGCCTTTAAAACATTGTGCTAAGTCGGCAAGAGGTTTCTTTAGTGTACTAGGTCGGTTTGTAACCATTACATTGAATTACAATTATGAAATAAAGTTTTCTTAGCTTTTCTTGAGAGTTTCTTTCGTTCTCTTCCTCCCACAAGCAATCAACTAGCTTGAGTTGATTAAGATAGGAATCCATTGTTAAGGTATGAAACTTTGAATGTTCATCCTTCGTGTCTATAATAGTAGTTTATCTATGATTCAAAGCGATATTAATTTATCTGCATGATTAAACTCACTGTAATTCACCAATAATAGACATATTTGTAATATGTTACTAGAAAAGGCATATAGCCCTTCATTCCGAAGGAAGATCATTTCAGTATTCAATTTCTGATAAGAACATTTCGATATCCATATGTTGCGATATCCTAGCATATTTATTGAATTTCTGTGAAATCTTTTGCCGCTGAACAGTCTGCTCCATCTCCTCTTTAGAGCATTTAAATCCTATCCTTCTTGGTAAAGCAGTGGAACTAATGGCTGGCACTTTATGCTAATCAAACTAGAAGTGAAAGTAAAGTTATTTGAGTTGAATAGACGATGACTGGACACAACAGAACTCTTCCTCAATAATAGGGGACGGGGTCACAGACTAAATTCCATTTCTTTAAGGGAGGGCGAGACTCTGCTAGCTGAAGGGCGGTCATTTTCATCTCTAACTCGATCGAGCTAATGCAACGGCTGTTTCCGGTAGTTGAAGTTGCCTTGATGTCATAAAGGTGTCTAGTTCAAAAGGTGGGAAAGAATGGATATTCTTTTACAATTCTTTATGGTGGTTTCTTCTTTGTCGTCATGAGTTTACCCTCTCAATGCCGCATTCCGATACACCGATTGACTGATTTATCCATCCAAAACAAGTACATTACTCGCCAGCATTATCCGGGAGAAGCAGCTCCACGGCATTATGTTAGGAAATCTACGCGGGAACGCAGCGGAATTCAAAAATTTGATTTCCTTTTACCCAAGATCGACTTCGTTTAAGCAATAAACAAATAAACTAATAGACGGTGGTTACCTTGGTTGATCTAAAAGATCGACGCTTTGACCGTCTAAGGAGAGTAGTTCTGCATAGAGCCGCCCAAGTGTTCGGCCTCTACCGCTAGTCCACACGAGCACCCCGCCGGAATCCCATCATGGATTGCTATTGGAAAACTCCGGTTGCTAGACCGGCCCTTTTCCCTTTTCTCCAACTCTCTATTGGATGCTCTCTATTTTACACAAGAACTATGTGCTCTTGCAATTGTGATGTACAAAAGAGCATGACACCCACCTCTTATTTATAGTGAGAGGGGCGCCCCAACTAGAGTAGAGGAGAAGAAAATATTTTTCCAATAAAATAAGGAAAATATAATTGATTGATTTATCTCATTTATTATAATATCTTATATTAAATAAATCTAGGATATTGTCAATATCTTATATTGAATATTTCCAAGATATTGTCAATATCTAATATTGACTATCTTTATTTTATTACCATAAATCAATTCACACATGTGTATATATCACATATATAATACACAAATAAATCTATATACAAATATAGTTATTACACAAGTGCACATGCATATCACATATATGCATGGTACACGCATGTACACAAATACATGTATATATATTAATATCTAATATTAATATATGGTAATACCATTAATTAAATTGCACAATCCAAGTGTATCTTATACACATTGAAAGTGGCGCCCCATATCCCAAAGATTTGGCATCCGGAACATTCTTTAATTAATATAATACTATTAATATCTTGTATTTAATTTATTCATAATAAATAAATACCACCATATTAATTTACCACTATAACCTTTATAGTCTCGAGATAAACTTTCCTTATTTGGTCATCATCTATAACCACATTTTAATCCGGCTAGATGTTCATATGTGTGTGACCCGATAGGCTTCCGAATATGTTGGCCGTAGACACAAAGTGCAAATTACGAAAATGCCCTTCATACCTAACGATCACGGGATAGCGTCTAGCAACACACCGTGACTTCCGATCATCGGAAGAGTCAAATGCAATGACTACTACCTTTCATGTGAAACAGTTACCGTGTAACTTACAATCCTATCGCTGTAATAATATCCATACGGTCGTACGTCGAGTGTCAAACATTAACGACCGTATCTTATAATCTGGATATCATGCTCTCTCGAAGTAACTCGTTTAATCCCACTTTGCAAAGATTCACGAGAGTAAGACATTCCTTATAAGAAGGCCATTTCGGATATTCGATCCCAATCATAGGATACGCGATTCCCGGACGACCAATCATGTATACTCCGCATGCTTCAGTATCACACCCAATCACTACCGCATGATCGCCCCGTGGCTAGTCCAAGTGTCTCTACACTTCGATAGACGAGATCTATCCCTGCCCTAAAGACAGAAGACATATAATACGTGCTAGCCTATTTATACTATCAATGTCCTGTTTAATAGTACATCAGCCTAGAGACATTTAAGTATCAAACTCATTAAGGTGATTAGAGATCTCATCAACCATAATCGCCTATCATGGTTTCTCTATCACAGTTTAATACTAAGGACGTTATCATATAACAATTCATAATTGGTTCTTTAAAAGAACATATATATGACAACAGAAAAGCCATTTAATATATGTATAAACATAAAGAAATAGTAGAAATGATCTGACCCGGTTGGATCCGGCCCAACCCGATTGGGTTTATGACACTATTCCAACAATCTCCCACTTGGCCTAAAACCAATCACTCGCACACACAAGACCAAGTTGAAACACAAGAATCTCATGCAATACTACTTGACCACTTCTAGCCGTAAACGGATCACTATCCGTGGGGACTCAGACTGTTTTCATACCATGCTCCAAATGACCAAGTCAAAGGAACTGCCTCAACACACACATGAATCTCTGACGAGACCCTGGTCCTTGCTTCAATCAATGAATCCACTTACTATATCAGCTATATAGAAAAGGTGGAAGAACTGCACAAGGTTCAGGAATGAACCTTCTAGATCCATGTACTGCTCTCGTTGCGCCTCCAAGGCACTACTGTGTTTTGGCTCAGTTGTAGAATTTACAGCGACCCATAGGCTAGAACATTTCCAGCTCACTGTATCACTTAATCAAGGTGACTGCAAACCCAGACTGTAGCTCCCACTCGCCTTTATAAGACTCAGGATATACGTCTGTATATCTACGTTTATTTAATTCCAAGTTTCAATAAACTGGGAAACTTTCCTTAACTTGTTTAATGATATTCTCGATATCCACCAGATTTACTTTCATACCTTCTCATGACTCCTCATGGACTATGAACATCCGGCATCACCTATAAGATGGTTCCTATCGCAGAGAATGAAGAAACCTTCCATAATCATCATCTTTCACCTCATCTTTAGGACCAATGTCCTAACATAGATAGATCTTGAGAACAACGCTAGCTGCGCATCCCCCACGTCGCGATCTATGATAAACTCTTTTAGCATCACATCTATATAGGTAAACTATAATTTAACAGCAGTTAAATCTATCACTATAGATTCTTATTTCTAAAATAAGAACTGCTAATCCAAGTGCTTTCGTAAAGACCTTGAACTACCAAACATTAATTGATCGTGACATGGGGTGAAAATTCTCGAGAGAGATATATAATACCTTACTCAAAAATCGTAACACACTCCCACTATCCATCTTGCACATTGATGACGGTCAAATTATACCCGTAAAAGTCATCAACGTTGACCTTAAATCGAGATTAATAATGTATATTTCATATTAAATCAATCGTTTATATTTATTATTTAATGTTAAGTGATTATTAATATGATATTTGGTATTTAGTTGTTTTATTATTAAAAACCGATTTATTGTGCGATAAATGCTGATTTTGCGAGATCACGACAAATCGAGAGGATAAATGTCATTCAATCAAGTAAATCTCGAGATAATAAGGAAGAAAATCGGAAGCATTAATCAAAGGATAAATCGATCGCTTCAAAAGAATGCAATGGGAACAAGTCGACAAAGAGACGCGTTTAACACGTGTAAAAAATGGCTCGGTCGACCGAGCCTATCCATTCGGTCGACCGAGATAGTCGGCTCGGTCACTTGAAGTTTATCCGGCAGAAATCGCGTGTATATCTTCTAGATCCTTCCTAGGTCGGCAAAAACCTCTATATAAGCAGCAGCTACGGAATTTGTAAAAACACCACAACACACACCTTAGACATACATACAATACCTTATACCTTTTATCAATTACATTCATAGCTTTGGTACGTTACAATGTAGTCATCCAAATGATTTATTATGGCTGCAAATATGTAAGCCTTTAATTTTCTGTTGTTTTTATTTTCAGTAATTAATCCCTCCCAATTATGCTTTATTGTTTGAATTAGTTAATCATAGCTAGATGATGTAGATCTAGGCTATGACGATAGGGATGTGGCGACTCCTTGTCTATGGGGATCCCATAACTTACGTCATACACTTAGTATTTATTCATGAATCTACTTGATTTAATTAATGCGTATCTATGTTAGTTTATATGAATACTGCGAATTCTTCGCTTAATCTGCTCGTATGATGAAACACCGAGAGATATATTCTAAGATGTAATCTGGGAACGAAATCGATTCGGGTGACCGAATAAGTTCATTCGGTCGACCGAGCCTATTCACTCGGTCGACCGAGCCCTGTTTCATCTGTTATTTCTGCCACGTCTTTATGGTAGGTTTAGCCTAGTTGAATTTATTATCTCAGTAGGTATGGCTATGGCTACGTTACTCGCTTAGTTTAATTAAAACGTGTAAAAAGGAAATACCAATATAAAACTCTTAGGTAGGCTTATGAATTGTTCTTCACGGACGTTCAGCGTTATCTAGGTAGGTTTATATTCGGGAATTGCATGCACCTGCCTTATCGTCGTCGTAGATTAGCATGAGACTATAACTTGGTAATTGCTAGTTGGGCGAGAGCTTGAGTAATCTCTTGAAATACGCCTAACCATAGGAATGTTGCCTAGACGAGGTGTACGATTAATATCGGCATCCTTAGTGTAAATGGCGTGCAAGTTATATGAGATGGATACCCAAAAGGTGAAGTCACGTAATGTAGCACAGTGATCTAGCAACCTAACCGGTGCTAAGTCAAGTTAAAGAGGATGACTGATGAGAGACAAATTAATGATCATTATTACGACATTTTACCCCAATATTGATACCACTTTGAGCATTATTGTACCAATTTAAGTCAATAATTACTTAATTTTATCCAAATATATAAATAGTGGTTATTATATAAATTATCGTATTTTTATAAGTTTTTATAAGTTTTGTACCGGTTTAGTAACCGGAGTGTCGTGTCAGATTTACACGGGTATTTGTGATATTTTAATTGCAGATTTATGATAAACCAAGACCCCGAGTAACGACATTTTAAAGTATAATCATATCTTTGGAAGGATATAGAAAGTGTCACTAAGTCAAGTGGTCAAGTGGCTAATCGATTCGATTTAGTGGAAATCGAGAAATATCTTCGACAAACAAATGGCCCATCAAAACGACATTTTCTGAAGAAGAATCCTTCATAAAAGTTGTAGATCTTCAAATAAGCTTTCCAACGCACGTTGAATCACGAGACGAGAATTTTGACTGAAGAAAGCTTGATTCGAGTCGACCCCCAAACTTGGTGATCAAGGCTTTCAAAATATCCCACGTAAAAATATGTTTTGAGGCCTAAAAATATGTATTTTGAAGGATGGAAGAATATACCACAAGCTTACAAGTTCAACGGGTCGGTTTTCCTACGTGCTTATACCGTAAAATATCTTCGACGAATATGCGACCCAACTTAGAGGCATTTTCAGGAGAAGAGTCCTTGATGAAAGTTTCATATCTTTGAAAGAGCTTTCCAACGGATTTTGAATCATGTCAATCGGAGGTCTACAACTCAAGTTATGGGCATTATACCAAAACTCGGCTCGAACTAACCTTTAACTCGGTTCGAACAACAAAAATCCTATAAATAGACCCCTTTCTCCACCACTTTCCTTTGCTCATTCTCTTCTCATCTCCTTCTCCTCTTCTTCCATCCCCTCTTCTCCCCTTCCCTTCGCCCCTCTCCTCTTCTTCCATCTCATTTCTTCTCTTCTTCTTGTTGTTTTTATTTTGAGCCCATATATATATATATATATATATATATATATATATATATATATATATATATATATATATATATATATATATACGCCTATGTATATATATATGTATGTATATATTTTTTTTTAATAAAGTAGTTATAAATACCGTTGTAATGACGGAATAATTATCGAAGATTGTTAAAATCGAAGCTTTGTTGTACTACATCCGGTGGAAATGACCCCGATCAACAGTTGTAACCGGTAATATATTCTAATATTATTATGTTTACTATTTCTATTTCTATTTATATATTACAACTATGTTAAGCTAAAAATATATCTAGCCAAGATATGAATCTGAATTAGTTAATCTTTTTGCTAAATTGGATGATCGACTCTGGTAATAATGATTAAAACCAATTATAATGAATCTCTTTCTATTTTGCACTTAATGAAAGTAAAAATTGAATTAGCCACTCGATTTTTACTAGAAACTTAAGCTAATGAATTGACAACTCGCGATTAGAATACGAGATCGTAATAGAAAGACTGGAGGGTAAAATTGGCCGAGTGAAAACGTGACAACGGAATCCGATTTCCTACCCGGGGGCAGATTTGTCTTGGGGGAGATAAATCTTATTAAAATTGTGTTCACGATATTATTACGTTAAATCACCTATTTAATTGATATCTTAAAACTGGCCGTATGACAAAACGGGAGTGACCCATGCTTAAGATGACATTGGACAGAGGACTAGACATATGACAATTTCATACGCTCATGTGAGGAGGAGTTGTCTAGCTTAGGAGTACACCGGTTCATACATAATTGACTTCCTTGCATCAAGGAAAAGATCTGTCTCATTCCATTTCACTACAAAAAGATATTGATTCAGTAAAGTATTCTTGGCTAGATCCAAAAATATATATATTATCTATTTTTATATTTATATATTAATTTACTGCTTTACTAACAATCTAACTAATCTAACTATCTAACCCGAGGAAAATGGTAAAAACTGCGACTTAGATCGAGTTAATAATAGCTTCTTGGTGTTTAACCACACTTTGAATTATGCCTTCATTTCCCTGAGGATACGACCTGACTCAGCAGACTAGCACTACAATTTGACCCGGTACACTGCCGGTAAGGATTGATAGCCTAGAAACAGTCCGTCAATGAATCCCGTAGCCAATCTAAGATAGATATAAACGGATTGACAGTTAATAAGTTCAGTTTATTATATAAATTATCTAGGTCCAAACGATAAAGACTATAATTGGAGAGGTTAATTACGTTATTTGTCTATGTGTCGTGTTGTGTCAATTTATCTTTTCTTGTCTTATGTTGGTCGTAGACCGCCTCTATGTCATTGACATGTTTAATTAATTGTTTGTATATAAGATGATCCACAATTGGTTCCCTGTGGGATCGACCTTGATTCACTATAGCTATACTACGATGGGCCTAGTCCTCTTGCTAGTATTGGTTTATGGTGGTCAAGTATATTATAACCTGATTGACCCCGATCACACATTGGGCATATCCTTCTTTTGACTAAATCAAACTCCTTTGATTATCAAACAAAGAAATTGTCTAGAGAAACTTGTTTGAGTCCATAAATGGATCTCGTGGGCTTACATATCATGTTATCGTCTATGAACATCGAGCTGTCTGCCCAATGTCTTCAACACTATCATATAGTCATGATACAACGTTATAACAAGTATTATCTGAATAGAACTGGGCTCAGCCTTACGGGGACATTCCCTTTAGGTAAGACAAACTAGGTTCATAACCTGGTTGTCACTGATGGAATCTAATTCAGATATTATGGCTCATAGCCATATCTCTCAATCTTGCCTTTCAAACATTCTTTCATAAGTCGTGAGATATTCATTCTTCAAGATGAACATACCAGCAGCCTTTTCAGGCTTGAGGTTATCCACTGACTTACAGAACTTTTGTGTGCACTGAGCAGTGTTCTACACCTCATCGCTATGTGGCGTCTGCTCACGTTCCAATGGTTGAATGTATCTTTGTGGTTCTCAAACTCTTTTGAGATCTGATGCACTCCCACTGTTTCTTTTGGAAGAAACACTTCCTCTAGAAGACAGCATGTCTGGAGACAAACACCTTTTGCTTCGCGGATGAGTAAATAATATCCAGCGTACTTGCTAAGATATTCCACAAAGTTTCATATGGCGTACTAGGCTCAAGCCTTTCTGACTTTGCCTATGACAACTTCAAATCATCGGTTAAGATAGATTTGACATTATCCTCTTCCATATCTAATATGGAATTTATTCAACCTTTATCTTTGAAACTCGGTTAAGTATAAGGGCACTATCCCGAAACGGGTAAGGGATACTTCGCATGGCTTGCGTCACATCTTTATCATATAAAGTGTTGCTTCCATTCTGGGAACACAATCTAATTGCGTATCCCAAATATGGTATCCTTCAAAGGAGAATCTTATTCCTTTCGCATTTACTTACGAAACACCCTTCAGGTATTAATTACTTCAATCCAATTGAAGATTAATTCCTAAGTAGCTCATCAATCTCATATTCGTACTAGCTCGAACTTTTCGGGCTTTCCGAATTGTCGTACTTCAATAAGTACATTCAACTATTTCTAAAAATAGTCCAAGAGAGAGACAAACAATTGTTTATGGTATAAATTGTCACAAGCCAACAAACATCAATATGTTTAGGCTTTAGTCAATCTTTTAGGTTTCATAACCTTTTCTTAAAAGGGTATGATGATACGAGAATACACACCTCCACGTGGAATTATCTGATTGGTCCATCTGGCGTTTGCATAAGTCTGGGCCGGCTATCGGCATCGGGCCGATACTAGACGTACCAGTGAAGACCACAGCTCGAGTGGGATTCACCAAGTGTCTGGACTCGAGCGCCCACGTCGGCCGTCTTCGAGTCGATCTCAGATACGTTAGCCAGTGCTCCTGGGTCCACATCCCACAGGTTACTTGGGAAAGGAGGCAAGGCCCATTTAAGGGTATTTATGACAATAACTCCACCGCTTCTTAGTTCTAGGGGCGTAGAAGGACATGTGCCTATAAATACATAGCTCCGGGAACTACGTAAGGCTTGATTCCTGGACTTTCACACAGGATACGTAGGCAATCCAAGATACATTCTTGGACTCAGCCGTAATACACCCAAAACACCATCTTTTGTTCATATTTAGCCATCTCGATCTCTTACAGCTCATCCTTAGATTACACGTGGCCTCGCTTCACTGGGTGGTGCGTTATTTAGCATCGTCATTTGGCGCTAGGAGGAGGGCCTTCTACCGGTGAGTTGGTAAAGAGATTGCAATGGTGCCGCCAAAGAAGGAAGAAACCGACGAACAAAGAAGAACATGCAGATCGAAGAGCATACGGATATAGATCCAAAGAGGGTTCCCTCACAGATTCAAGAAGTCCCCACCGATCTAGACCCGCGCTTCTGATCCTCCCAGCCTCGGCTTCCCCACACCGCAAGACATGGCGGACCACTTGGCATCTTTGGATGAGGACGCCTTGAAGAGGTGGTAGCCTCGGCATTTATAGGTAAGGAATCTGCAATCCCCTCGTTGAACACCGCCAGACCCTCCAGTCGTAAGGAGATTGATAATGCTAAGGGAAAGAGGCCTGTTGGGGTTGAAGAGGAGTGTGAGGAAGGCGCGATCGAAATCAGCGTGACTAACACCCGCAAACGTCCTGAGCAAGAAAAGCTTCAGCGGCAGGTCGAGGATAGCATTCGAAACGAGTTCGACCGCATTGTGGGGAAAGATCAACCCACCGAATGGCTTGAGTCGCCATTTAGTCCCGAGATCGAAATATATACGATGCCCGAATCCTTTAAGCCGCCAAAGATGGAGCCCTATGACGGTACTACGGACCCAGAGGACCATCTATATCGATACATATCTTTGATGAGGTTGAGAAACGCCAATGACGCCATGAAGTGTCGAGCTTTTGATACGTTGCTCACAGGTCGAGCTCGGGAGTGGTTTCACAAGCTACGTCCCGGATCGATCTCTAGCTTTCTGATTGGGACAAAAATTCGAGACGCTTTCATTGGGAACAAGAAGTTCCATCTTAGTGCTACCCACCTTATGAACATCAAGCGGGAAAAGGGAATCTACTATCGACTTCATGAGGCGTTTCAACCTTGAAGCCATGAAAGTGCATAATGCCGTGATGCGCCGCAAGTTAATGCCTTTGTGGGAGGTCTCATGGAATATGAAGTCAGTATGATAAGCTATCCAAGAAAATGCCGAATGATATGGATGAATGTGTGAACATAGTCCATAGATTCTGCCAAGGTGAAGAGGCAGTGCGTCTGCACACCATTTCACTTGGCCTCAGCTCGAGGAACGACTCCCGAAGCCAGAACAAGGGTCAGCCTAGGGGTCGGAATGAAGAAAGCAAGTCCAACGTCTTTGATCGACTGACAGCTCCGATATCGGATCGATTGGGAAAGAAAGGAAATTTAAAAGACCGAGACTTTATCCCCCTCAACCGATCTCGGGGGGAGGTATTGGCAATCATGATCAAGAAGAACATCGCTAGGACACCTAAGCCGATGTCTAAAGATCCGGAGAAAAGGAAAAATACTCACAAGTATTGTGACTATCATAGAGATGTGGGGCACGACACGGAGGAATGCTTTGATTTGAAGAGGGATATCGACGCCTGTATCCAAGAGGGTCGATTGGATGAAGTCGTTGACAGGTCAGAAAAAGACGAGCCGAAGGGCCGCCGGGAGTACAAGAGAAAAAGCTACAACGGAAAGAAAGATCGGTCTCCACGCCGAGATAATCGAATCGCGGGAAGGTCATCTGACCCAACCTACAGAGACAATCGCCGAGATGACCGTCAAGAAATTCAGAACCGAGATCCTCATCGAGATAATCGTGCCGGATATGACGTTAACACAATCGTGGCAGAGCATGAGTCGGATCGACCTCGATCAAGTCGGCACTCGTCTGACAGGACGAGAGAGTCAAAAAAGATCAGGTTGACAACGGAAGTAGGTTACGGACCCAAGGACGATGTTCCGAGTTCCCACAGTCATAGCGAGGGATTAGTGATCGAGGCAGTAATAAGCAGAGGTCGAGTAAAAAGAGTTTGTGTCGACAGTGGAAGCGCCGTTAATATCCTTTATTATTCAGCGTTTAGGGCCATGAGGTTGAAAGATGAAGATATCATTCCGTTATCTACCCCTCTTTTTGGATTCACAGGGCAGGCCATCCACCCTGTCGGGTCGATCAGTTTGTTAACGACGGTCGGAGACGGAGAAAAGGGGCGGACGATGGAAATGACCTATGTCGTAGTTAAGGCCCCTTCAGGGTACAACGCGATATTAGGTCGACCGGCTTTATATGATCTCAGAGCTATTATCTCGACTTTCCACAACAGCATGAAGTTTCCCACCTGGTACGGTACCCATGAGGTCAAGGGAGACGTTGAAGTAGCCCGGAATTGTAGTTTGGTTACGATCAAAGGAAAAGGAGTTGGGCAAGTTCTAGTTGAGGAGTTGATACCTGAGGAAGAGGAAGATCGGCTTGGTTTCTCGCCGACCCGACCGAGGAAGTTCGAGTTTGGAAGGAGGAAGAAGGTCAAGGGGTCCAGATCGGAAGTGGATGCCACACCCGACATGAGCCTTGGTCGACCTCCTGGTTGAGTTTCGAGACGCTTTTGCGTGGAAGGCGGATGACATGCCTGGCCTATCGGCGGATATAGCTATGCACCGCCTTAACGCCGATTCCAAAAAAGCCAATACGGCAAAAGAAGAGAAATCTTGCACCGATAGAAAAGAGGCGTTGAAGAAGGAAGTCGACAAGTTGCTCGCCAAGGGGATCGTGAAAGAGGTATTTTATCCGGATTGGTTGGCCAACCCAAGTGTTAGTTAAGAAGCGGATCGTAGTCGGCGAATGTGTGTCGACTTTACGATCTTAACAAGGCATGTCCCAAGGATTCTTACCCATTACCGAAGATCGACCGGTTAGTCGACTCGACACTGGGCTTCGAGGTTTTCGGTTCCTCGATGCGCATGAGGGTTATTATCGATCTTTATGGACCCACAGGACTCGGAAAAAACCGCTTTTATCACGAGTTTGGCACGCTTTTGCTTTGTTACGATGCCGTTTGGGCTTAAGAATGCAGGGGCTACTTATCAACGGGCCGTCAACAAAATTTTCAAGAGGCAGATAGGTCAGAATATGGAGGTTTATGTGGATGATTTATTGATCAAGAGCAAGTCCTTGGGACAGTTTCTTGTCGATGTGAGAGAAGTTTTCAAGTATTGCGGCAAAGAAAAAATGAAGCTCAACCCAAAGAAATGCACATTCGGAGTTCGATCAGGGAAATTTCTAGGATACATGATATCGAGAGATGGGATCAGAGCTAACCCAGATAAAATCGAGGCTCTCAAAAGCATGCCCACACCTCGGAATGTCAAAGAGGTGCAAAGGTTGACAGGTCGGATGGCGGCTCTCAACCGTTTTCTGTCGATATCGGCGCAGAGAGCTCTACCTTTCTTCAAGATTCTGAAAAAAGCTAGTCCGTTCCGATGGGACGGGGAGTGTCAGAAGGCGTTTGACGATTTGAAAGAATATTTATCTGATTTGCCAACGCTGTCCTCACCTCGAGATGGAGAGAAGCTCTTGGTTTATCTAGCAGTCTGCGAGGAAGCGGTAAGCGCTGTCTTAGTTCGAGAAGGAGACCAGGGACAAATCCCAGTCTATTTTGTCAGCAAAGCCCTACATGGTGCAGAGGTCAGATATACTCCTGTGGAGAAGTTAGCGCTGAGTTTAGTTCATGCGTCGAGGAAGTTGAAGCCATACTTCCAAGCACATCCTATTGCTGTGGTTACTGACCAACCGTTAAAACAAATTTTGGCAAAGCCCGAGACATCGGGTCGATTAACCAAGTGGGTTGTCGAGCTAGCGGAATACGACATAGAGTTTCTACCTCGAACAGCCATCAAGGGTCAAGCTCGCCGACTTCTTAGCGTATGGGTTGTCGATTCGGTTAGAGCAAGGAAAATAACATCGAGGAGCAAGTGGACACTCCACGTCGATGGTGCCTCGAGTAAAGAGGGGACTGGAGCTGGTTTACTGCTAGTTAGTCCGAAAGGGGAAGAATTTCCGTATGCACTTCGGTTCGAGTTCAAGGCTACGAACAACGGCCGAATATGAGGCCTTAATCACGTGTTTAAAGCTAGCATCGAAGTTGGGAGTCGAGAATCTTCTGGTATACAGCGACTCTCAACTCGTGGTAAATCACGTGCGGGGAGAGTATGAAGCTAAGGAAGAATCAATGAAAAGCTATCTAAAGGTTGTTCAAGGGTTAATGACGAAATTCAAGACAATCCTAGTCGAACAGGTACCTCGGAGTGAGAACAAGCGAGCCGATGCGTTGTCTAAGCTCGCGTCGAATTTCAAATCAAAGAGGAAAGTTCTGGTTGAGATGCTAGCGGAACGGAGTTATAACGAGGTCGACGTGCAGCCCGTGGTTCAAGGATCGACCTGGATGGACCCTATAGCACTATTCTTGAAAGATGGAATGCTCCCCACCGATAAATCTCAGGCCAGGAAAATCCGACTTCAAGCCTCCAGGTACGCTCTTTTCGATTATGTGCTTTATCGAAAATCATTTGTAACCCCTTGGATGCGATGTGCATCGGAAGAAGAGGGGGCTTATCTGCTCGAAGAGATACACCGAGGGGTCTGTGGTAATCATTGCGGAGCTCGAATGTTGGCAAGGAAGTGCAACCGGCGTGGATATTTCGGCCGTCAATGCAAAAAGATGCGAGTCGATTGGTAATGAGTTGCGAGCTCGCCAGATACACGACGTGGTAACTCATCGCCAAGCACGAGAAATGAATGCCATCGAGTCTCAGATGGCCGTTCGATGAATGGGGAGTCGATATAGTCGGACCTCTACCTCGAGCTCCGGGAATTTCAAATACGCCGCCGTCGTTGCGGTTGATTATTTTACTAAATGGGTCGAGGCCAAAGCTCTTCATCGACATCGTGGCCTGCACCATCAAAAATTTCCGTGGGAGAATATTTTGTGTAGGTTCGAATTCGAAGTATCCGGTCTCGGACAACGGGACTCGGTTTCTTGATGATAGAGTGCGTAATTGGTTGAAAGAATTCGTGGATCGAGCACGAGCGAGCGACGTCGCGGGGCCCGACCTCGATCTAATGGACAGTCGAGCGGACAAACAGCATCAAGTTTGGATTGAAGAAGCGATTGGAAGATGAAGGCCGAGATTGGGCAGCTCGATTACCCAAGATATTATGGTCATATCGCACAAAGACCCAACTCAAAGAACCCAAGAAACTCCTTTTGCCATGGCCTATGGATGTGAAGCCGTGATACTGCGCAGAGATCGGACTAGCATCGCCTCGGGTTTTAGCTTATAATGTCGAAACTAATGCTTTGCCGATCTAAGAGAAGAAAAGACAATGTCGAAGAGAAGAGGGAAATGGCGGCGTATCGGATGGCCGCTTATAAAGAAAAAATTGCTCAAGATTACAACGCAAGGGTGAAATACAAATACTTCCAAGTAGGAGACCTCGTATTGAGAAAAAATGAAGCCAGCAAGCAGGACCCAATAGGCAAGCTCGAGCCGAATTGGGAGGGTCCGTATAAAATCTTGAAAGTGCATCCTAAGGGTCATATCGGTTTTAGCAGTCGGATGGAAGCACAATTGCCTCGAACTTGGCATGCCACCAACCTCGTAAAGTATTATTTTTAAATTATTTCTTATTTTCATGACTTTTGCAGTTCTACCTTCATCAGTTGTAACAGGTCGATATGACATTGTATTGCGATTCCTTTTATAAAGCATGCTTTCTTTTCCTTTTTAATTACGCTACATGTGCAAGACCGTATGAAAAAGCAAAAAGGGGGCAAATGAAAAAGCGCAACAATCGACCGAGACATCAATTCTCCGACCCGAACAACTCGGCACTGTATGGTGAAAAAAGCCAAGTCATTGACAGTGCTTAAGTCACCTCGACACGATTAAGCTGAAGGAAATAGTGAATAAAGCCAAGTCACTGACAATGCTTATATCACTCCCGACATGCCAGTAAGCTACGATGCTAAGCAGTCGGCGGATTTAAAACAAAATAGTGAATAAAGCCAAGTCACTGACAATGCTTATATCACTTCCGACATGCCAGTAAGCCACGATGCTAAGCAGTCGGCGGATCCCACGATGGATCCTTAACTCGGCTCGATCATAAGCACCACGATGTGCCCGATCAAAAGCAGAATAGTCGAATCGAGCTCCGACCAAAAAGCCAAGTCAAGCCAACAAGGCAACACAATGCTAGGTCGACTCATACTCATGTACCAGAGTCATGAACTCCTACTACACTTCGAGGGGCCAGCAGGGGAATTAAGTCCGAAGGACTACACCCCATAAGGCAACATTTTCAAGGGAATTAAGTTCAAAAGGACTACACCCTAAACAAACGATCAACAAGAAACAAAAGACATTCAGTGAAAAGCATAGTGATGATTCAAATTCAAAGATCAAAATGCAAGTTAAAATGTCAAGTCTATGGGATCGAAATGACCAAATACAAGTTTAGACAAATAAAACGTAGATGTTATTACAACCAGATCGAATAAGAAAAGTTCAATAAAAGGCGGCAAGGGAAGAGCATCAGCGTAAATCGGTTTGAAGTCGAAGCATTGGGATCGACTTGCTCATCCAACTCGGCGTTCCCTTCACCGGCTCCTCCGTGGTCGGGACCACGTACTTGTTATAGAGACACGCACGCCACCTTGAAATCGGTGATGTATCGGCCATATCGGGAATGGACTCGGGTCATATAAATAGGCTTTGCCGATGCTCTTGACCTCGAAGTCGAGGGCGACCATCTTGACTTCGTCCCAAAGCGCGCTCGAGAACCCCCTTCATGGCCTCGACTCATCGTGCGCGCCAGTCGTTATCAAACTCGCCGACGTCAGAAATCCTTCTTAGCTGCTTCCAAGCGGGTCGTGAAGCTATCGACCTCGAGCTGAAGATCGTCTCGAGCCTTGGTAGAGGCAGCCAGCTCAGCTCTGGTTTGATCCAGCTCCGACTTTACCGCCGCCACCAAGGCTCTCTCTCTCTCAGCGAGTGTCTTCTCGTGCCTTAGACAGATCCGACTCCAGTTTCAGGCGTCTATCGTCCAACTTATTGGCTTTAGCTTTCAGCTTCTCGAGATCCGATGTCAGCTTAGCAATTGTCTCCTTCTGCTCCTCTAAAGCTGCCGAGGGAGACTCGATTCTATTTAACGCCACTTTCGCGCCAGGCGAGTCTGCAAAAAAGGGAAACATTGTTAACTTCGAAGTCAGACAAAACCCTGAAGATACAAGGAAATAAAAGAAGACTCACAACTCGTTGACTCTTCATGATAAGGTCGTGTAGCTCCTCTGAGTCATGCCCTCCATCTCTCGCTTACGCTCATCTCGGGATCGCCTCGGTAGAATTTGGTGGAGCAAAGTTACGGGTCTCCTTCCCGACCCCATGTCTCACCTCGGATGTTTTATGGCGTTTTCTCGAGACGAAGTCACCTTCGGTCGCTCTACCACATTAGCCTCGTCGGTGACTCTTTAAGATCTCGGATGTCGGAGCAGAGTAGAAAGAACGAGTCGTACCCTTTGTCCGCCGGATGTACCGAGGAAGGCTTCTTCGACTTGATGCCGCCATTTCTGGATTGTGCGAGGATCTACCTTTTAGGGTCGGGCATCTTTCCAATCGCCTCTAGCCTTGCAAAGTGTTCCACTGAGAACAAGAGATAGGTCGACGTTAAAATAGCATTAAAAATCTAGAAAATACAAGTACAACAGTTCAACAGAACGAATCAGTCGCCTACGCAAAACTCGAACGTCCTCATCGAGTTCCAGATAAGCGCCTGGACCTGCCGTCTCGATGTCAGCAAACGGATATAGAGAATGTAGGTTCCGAGTCGCAACATCGGGATGAGCGCACTCGATGGTCACACACTCGCTGGGAACATCCGATTTGAGCCGATCATGCCATTTTTGCGGCCTTTGGAACCAAGTATGTATGTCGATATCAATCAAACCATGTCGAATAAAGAAAAAGTTGGGTTTCCAGTCGCCATGAGACGAGATCACCTTCCTCACGAACTCCGATGCCAGAGGACGCTTCTGAAATGTATACCATCCCACGTCCTGCAAACTCGCCAAGGCAAAGTACTGACGGAATAGTCGAACCGAGAATTCAACCTTGGCGATTCGACACGCCAAATGCGAACCCATTACGCCCCGATCCCATTGGGAGCGAGTGGTGATGCAGATCTTGTAGTGTTGAAGGGCGGCGATTAGACACGGGTCGAAGGGGGAATCTTAATCCTCTCTCAATTGCGCCTTGTATATGGCACGGAACCTGAGGGAGGGGTCGATGCGAATCGGTATCGATCGTGTGACACTTTAATGTGGTCAGACGAGTAGGGGATTCCATATCTCAAACAGATCGCCTTGGCTTTCTCTGGCGTTAGATTTGACACACATCCATACGGTCCCTGGCCCTGCATTCTGGTTCTGCGCTTGGCAACAGGTCGAGAAGATCCAACGGGTCGAGGAGATGTCTCCTGCTCTCCCTCCTCTTCTTCTTCTCCGGCTGCTCTCTCACCGGAAGCGGTTGGATTCTCAGAAATTGTTTCCTCCGTCGATTCTACCTCAGTTTCAACAATCTCCTCTCTATTTTGGGAGTCACTATCGCTGCCAGACATGGGCTTAAGGAGAAGATGCAAGAAATAAAAATAAGAAGGAGAATTTAAGTGAATTTAGGGCTTACTTGAACTTTCGGCTAAGAAACTGAAACTCGCTGAAGATTATAATGACGAATGAGAAACGTCAAGGTCTTGGACTCCTTTTATGCGTGTGAATCTTGCAAATGATTTGAAAGGGTGGAGATTGTGGGTAGTTATAGAATACGTAACGCGAGAATCAAGGGTAGTGGACCGCCTAAAACGCTTCGTTTCCTGCACCCATTAATGCTAGTACAGTATGACGTCATCCTACGACAGCCTAGATCGGGTAGATAGGACAGCTGCGTTCCCGCCTAAAGAAGACCACGTGTCGAGAGAGTTATTTAAATTTTCAGATCCGATCTCAGCATTCGAGATGAGCTTCACTCCGATCTGGGGGGCTTATGATGATACGAGAATACACACCTCCACGTGGAATTATCTGATTGGTCCATCTAGCGTTTGCATAAGTCTGGGCCGGCTATCGGCATCGGGCCGATACTAGACGTACCAGTGAAGACCACAGCTCGAGTGGGATTCACCAAGTGTCTGGACTCGAGCGCCACGCCGGCCGCCTTGAGTCGATCTCGGATCGTTAGCGCGCTGCTCCTCGGGTCCACATCCCACAAAGTTACTTGGGAAAGGAGGCAAGGCCCATTTAAGGGTATTTATGACAATAACTCCAGCCGCCCTTAGTTCTAGGGCAGAAGAAGGACATGTGCCTATAAATACATAGCTCCGGGAACTACGTAAGGCTTGATTCCTGGACTTTCACACAGGATACGTAGGCAATCCAAGATACATTCTTGGACTCAGCCGTAATACACCCAAAACACCATCTTTTGTTCATATTTAGCCATCTCGATCTCTTACAACTCATCCTTAGATTACACGTGGCCTCAGTTCACTAGTGGTGCGTTATTTAGCATCGTCAGGGTATTTTAGTCCTCTTTGGATAAGATACGTATAACCCACATGATTCATAATCATATGGTTCAGCATCATCAGAATGACGTTTGATTACACGCTTCCCTTCCATAGAGACTGTGCCTAGAGTAACCATAAATCAAGGATAATAACCATTACCAACTGCATCCTCATCCCTCTCCGGGTCTTCTTCTTCCTCCGGGTCCTCTTCCTCCTCGGTGTCGTCCTCCACCACAAAAACCACCGGTTCTTTGTTGATTTCCTCATGACGTCCATGGCCACCATTGGGGAATCCGGTAGGTGGGTTACTACCTTCTCCATGATCATTAGCACCTGCACCTTCTTTCTTAGTCGGTCCATAAAGGTTAGGAGGAAATGTCCTAATCGCAGACGGCCTCATCTTAGGTTTACCATGGCCATAGAACACACCGTTATTCTGTGATGACGCCATGACCTACATAATAAAATTTTAAAGTACAACACAGGCCCGTTATTTATAAATATAAAATATATACACATATGCACTAACACAATATTTACTTAGTTTCCGTATAAGAATATTTTCAAACAAGTTGATCTTAAGTCCCCTCGCCTAGGATTGAGTCCTTATGGTTCCATTTCAAAACCTTTCTATGATACCAACTGTAATAGACCGCTTCCCGACCCCTAGGTTCCACTGGGATCTCGTTAAGGAAGGGTCGGCGACCCACCGCCACACTTACTAGATCCATGAGAAAAGAGAGGGAACTAGTCCTTTATTATATTAACCACAAATTTTAAAACGATAGTTATTGAATTATCCATACATCAAGAAACAAGCAAGAAAGAACGAAACATAATAAAGTCCAAAAGTCTCTCAATTGACCAAATCCACATTATAGTCCACGTCAACCTCGCCCTCAAAAAAAGTCTCCAACGTCTCCTTATTTGCCTCGCCGTCAAACGATTCTGCTTCCATACCTAAAAAAAAGTTCGCAAACGTGTGAGCTATTACTAGCCCAATGAGTTCCGGTGTGTATGTGTGTCCTTTATAGAAGAAAAGTTAATAGGCCAAGCATGTGAAATAGATTAATATAAAATATACCACAGCGGACCATTTTTTCTTCGGCCTGCATCAAAATATTTTAGTACATGATAAAATATGCAATAAATATACATATAATAAATTTGATTCATGTCACTTAATAGATTTAAGGTACTTAGGATACTTGAATTATCTCAGTTACTTGACATCGACCTGGCCGGGTCGATGAGTCAGTACCAACCGATCTCCAACGACGTGACACGTTTTTCTACCGCACTCCAACAAGCAAGCTCTTGCTGACAACTCCGGCCGATTGTCAGGGAAAGGATTCAGACCTTCACCCAATGAACCTCCCAAAGGGCTCCAGTCAACCCCATCGCCCTCCGAACCATGACATGGCCGTCGCCTCTTGCTTTCCGACCATGCACATGGGTCATTGGGGAATTTTGGTACCGTAGCTCTAGGATCGCCGATGAGCCGAGGTCAAGAGGCCCCGAGACCGGTGACTAGCCGTTCTGCGGTGCAGTAACCCTAACTCAACTAGTCGCTTAGAGCTTGCACTACACTTGCAATGCACTCAAGCAGGATCGAGACTTGATTATATTATTACCCCTTCATTAAACTAATGATCACCATATACACCAGGACCCAACTTTATAAAATATTAACGACACTTGATTTAATATAAAAAAAAAAAAAAAAGATTCCTTTGTTTAATGTGATCAACAGCTCACGAAATGCAGCAAATAAGGGGACTAACTTTACAAGGTTCCAAATCACAACTACTCAACTAGTTACTACCAATGCATGCCGGCAAGAAAATTACCATTATTAAAAGTACCATTATTAAAAGTATTTTGATAAAGTACCAGGTTGCGACAGAAAAGAATAACATTGATCATTATGCAACGTTAACCCATGGTTTAGAATTCAACACACAATGCCGGCGTCAAAATTTTTGTCTGTTAAAAATAAATTGGTTGAAAGACACATGTTTAATTGTACCGAAAACAGCACTAGTCCGGACGACGATATAAGAATAATGGTTCAAAACTGCACACGTTTTTCCTTGATGGAATGACAAAAAAAGAAAACACGAGCAGGAGTAAGGACTCAACTGTGTAAAAATATACTGACTTTTGAATACGACATCAGTTTCATCATTGAGTACAAAATACTATACTAGAGATTACCTTGGCTGAGGATATTATATAATCTAATTTGCTGCAACCTGTGTTGATCACATAAGCAAAACGAAATGGGAAGCGAAATCGATTCCCGAAAGTATCCATACTTGATCACATAACTACGACTATGGAAATATATACGTGGTTTTCGAAATCGGTTCCCGAAAATATCGACTTTTCTCCGATACACGACTTGGCTTTAACAAGACTCATCCCACTGTGGCCGACTCGTTGAAAAAAAAAATATCAATCAACATGAAAGACAACTATAAAACCGAAACCGCTAACGAAAGTAATTTGAAAATCAAACAAGAAACCAGAGGATCAGAAGAAAGGAACTCACTTTGCTAGTATAGCCTTTGCCTGAGAATTACCTATTCCTGCTCTCCCTCTCACTCTCTTCTTCTTCGTACCAATGATCCTAAAGTCTAACCATAAGCCTCTATTTATACTACTCCCATAATTAATCAAAATCCTCAAAATTGTGCCCTATAATTGCCATAATTAATCAAAATCCCCAAAATCATGCCCTATAATTGCCAGGAAATAATGTCTCCTATGAGTCACGTGGAGAGAAAAAAAAATAATGAATGCATTGCATTTACTTCTAATAATTCTAACGTTTCATTCCACCTCCAATACTACTAATCTAGCTGGTTTATTATTATTATTATTATTATTATTATTATTATTATTATTATTATTATTATTATTATTTTATTATTACACATATTCCAGTAGAACACTAATAACAAATAATGATTAAAAATAATAATAACCATACACATCCGTTTGAATTATACTCTTGAACAACATGTTTGAAGTTCCATAATGTTAATCGGCATCATTACTAGTTTAATTTTAATATATATGTGTGGTTTTATTGAACGGTAACGACCCAAAATTTTGGGGTGTTACAGATCCCTCCCCCTAAAAAAAATTTCGTCCTCGAAATTCATACCTTTAAAGAGGTGTGGGTACTGTCGTCGTATGTCCTCTTCCAGCTCCCATGTGGCTTCCTCAACGCCGTGATGCATCCAAAGGACTCGTATCATTGGTATTTCCCTCCTGCGTAGTTTCCTGACTTGTCTGTCCAGGATCTTGAGGGGAGTTTCAACATATATAAGCGAGTTTACTATCAAGATTTGGCGGGATGTTTTCTTCCGAGAACACATGGTCAGAGGATTGTATATACCTTCTTAGCTGAGAGACATGGAATACGTTATGTAGTCCGGATAGTGAAGTCGGTAGATGAACTTGATAGGCCGCGGCACCCATACGTTTAGTAATTTCATAGGGTCCCAAGTATCTTGGACTAAATTTTCCTTTCTTAGGGAGTCGAGAGATTCCACGGTGTGGACTTACTTTAAGGAACACCTTCTCCCCAACCTTAAATTCCAGCTCCCTACGGCGGTTATCCGCATAACTCTTCTGGCGACTTTGGGCGGCCTTGAGGTTCTCACGTACGTGGCGCACCTTTTTGATCGCCTCTTCAACTTCGACAAGAAGTTCCTCTGGTAAAATCTTACGTTCTCCAACTTCCTCCCAAAATAGTGGAGACCTGCATCGTCGCCCATATAAGGCCTCATAAGGCGCCATACCAATGGATGAGTGGTGACTATTGTTATAAGCGAACTCTGCATAAGCTAGACAGTCAATCCATTTCTCACCAAAGTCCAAAACGCATGCCCGCAACATATCCTCTAAAGTTTGTATCGTTCGTTCTGACTGCCCATCCGTTTGGGGATGGTGTGACGTGCTAAGATCAAGCTTTGTCCCCATTGCTTTTTGGAATTTGGGCCAAAATCTGGACATGAACCTTGGGTCTCTATCTGAGACTATTGTTGCAGGCACACCATGTAGCCTAACAACCTCTTCGACATAAAGTGCAGCAAGTTTTTGTAATGAGTCTTTAATGCTGATAGGCAAAAAGTGAGCAGTTTTGGTAAGCCGGTCCACGATCACCCATACTGTGTCCTTTCCATTTTGAGACCTTGGAAGTCCTGTGACGAAATCCATTGTAATGTGCTCCCATTTCCACTCCGGAATGGGTAAGGGTTGCAATTTTCCCCCAGGTTTCCTATGCTCGGCTTTTATCTTTTGGCAGCTCAGACATGATGAAACAACCTGGGCAATGTCTTTCTTCATGCCCGGCCACCAGAATTGCCTTTTCAGGTCATGATACATTTTGGTCTCTCCAGGGTGTATGGTGTACTTGGATCGGTGTGCTTCTTCTAGGATTTTGCGTTTGAGGGCATTTTTATCCGGTATACACACTCTGCCACGAAATTTCAACACCCCTGTATGACTCAACTCAAAATCTAAAGCTTTTTCCGTGCCAACATGAGATTTAATGCGTTGCAAGTTTTCATCATTACCTTGTTCCCGAAGAATTTCACTCATCAATTCTGATTCTATCCTTAAATTCGCAATGATTACTCTGTCAGTGGTTTTCTCCATTTTCCATCTGCTTGCCTCTTCTAGCATCTCCCATTCTTGTATCCTCATAGATGCAACCATAACATTCCTGCTTAAAGCATCCGCAACCACATTGGCCTTCCCAGGGTGATAGTTGATCGGGCACTTGAACTCTTCTAGGAACTCCATCCACCTCCTTTGTCTCATATTTAACTCTTTTTGAGAGAAAAGGTATCTAAGGCTCTTATGATCGGTGAAGATCTGGAATTCTTCCCCATACAAGTAATGTCTCCATCTTTTAAGTGCGAAGACTATTGCCGCTAACTCCATATCATGGGTAGGATAATTCTGCTCATGTTGCTTTAGCTTTCTTGAGGCATACGCAACAACTCTATCCTTTTGCATAAGCACCGCCCCGAGACCCTCCTTCGAGGCATCAGTATAAAGTGTATAAGGTTGTCCAGGTTCGGGCAACACTAATATCGGTGCTGAAGTTAGACGTTTCTTCAGTTCTTGAAAGCTCTCCTCACATCTCGTGTCCCATACATATGGTACATTCTTTTGTAAGAGTCGGGTCAAAGGCCCAGCTATCTTCGAAAAGTCCTGAATGAAACGACGATAATATCCTGCCATGCCTAGAAAACTCCTAATCTCCGTGATTGATTTTGGAGCGCTCCAGTTGCTAACCGCCTCTACCTTTGATGGGTCTACCTCCACCCCCTCTTTCGATATTACATGACCCAAGAAAGCCACTTTCTCCAACCAAAATTCACACTTTTTAAACTTGGCGTACAACTTGTTTTCCCTTAATACTTGTAACACTGATTTTAAATGCTCACTATGTTCCTCTTTGGTTTTAGAGAACACCAATATATCATCAATAAATATTACCACAAATTTATCCACATAAGGCTGAAAAACGCGATGCATGAGGTCCATGAATACAGCAGGGGCATTGGTTAGTCCAAAAGGCATTACCACGAACTCAAAATGCCCATACCTTGTGTTAAATGCCGTCTTAGGTATATCTTCTTCTTTAATCCTTACTTGATAATATCCTTGCCGTAGGTCTAGTTTGGAGTACCAACCACACCCTTGTAATTGATCAAAAAGCTCATCGATGAAAGGTAATGGGTATTTATTCTTCACTGTCACATTGTTCAGACCCCTATAATCAATGCATAGTCTCATACTTCCATCCTTCTTTTTAACAAAGAGGACAGGAGCGCCCCATGGAGAGGAACTCGGTCGAATAAATCCCATTTCCAATAATTCCTCAAGTTGTTCTTTTAACTCCTTAAGTTCTTTGGGCGACATTCTATACGGGGTCCTAGATATAGGCCCTGTTCCGGGCACTAAGTCAATGGTAAAATCCACCTCCCGTTCTGGTGGTAGTGAGGGTAACTTTTCCGGGAAAACATCTTGAAGTCCTTCACCACTTCTACCTCATTGATGCTTGAGTCTCTTACAGTGCGAGAGTTAAATATGCAATATAACCCTGGCGACTATTGTATAACAATTTTCTCGCCTTGATTCCCGCAATCAAGTGTACTTCCTTTCGATGTTTAACCCCAAAAAATATTACTTCTTTCTTCCCAGGCTCACAGAATCGGACCAATTTTCTCTTGCAATCGATGTGAGCATAGTTTTTCGAGAGCCAATCCATTCCTAGAATGATGTCATACCCTTTCATGGGGAGTGATATCAAGTCTACGTTCATTCTTCGACGACCTATGGTTACTACACAATTTTTATGAATTGCATCGGTTTTTACCCTGGCGCCTGTAGGCGTATTAACTACTACCGTATATGGAAGCTCTTCCTCAACAAGGTTCAACTCAGATGCAAAATTTGTAGCTACAAATGAATTGGAGGCACCTGAGTCAATCAAAACTTTAGCTATGAGATCAAGAATATGGATCATACCTTCCACTACATTTGCATCATCAGCTATCTCTTCCTGGGCCATAGCAAAAACTTTGGTGTTCACCTGATGCTTCTTCTTTCCATTGTCTGGCTTGACTGTTGGCGGTGTCGTCACATTTGGGGTTGGACCAGCGGCTTGAGCCATGTGATTTGTCTTAGCTGCACAATCTCGGGCCATGTGATCCTTGCTTCCACAGAACAAGCATAGACCCAACTTCCTCCTACATTGAGCCTCTGTGTGACCCGGTCTCCCACAGAAGGAACAAACCATTGCTGGGGGTGTAGGAGCCACCACGGGAGTACCCTTTGGTGGTGGGGTAGGTGGGGCAGGCGCCACCATCCTTGGCTTTTTCCCGTTGGTGAATTGTGACGACCGTTCTTCCAAAGTACTTGCCCGCTTGGCTTGAGCGGCTTGGCGAGCATTGATCTCATTCCTCCTCTTTATCTCAATCCTTGTAGCTGCCTCAACAGCTGCCTTGTAGGTGGTAGGGGGTACACTAGCCATGGCTGTCTGTAGCTCATGTCTCAACCCATTCAAAAACTTGTTGGTCCTATGTTCCTCGGTGTTAACCAGTCGCTGACAATACTTTGCAAGTTTGGTGAATTTAGCTTCATATTGGGTCACTGTCAAGGTGCCTTGTTTTAGAGTCATAAACTCCTCTTCCCTCTGGTTCCTCACCCAGTTGGGAATGAATCGATTATAAAATTCTTGAGTGAAAACATTCCAGGTGAGTGGCTGATTTTGTCTCTCCCATTCCCTTCTGAGGCTTTGCCACCAGTCTCTAGAATCATCTCTGAATCTAAAAGCCGCAAAAGTCACCTTTAGTCTGCGGGCATAACCAAGTGCAAAAAAATATCCTCCATCCTCTCCAACCATCTCTCTGCTCGTCGACTTGGTGGGGACTCAAAAATTCAGAGGTCCGAATTTCAAAAAGCGTTCAAGTTGCCGGTCATCTTCTTGGTTGATCTGGCCTTGCCCATGACCCATTGGCATATTGGGTGGGTTTTGTCCAACATTGTTCTGATTGGCTAACATTGCCACAGTAGCACTTAATTGCCCCAGAATAGCGACCAAGGCGGGATCAACCCCTTGCACGTTGGCTTGTGGTTGTTCGACATTTCCTTGTAAAGAGTTATCATTTTCTTCAACTCCTTGCTCTTCACCTCCTGGTGGCAGATTTTCATTCCGGTTACCCCTTCCTCTAGAGCTTTCTCCTTGATGTAAGGAAAGGTAGTTGACTCGTGGTCCACGTGCCATCTGCAATACGATTTTTATATTAAAACAAAACTCCGTTCAAAACTATAAGGAATGACCTAATCATGATCAGCATATTTTTGACAATTTTGAATCTGATGTAAAGCTTGAATGTCCTGTCAACCTTAGTTATCAACAGAGTTTGGGAATACAAGATAGATTAATTACTTTGGCAAATCAACATATGCATATTTCCTTTTATTACATAATTATTCCGGTTACAAAATTTTAACGGCATCGCGCAAAACAAACGAAGAAAGAAAAGGCAAAAACAGATCACTCCAACATTTCAACCGTCGCTTATTTGTAATTAATACTTAAGGTTCCCCAAAACGAATCCTTTGCTACCACTACGGGTACATTGCCTCGATCTTCCTCCTCGCGTCGAAAAGAGCAACCTTTAGCTCTCTTATCTCCTCTCGTAGGGCTAGGGACTCTTTCCAAACTCTCCTCTCATAGCCCTCAGCCCACTCATACTGTCGACCTCTTATCGTCCCTGGATAGCGACCGAAGACCACCTCCAGGGGTGTTATTTCATGGATCACGGGTGGGTCCTCTATCATGACATCTGGTTGTTGCACATTGGGAGCGTTCTCTTGATTTGGGTTGCCATTACCAACTGCATCCTCATCCCTCTCCGGGTCTTCTTCTTCCTCCGGGTCCTCTTCCTCCTCGGTGTCGTCCTCCACCACAAAACCACCGGTTCTTTGTTGATTTCCTCATGACGTCCATGGCCACCATTGGGGAACCCGGTAGGTGGGTTACTACCTTCTCCATGATCATTAGCACCTGTACCTTCTTTCTTAGTCGGTCCATAAAGGTTAGGAGGAAATGTCCTAATCGCAGACGGCCTCATCTTAGGTTTACCATGGCCATAGAACACACCGTTATTCTGTGATGACGCCATGACCTACATAATAAAATTTTAAAGTACAACACAGGCCCGTTATTTATAAATATAAAATATATACACATATGCACTAACACAATATTTACTTAGTTTCCGTATAAGAATATTTTCAAACAAGTTGATCCTAAGTCCCCTCGCCTAGGATTGAGTCCTTATGGTTCCATTTCAAAACCTTGCTCTGATACCAACTGTAATAGACCGCTTCCCGACCCCTAGGTTCCACTGGGATCTCGTTAAGGAAGGGTCGGCGACCCACCGCCACACTTACTAGATCCATGAGAAAAGAGAGGGAACTAGTCCTTTATTATATTAACCACAAATTTTAAAACGATAGTTATTGAATTATCCGTACATCAAGAAACAAGCAAGAAAGAACGAAACATAATAAAGTCCAAAAGTCTCTCAATTGACCAAATCCACATTATAGTCCACGTCAACCTCGCCCTCAAAAAAAGTCTCCAACGTCTCCTTATTTGCCTCGCCGTCAAACGATTCTGCTTCCATACCTAAAAAAAAAGTTCGCAAACGTGTGAGCTATTACTAGCCCAATGAGTTCCGGTGTGTATGTGTGTCCTTTATAGAAGAAAAGTTAATAGGCCAAGCATGTGAAATAGATTAATATAAAATATACCACAGCGGACCATTTTTTCTTCGACCTGCATCAAAATATTTTAGTACATGATAAAATATGCAATAAATATACATATAATAAATTTGATTCATGTCACTTAATAGATTTAAGGTACTTAGGATACTTGAATTATCTGGTTACTTGACATCGACCTGGCCGGGTCGATGAGTCAGTACCAACCGATCTCCAGCACGTGACACGTTTTTCTACCGCACTCCAACAAGCAAGCTCTTGCCTGACAACTCCGGCCGATTGTCAGGGAAAGGATTCAGACCTTCACCCAATGAACCTCCCAAAGGGCTCCAGTCAACCCCACTGCCCTCCGAACCATGACATGGCCGTCAGCCCTTGCTTTCCCGACCATGCACATGGGTCATTGGGGAATTTTGGTACCGTAGCTCTAGGACTGTCGATGAGCCGAGGTCAAGAGGCCCCGAGACCGGTGACTAGCCGTTCTGCGGTGCAGTAACCCTAACTCAACTAGTCGCTTAGAGCTTGCACTACACTTGCAATGCACTCAAGCAGGATCGAGACTTGATTATATTATTACCCCTTCATTAAACTAATGATCACCATATACACCAGGACCCAACTTTATAAAATATTAACGACACTTGATTTAATATAAAAAAAAATAAGATTCCTTTGTTTAATGTGATCAACAGCTCACGAAATGCAGCAAATAAGGGACTAACTTTACAAGGTTCCAAATCACAACTACTCAACTAGTTACTACCAATGCATGCCGGCAAGAAAATTACCATTATTAAAAGTACCATTATTAAAAGTATTTTGATAAAGTACCAGGTTGCGACAGAAAAGAATAACATTGATCATTATGCAACGTTAACCCATGGTTTAGAATTCAACACACAATGCCGGCGTCAAAATTTTTGTCTGTTAAAAATAAATTGGTTGAAAGACACATGTTTAATTGTACCAAAACAGCACTAGTCCGGACGACGATATAAGAATAATGGTTCAAAACTGCACATGTTTTTCCTTGATGGAACGACAAAAAAGAAAACACGAGCGGGAGTAAGGACTCAATCGTGTAAAAATATACCGACTTTTGAATACGACATCGCCTCCATCATTGAGTACAAAATACTATACTAGAGATTACCTTGGCTGAGGATATTATATAATCTAATTTGTTTTAACCTGTGTTGATCACATAAGCAAAACGAAATGGGAAGCGAAATCGATTCCCGAAAGTATCCATACTTGATCACATAACTACGACTATGGAAATATATACGTGGTTTTCGAAATCGGTTCCCGAAAATATCGACTTTTCTCCGATACACGACTTGGCTTTAACAAGACTCATCCCACTGTGGCCGACTCGTTGAAAAAAAAATATCAATCAACATGAAAGACAACTATAAAACCGAAACCGCTAACGAAAGTAATTTGAAAATAAAACAAGAAACCAGAGGATCAGAAGAAAGGAACTCACTTTGCTAGTATAGCCTTTGCCTGAGAATTACCTATTCCTGCTCTCCCTCTCACTCTCTTCTTCTTCGTACCAATGATCCTAAAGTCTAACCATAAGCCTCTATTTATACTACTCCCATAATTAATCAAAATCCTCAAAATTGTGCCCTATAATTGCCATAATTAATCAAAATCCCCAAAATCATGCCCTATAATTGCCAGGAAATAATGTCTCCTATGAGTCACGTGGAGAGAAAAAAAAATAATGAATGCATTGCATTTACTTCTAATAATTCTAACGTTTCATTCCACCTCCAATACTACTAATCTAGCTGGTTTATTATTATTATTATTATTATTATTATTATTTTTTTTTTTTTTATTATTACACATATTCCAGTAGAACACTAATAACAATAATGATTAAAAATAATAATAACCATACACATCCGTTTGAATTATACTCTTGAACAACATGTTTGAAGTTCCATAATGTTAATCGGCATCATTACTAGTTTAATTTTAATATATATGTGTGGTTTTATTGAACGGTAACGACCCAAAATTTTGGGGTGTTACAATATGTCTACTAAATCCTAACAAATAACTGAAAGTATGTTCTTCATAAGAACCGGAACATGATAACATTTATTTAGTTCCTTTCCAGGTTTACTAGATCCAGTGTGGTAAGTGTTACAACGTTTGCTTCACCTTCCATATCTGTGACTTAATCTTTCTAATTTAATCACACTCATAAGATATCATATATCTAAGAGTTGACTTGAACTTAGATAGATTTATCTCAACTCACTGCGCCTAGAATAGAAACTTCAATAAGTTCTCTATTTAAGCACATGCCCTAACTTTCCTTTTAATCCTTTATGCACTTGAAAAATGTTTCTTATTGTAGTCTTCATAAGACTTAAGAAAGATCATAAGAGCCATGTCTTTAATTTCCTTTCATAAAGAAAATCTAAAGTTTATTAAATAGTTTATTTAACCTTTTGAATCGTATTCAAAACATTGACTATTTAATTAACCTTTAAGCAATGATAGAATTAAGTCGATACTTAAATCTTACAATTTTGAAAACAACCTTTCCAAAATTAGATGTGGTCATTCTTATCCAACGTTTGAATTAATTGTCATCGTGATGACGTAATGATCATCTTGGATCGTATCCAATATATGACTAATTCGTTGAAACTTATTTCAAATGATTTAATCATATCATGAGCTTCCGCTCATTAATAATTAAAGTCTTGGAGTACTCCATCAAATATGTAGTCTCCTTGTCTCTAACTACTATAACGGGATTGCTCATGTCATTGCTTATTTTAAAAGGATTAAAATTACTTAACCATATTTGAGAACGTTTGTCAAAATTAATTGATCATAATTTGGTTTTACTAATCGAGAATAAAACATAAATATAAAGTTTGCTAAAACTACAACATAAAAATGAAAATAAAAGGGTGTTGTTGTTTATACACGCAAAATCAAAAATGGTCTTTTGGTTTATGATTTTGCTCCCACTAGTCAACTACTTCCAATCGACTTTCAAGAATTATTAATTTCTTTAGTGGACAAGATCCCACTAAACTAACTACCCCGACCCGCTTTGGTGGTGGGCGAAAGTAGCATAATAGGTAGACAACTCTTTGTCAATCGTATCTTATACGACTCTTGTTGTTTGACTAGTCAACTCTTTGACAATTTTTCATCTTATGAAGTAGTCAAACCCTTGAATCTAAAATCCAAACGACCCCGCTTTGGCTGGTGGCCGAGAGAATTCTTAGTCAAGTCATAACCCCAATATTCGTGAGATCTCATACGATCATATCTCGATAATGACGATATACCCGAGGTAGGTCAACCCCCTGCTTTGGCTGATGAGTTGGATCCGAACAAGGGCTCTTCACCGTCATTATAATATGGGGAGGCAATTTCAACTTGATTCTTTTGGGGTGGAAGTATTTATGTAAATTAATTCACTTAATTAATTTTAATTATGGTCTCATCAAGTATATCTATCTCTATAGACATACATCCTACACATTCATCTAGATCGTGCCTAGTAATGCATCTATCGTATCATATAAAATAAATACAAGCACAAAATAAATAAATGCGTAAAATAACCGGTATGATCATGGACTTTTCCTATGTGCGCTTCGAATACAAATCGATTTAAAACCGCGGGTCACAATCTAAGGGTAGTATTGCAACCGCCAATAGGATCTTTAATGCTCCATTCTTCAATGGGATCTTTATTTTCGTCTTTCTTTGGTCTCCATCTTCTGCTCCATTCTTGTTACATTTAATTCTATCGAATAAAATAAATACACCCGCCGCACACGGGAAGGAGCTAACGGGAATGTGATAAATGCAGAAAATAAACTAGGTCACGTTCTTCATAACGGCCTAGGACAATTTTTAAACCAACAGAAAAATTAAATCATTCACATCTATCCTATCGGTTGAGTCAGCGATCAATCGGGTCCATATAATCATATTATATCCACTATATCTAATCCATACAATAACATCTTATGAAAAAGATAAAATTAAAATTTAACTACTTGCGTCTTAATTAATCAATTAACATTTAATCTATTAAATAATTTTATCCAATCAATTAACTAATTAACATTTAATTAATTAAATGATTTTAATCGAAATAAAATTAACGATTAATTTTAAACGATTTTAATTTTAATTTTAACTAATTAGAACTATTCTAAAAATAAATCAAAATTAAAATTAAGTCTCTTTTGTTTCTTTCCTTTTGATTCTTAATCAAAAGGGATACCTTTGGTTTCCTAAACCAAAATGCATCTTTCTAAACCAAATTTGGTTTAGGCCTGGCCACTTTCCAAAATCAAAATTTTGGAAATGGCTAAAACTAAACTGAAACCTTTACAAATCAATTATTTGAAAATGGCCTAGGCCTATTCCAAATCAAATATTTGGAAAGGCCAAATAATTTTGGTTTAGGCTCACCACCACTTTCCAAAATCAAAATTTTGGAAATGGCGCAAGAAACTGTTTTTTCCAAATCAAATATTTAGAAAGGGCCTAGGCCTATTCCAAATAAAGTTTGGAAAAACCATTATTATTTTAATGCCATGTGGCATCCCAATGGCCCAAACTATTTGAACCATTGGTTAGCCACATGACACAACTAAACAAATGAGATATTATCAATCACAACTATGAACCATATTGAATCACAAAATACACAAAACAAAATTTGGAGATCCGCCAAAGATTGACCGTCAACCGATCGCCGGCGGCGAGTTTTCCTCGCCCGCCGCCGCCGACCAGCCGCCGGTGGTGGTGCCGCTGCCAGTCGGCCGAGCACCACCCGATCTCGTTTTTTTTTTCTTTTCATGTATCACTTTTGCGAATCAAAAATCTTTTATCTTTTAATAACGTGATTTAAACGATAAAATTAACTACGCATAATAAACTGCTTATTGCTTCAGCTCGAAACTCGCTCTGATACCACTGTTAGGAAATCTACGCGGGAACGCAGCGGAATTCAAAAATTTGATTTCCTTTTACCCAAGATCGACTTCGTTTAAGCAATAAACAAATAAACTAATAGACGGTGGTTACCTTGGTTGATCTAAAAGATCGACGCTTTGACCGTCTAAGGAGAGTAGTTCTGCATAGAGCCGCCCAAGTGTTCGGCCTCTACCGCTAGTCCACACGAGCACCCCGCCGGAATCCCATCATGGATTGCTATTGGAAAACTCCGGTTGCCAGACCGGCCCTTTTCCCTTTTCTCCATCTCTCTATAGGATGCTCTCTATTTTACACAAGAACTATGTGCTCTTGCAATTGTGATGTACAAAAGAGCTTGACACCCACCTCTTATTTATAGCGAGAGGGGCGCCCCAACTAGAGTAGAGGAGAAGAAAACTTTTTTCCAATAAAATAAGGAAAATATAATTGATTGATTTATCTCATTTATTATAATATCTTATATTAAATAAATCTAGGATATTGTCAATATCTTATATTGAATATTTCCAAGATATTGTCAATATCTAATATTGATTATCTTTATTTTATTACCATAAATCAATTCACACATGTGTAT
Source organism: Gentiana macrophylla (assembly GCA_026214975.1). NCBI lineage: Eukaryota > Viridiplantae > Streptophyta > Magnoliopsida > Gentianales > Gentianaceae > Gentiana > Gentiana macrophylla. Next base: position 32,373,949 of record CM047809.1, on the reverse strand, counting down.
ATATCACATATATAATACACAAATAAATCTATATACAAATATAGTTATTACACAAGTGCACATGCATATCACATATATGCATGGTACACGCATGTACACAAATACATGTATATATATTAATATCTAATATTAATATATGGTAATACCATTAATTAAATTGCACAATCCAAGTGTATCTTATACACATTGAAAGTGGTGCCCCATATCCCAAAGATTTGGCATCCGGAACATTCTTTAATTAATATAATACTATTAATATCTTGTATTTAATTTATTCATAATAAATAAATACCACCATATTAATTTACCACTATAACCTTTATAGTCTCGAGATAAACTTTCCTTATTTGGTCATCATCTATAACCACATTTTAATCCGGCTAGATGTTCATATGTGTGTGACCCGATAGGCTTCGAATATGTTGGCCGTAGACACAAAGTGCAAATTACGAAAAATGCCCTTCATACCTAACGATCACGGGATAGCGTCTAGCAACACACCGTGACCCCAATCATCGTAAGAGTCAAATGCAATGACTACTACCTTTCATGTGAAACAGCTATTTACGTGTAACTTACAATCCTATCAACGTAATAATATCCAAACGGTCGTGTGCGTTGAGTGTCAAACATTAACGACCGTATCTTATAATCTGGATATCATGCTCTCTCAAGTAACTCGCTTTAATCCCACTTTGCAAAGATTCATGAGAGTAAGACATTCCTTATAAGAAGGCCATTTCGGATATTCGATCCCAATCATAGGATACGCGATTCCCGGACGACCAATCATGTATACTCCGCATGCTTCAGTATCACACCCAATCACTACCGCATGATCGCCTCGTGGCTAGGGGAAATCTCAATAGTGTCAAATCATTACACAACCGTCACATAGTGTGACACTTATCCGTGTAAGTGGGTCAGTCTAACGTACGCATTCTCTAATACACGTCCACGTACAGTCCAAGTGTCTCTACACTTCGATAGACGAGATCTATCCCTGCCCTAAAGACAGAAGACAATCTAATACGTGCTAGCCTGTTTATACTATCAATGTCCTGTTTAATAGTACATCAGCCTAGAGACATTTAAGTATCAAACTCATTAAGGTGATTAAAGATCTCATCAACCATAATCGCCTATCATGGTTTCTCTATCACAGTTTAATACTAAGGACGTTATCATATAACAATTCATAATTGGTTCTTTAAAAGAACATATATATGACAACCGAAAAGCCATTTAATATATGTATAAACATAAAGAAATAGTAGAAATGATCCGACCCGGTAGGATCCGGTCCAACCCGATTGGGTTTAGGACACTATTCCAACACATTATTCCCAATGGCTCGCTGTCACTAAGCCCTATATATAGTAGGGCAGGTCGGTAAATATCTGCAGGATCTGCTGCTCTAGGTACCTATACTACCTTCGCTTCCGTCTCTACCTTTCTCTCTGCTTTATTATCCTTCCCTCAAAGGTGCTTTCACACCCTATCTATTCCACTCGTGCAGTGCAATGAAACTAGGCTTCTTATGTACCCCCGGGCTATGCTACTGATGTTTTAGTGGTAATGGTTAGTAAGCTACTGCTAGTGCTATATCTACTTACTATGGGTATAGATCAAGGTAAACAACTTGCTCTGCAATTAGATGCTCATCCTAAGCTTTTTTCCTCCTCCTCTTATTCTATTGATCAGAAGCATCCAGCAGTGCCACGCCAGTAGATAGAGTTAAGCTACTAAGCTAAGCTACTGTTGGAGAACTCGGTAAAAGTTCTAGCCGCTTCCTCTCCCTGCTTTATGCATCTTTAGAGGAGAGGGCGTCACCCAATCGAATGAACCTTACAGTCAAGTGGCGAATCTCTTGATGAGCATTATAGTATCATGTAAGTCCAGTATCTTTGTCTACTCGCTTCGCTACGCTAATAACTCGCTTAGTATGCTCGCTCGCTTCATTTCATTTCACTCGTTGGCGAATGAACGAACCTTACAGTTGAACAGTTGATTGGCTTATAATAACTTTAAGAACTCATTACAAGTATTCCACTCACTCGCTTCGCTATCGCTACACTCGCTCCGCTCCTCTTAGTCTCATTGTCAGTCGAGCTGGCTCCCACGGGCGGCACGTTTTCTGCTGCTATCCTTTGCTTCTATCATGCCCCGCTCTTGATACACCAGAAGGTTTTATGATACGGACGACAGAAGTGTACACCCCGACAATATGATAGGGCACCCCGCAACTCTTCTTTTTACAATGTGCGTATGTTGGGCCGAGCTCACTATCGATACAAGCGCAAAGCGAGCGAAGCGAGTGAAGTACCTACGCAAGTTGTTCTAAGATCTTCGATCTTAAGTTAATCGATACACTTCGTAAGACAGATCATTGTCTTACTCTTTCCTCTTGCTTATGAATAGCTCGAGCAACTGACGTTCCTCTGTCGAGCACCTCTGGGGGAGGACCTCTGTCGAGCATTATAATCCTCTTGCTTATGAGAAGTATGCAAATGATTGTTGAGATATAGGCTCTACAGAGTATTTCTCTGTATCCACTCCCAACGAGAGAAACGAGTGAAGCGAGTGAAGCCAGTGGAATACTTAAGAACTCGTTACAAGTATTTCTCTCACTTGTAGCGAGTGAGCGAAGTTGTCAAGTTTATATCCCACTTTTGGAGGGAACTATGGAATAGGTTTCAGACTGACCTTCAGTTTAACAGTGCATATCAGCCACAGACGGATGGTCAGGCTGAAGTGGTGAATAGGACACTTGGAAACATGCTCAGATATGTGGCTGCAGAAAGACCTAAACAATGGGATGTGGCAGTGGCTTAGATAGAATTTACCTACAATGCCATGGTGAACAGATCAACAAGAACTTCTCTTTTTTCTATATTGTACACCAAGGCACCTAACATGATCACTGATCTGGCCCCTATATCGAATCGGAGCAAGATGGCTGGAGATTTGGTAGCTAGAATTCAACAACTACATGTTGACATAAAGAAGCATTTAGAGCAGGCCAACATTGAGTACAAGCAACTGGCAGACAAGTAGAGGAGACACCAAACCTTTGAACCTGGGGAATTAGTTATGATCTATCTAAGGAAGGAAAGATTCCCAGGTGGTGTAAATAATAAGCTACTCCCCAGGAAGATTGGACCCTACTGTGTGAAGACCAAAATGAATGACAATGCTTACATAGTGGACATCCCAAAGACATGGAGGATCTCTAGTAATTTCAATATAGATGACCTTAGCAAGTATAATGCAATTGGTGAGAGCACCACAACACTTACTAAAGAAGATGAGGAACTACTTACTCAAGGTGGGGGAAGGACTGATGTAAGGACATCCTACGTGGCACCATGACTCAGCACCAAATCTACCTTTACATATTTCGTTATTTACTTTTGTCTTGTAGTGATGGCTTGTTTGTACCCTTCCATCAGCTGGTGGTATATGTTGTTCCTATTTCCATAAACTCAGGAGATGTTTTGGATAATTATTTTCTGTAAAACCTATTGGAGCTGGATTCCTCTTGTTTCTTTTTTTTTTCAATAGAGCACATTTATACGTTACATAAGTATAAAAATTTTCATATCTGAATCTTGTACGTATGCTACTAAAGTATCACATTTGAATTTAATATGTAGAACTCTTCTTCACATCTGAAAGTGTGATCATGTCTATTTTCTCATGTAAGATGTTTGTCCCGTCTGAATTCTCAATTTTCTGCTTCTAAAATCCTGTTCAGGTCTGAAACTAAGATCATTTACATCGGATTTCAAAATTCTTCTCATTTCTCATCTGATAAAGAACACTCTTTTCTTTAACTGAAAATCAAAAATGAAATCACTAAACACAGTGTCTGATCTGCCATGTAGGCTCACCCATAATGGCAAAGATAAAAACCCACTGATTAATTTCATTCTGCTGATCGAGATTGTATTATGATAATCTCTTGATGTCTTTCTTATCTAATACTCTTTTTTCTCACGTGGATTGAGCCTTTCAGATTTGATATAGTAGATTTTTTTTGTAATCATCTTAAGCACATGTGAACCAACAAGTGCTTGGAGTCATCTTGCAACCAAAAAAGGCCTTTGAGACCTCATACATCCAGTACGAGACTGAGAAGCGTAAATTTTGATGTCAGTCTATTTGGTACAATATTTTATACCATATTTTCCCCTGAATTATGCTCAACTGAGAGATAGTCAGAGTATTGTATGAAATGAATGTCAATTGCCTAGTTCTTGTTGCTTAGATCATAATTCTGCATTTACATGTTTATCCTTTGGAATCAGTACTGTTTTGTCTTGTTTTGGGCCAATTTCAGGAAGTACCATTATCTAAGAGTGAATTCGGGCTGGAAAAGGTCATTGGTCCAAATAGAAGAAGTTTAGAAATAGATCTGCTAAAAAAACCAAGGAACCTCGAGCCCGACTAGGCGAGGTCTAGGCCTGACGATTCGAGACCTTACATGACACGAAACCGACCTTGCGGACACGAAAGTGACCATGTGAAGATTAATGAAGTCGGCTAGGGTTTTATATAGCTTAATCGGCTACAACACCTTACATAAGGCCCGTAGCAGTTGTTTATTGCGTGATGTACTCATAATGAATCAAGTTTATATGAAATAAAAGTTCTTATTGGGTTTATTGTGAGTTCTTGCTGGTTCCATACCCCCCGAGCTGTCAACTAGCTTGAGTTGATCAAGCTTGTCCTCCATTGTTGAAGGTGTGAAATACTGAATGTTCATTCATGTCTTTAATATGGTAGATTAGCATGATTTTACTTATTGTAATTAATCTGAATGTTTAATGAACCAGTAATTCAATAGAATTAATTAGAACAATAATATGTAACCCCAGATATAAGAACCACCGCACTCGACGCGGCGGTGATGTTTACAGGCTCGTCGAGGCAATTTTTGGTGACCCTATTTCTGGAGATTCAGCTAACGTGGTTTTAGGGTTGGACTACACGTAAGCGTAGAGCTCACAAACCAGAGTGGCGTTGACCCAAGGTGGGACCTCAGCCATACCCAACCAACTGTAGTTTGTTAGGATGTCCGTGATATATTTCCCGCAGTCATCCAAATCAACACCTCACTCTCGGGCCATACACCGGCCATTACAATAATTGCAGAACGACTCGCAGATCACCATAAAAATGAACTGTAGAACCCCGTTAATGAGTGGCATGCCATCGCCACTCTGTAAAACTTAACGGTGTTCATGTTGGTTTCTCTTAGGAGATGATCAATGAGTACTAGCCAGGATGTTATCCGAATACATGAGGATGAGTTTTGAGGAACAGGATGAGGAGCGGCTGGGATCATTGTTGATTGCTTCGGTGTTGTGTGAGAGCGCAACACTATGGAGTTCCCTACGTTGTTTAAGGAGAACGGTCAGTCATGGGACACGAAGTTACTGCATAGGTTTGTTTATACCTATTTGTTGCTCATTGAGCACACTGCTTCAGTGACACCGTCACAGGTGGAGTTGATGTTATGTCTGGAGAATGAGAGCCCAATCAATTTTTGGTCTGCTTATGCATCGCCGTATTCATAAGGTTGCTCATACTACTAGCCGTGAGCTGTGGAAGTTTGCAAAATTACAAACATAAAGTAAAGGAAAAATGCAGAATTATCATTAATGAACCAAAATCACAAGTTAAGTTGCAATGCGGCTGATCATGGAGTGTTTATAGCTTCATACACTTTATGAATCAGTTAAGAGTAAGTTACAAACGGTTACAACAAAATATAACTGAATAAGCTTTTTCTACACTAAATTACTCAACAGTCTATTGAGTCATCATGTGGTCTGCTGAGTTCATCAGCAGACTGCACTCAGCATTTCCTTCAACCCTTATACAGTAACACCCCCTCAAGCTGAGAGTGGTACATGAACAACTTGCACTCAGCATTCCCTTCAGCTACTAGAACTCTGTAATATCATTGAAATCCCCCATTTGTCTAACAGATAGGAGAAAATATGTGCATCCAAGGCCTTGGTGAGAATGTCAGCTATTTATTCTACTGTGTTGACTGGAAGAAGTAAGTCCTGATTTGACTTTGTCTCTCACAACATGGCAATCAATTTCAATATGCATTGTTCTTTCATGAAAGACATGATTATGAGCAATGTGTATGGCACTTGCATTATCACAAAATAATGCAGCAGGCAGCTGGACAAGGATCTTCAAATCTTGTAGAATATAAAGGATCCATTGAATTTCACAGACTGCAATTGCCATTGTTGTGTACTAAGCCTCTGATGAACTTCTTGCTATAATTGTTTGTTTTCTTTCTTGTCGTGAAATGGGAGCATAATCTAGAAACATCATGTAGCCTGATACCGACTTTCTTGTTTCAGGGAAACCATCCAAATCAATGTCTGTATAACCTTTTAGGACAATGTTATTCTCTGTTGGAAACATGATTCCTTGACATGGATTGTCCTTCAAATATCTCAGCAGTCTATGTGTTGCATTGATGTGGTTTTCAGTTGGAGTGTCTAGAAATTAACTCAGCTGCGGAACTACAAAGACAATATCTGGTCTGGTTAAAGTTAGGTAGATTAGTTTACCTACTAGTGATCTGTATGCAATATTATCTTCTAAAAGTAGTGAATCGCCATGCTGTAGGGTCTTCTTGGACTCCATATGTGTCTTGGTAGGTTTAGCTCCCAAAAATTCATATTCTTCTAGGTAGTTTAGTATGTACTTTCTTTGAGAAATGGATATGCCTGCAAGATTTCTAGCAGCCTTAATACCTAGGAAATATCTCAATTTTCCAAAATCTTCAATGGTAAACTGCTGACGTAGAGCATCCTTAACTTGCTAAATTAATTGATCACTAGATCTTGCTGCTATTATGTCATCTACATATACTAGCAAAGAAATAAAAGATTGTCTTAAACCTTTAGTGAATAAACTACGGTCATTTTGGACTGAATAAACCCTTGGGATTCCAAGGATTCAGTTAACTTGTAATTCCATAGTCTACTGGCTTGATTCAGTCCATACAAGGATTTGGTTAATCTGCAAACGTGATTTGGTTTGGTTGCTGCACAACCTGAGGGCAACTGCATGTATACTTCTTCATGTAGATCTCCATGGAGGAAATAAGTATTAACATCCATCTGATGAAGATGCCAATGGTTGGCTGTTTCTGTTGCAAGTAGGGCCCTGACTGTGGTGATATTGACTACAGAGGAGAAGTTTTCTTGGTAATCAATTCCATATGTTTGAGTAAAGAGAAAAAAAGTGAGGAAATCTGCCAAAGAAAAGAAAAAAAAGAGAAAAAAAAAAGAAAAAGTAGAAAAAGAAAGATATATGCAATAAAGGCAGTGAGGGAAGCGAACTCGTGTAAAAAGGGCACGACCCTCGCATAAAAAGAAACAAACGAGGACTTAAGAGTGATGCTCAGTCCCCGAGTCCGTCCGACCCAATAAAGTTACCATGTTGTGTAACCAAGTCTGAAGGAAAGATGATCGAGTGTATGCACAGGTAAGTTAAGATTGTGTGGTTAATACAACTTTATTCTTCTCACGAACGCACTATCACAACTGATTCATCACACGACATATTGATGCGTGGTAAGTAGTGATTAATGGGGAGCTTATGGATTGTGGCTTAATGTATGCCTCTGTTGGAAATCTTTATTGAATATGTGGTAGTTGACAGAGATTGTTCTTGGAGGTACATTCCGCCTTGATACTCTGCTCGCGGACGTGCAGAAGGCTAGTGGGGGGTAGTTGATGACGGTTAAAATGGTCTATCTACGGCTTCAATATTCTATCCATTATGAGCTAAAAATAGTTATTTCGACCTACAAATGCGAACCATTTGAGTTGAATATCATATGTCGGGTTCGTGAGTCGAGAAATCTGCACCTAGCATTTATTTTCCCTATTTCAATATTATTTCGTATATTATTTGATGATTTTCAGGATACGAAATATTGAGAGGAGCATGATGGAAGAATCTAGAGTGGACTGAATGAAAAGAATGGGCCTAGGGTATTCCAGAGGCATCCAAGTTAAGTCGGTTGAAGAAAAAAGACAAAAGTACCCCCGGTAACCCGGGAGGCGGTGCCGACTTACCGAGGGTCGAGAACCTTCCGAAATGCATTTTCTTGGACGAAGGGTTGAACTAGATGTTCCTAAGTCGGTTTAGATAGCTATAAATATGAGGCTTCGCCTCAGAACAAAATGTAACAATAGTACCATACAATTTACAAGCATTATTATGCAATAAAAAGTTCATTGTTCTTTATTTTATTTATTTTATGAGTTCTGGTCGGAGAGATGACGGAGTCGCTGCCTAGGGAGAGATCCGAAGGAGATCTACGCTTATCTTTGAGGGTATGATTTTTTTGCCTTTTCCAAGATGTAGATCTATCGTTGTTCTATTCGACTAGTATGTTTTAATTGCTTATTTAGTTTAATTATGTAGTAGTTAGTTTATTTTACCCCATGTGTTATAGATCTGATTCATTGGTGAAGAAATAATGGAATAGTAGTTGCGTTCTTCAGATCTGCGACGGTCATATCGCTAGATCTGAATACCTAGTAAATTACTAATTCATGATAATTGGCGCCAGCTACGTTGATCGATAGATTTAATTTACATGTTAGTAGCCTGATCGACTATTTACATGTCATCATAAAAAACATGAAGGAATGTTAGTGAAGTGTTAATTAAGACAATATCTTGATGGACCCTAGAAACGTGCTGGTCAATGTTGATAGCTGTCTAGGAGGGTTTGCGGTATGAGTTAGCGCTCAATATTGACAGCTCTAGTTCTTTATGCGTATGGGCTATTACGGACCAATTAAGGAGGGTAGCTTGTGTATAGATTGTCTACTACCATTGTTAGAGTAGATAGGGTTAGGAGTTGTACCCGTAGCTGAACAATGAATAAATTCACCAGTGTGGAGGACTGTTGCATGTGTGGGGGGAATAACTAATTACTCATAATTGAACAAATACATTAGAAACTCTAGTTTGCTTCGTTGAACTTGCATAATCTTGCTAGTTGATTGTTACCAATTTTACTACTGTCTATATTATAGTTGGTCGTGGACTGTTATTGTGACAAGCTCAATCTTGATAATTACACGTTCTTACGAGTCTCTTTGGGACCGACCTTGATTTGCCAGTACTCTACTGCGATAGACCTAGTCCTATTGCTAGTAAGTGCTTTGCACGCGATCAGTAATCGATTTGGATCACCTCCAAAAAGGCAGAACTGCTCCGATACCAATTGTTGGTCCCTTGAGAAGGCTAACACAAGTTTGGGGGGGGGGGGGTGAAAAAACTTGTCACCAACATGTCTCCCAAAATCTGAATCCTAAACCAGATTTAGTTCAACTAAAACTTGTGCGGAGTTAAGCTAACTTAGCTGAGTATAAGTCAAAGCTGACTTATCCTTAGCTGAGTTAACCGGAAGCGGATTAAATTAAGCCTTTGTAAAATATGAATTATCAGTTAATATAGTGTCTCAGTTTCTGGTGTTTGCTGAGTATGTAAACTAGATGAATATAACTATAATGCAGTTAGTAAATGCATAAAGTAAGTAAACAAGAATTATAGAGGTTCCAGGTGGTGTAATCCTATCAGTCCTCTCTTCCCCTGTGATGCGGAGGTCAAATCCACTATGTTCTTGAGGTTTACAGTTACAAGAGACAAAGTAAATTCTAGACACTTGATTGTCCTTCACTAATCCCTAGCTTCACAATCTTCCAGCTTTAGTCTTCAACATGTAGGATTGATGTTTGAACTAAGCTTGCTACACTGATCCTTAGAGGGTTGAATTACCTCTTCAATAGCTCATCACAAACACAGTCTTCCTGACTACAGCTCAATTGTCCTTCACACCTTCGTAGTGTTTCACAGTCTAAAGCCTTTGATAAGATCAAAGTTGAGACATGAATCAATAACTATGATTCAATTTGTGATTTGAGCTTTTTCTTCTAGATATACAAGTTATGCACAACTCTGTTTTTTTCAAATGATTGGTCTTGATTATCTTTGAATGCTTATGAACACTTGAAGAAATTTCTTGATCTTGCAATTAAGTGCTTAGCAGGAATTCTTTTAATTTGCTTTTCCCCCTTAGTATGAACTTTCTTGATTCGATTAAATCTAGAATTCCGATTCTCTTCTTGAAGTAGAAGTGATCTATTTATAGGGGTTTCTCTAACGGTTAGATCATTTGAATTTGAATCCTTATAGCCGTTAGTGGTCCTGCTTTTCTTTTTGTGTGTCAGTGTCCTTCCTGACATTTCCGTGTGTCCAATAAGATTGCTTATCTTATAACGGTCAGATTTGTCTTCAGTTTTTCTTAACTTCGTTAAAAACTGATTCAAACATGACGTAGTCAGTTTCCAGTTTTTAAGAGCATTAACTAAGTTTTTACTCTTCTTCAACATCTCAGTACTATATCATTCATCTGACTATAACTGAATAAATCATAGTACACCATTTTCAATTAATCATCTAAGATATCATTGTCCTTATGATTCTTAGGCATTCATACAAGATCCTTAAAGTCTGTTCAGGTCATCACAATCTTGCACAAGTCTAACTTTACGATCTCGGCTTAGTCTTCATAAACCGAGTTTGAACCCTCGGTTCTTACATCTTCAATAATCGAGTCTGATCCTCGCTTATTCTATCTTCTAGATAAGTCAATGAGTCTCAGTGTCCTCAAATAACTTACCTTCTTTAGTTTCTGTTGGTGTGCTTTTATGTCAGTTTTCCAGTAACTCTTGAGGATCTCAGTTTCCTTAAGTTGATTACTCAATTTCTCAGTTCTGATCCTAGAACTATTACAGTGCTTGTCTGATTAACTTATACAATTATCAGACTCTATTAAATCTTTTACATTTATTTCTAGACATCCTTTTGCTTTGCAATATAACAGCTAGTTATGACACTTCATCAATGGGGTCTAAAGATAATAACTGAATAAGTGATGAATCATCATCAAAACATAAATTTTATTTCCAACATGTCCATACCTGATTCCTTTCAAACTCATTAAGTTCTTCTTGCATAGCATTATCCAACCTGGATCTGAAATTGCTTCTTCAACAACTTTTGGCTCTATATGAGATAGAAAACATGTAAACATGGCCTCTATTTGTCTTCTAGTCCTCACACATTGCTGTACATCACCAATTACTTGTTCAGCAGGGTGATCCTTTAACCAGTGTAAATCTTAATTTGTTTGATTTACAGGAAGGGGATTAGCAGATCCTGCACATGTTGTTGTCTCAGTAGTGTTACCAGCAGGTTCTTCAGCAGGGTTTTCTTCAGAAATCTTTAAGTCACTTAATTTATTTAGAACATCAACAAATTCTGGTTCTATGGCTTTCTGATTCACAGCAGGTTCTGAAACTTCTTCTTTCTTCATTCCAGTGAACTTAGGTTCATCAAACACAACATGTATTGATTCTTCAGGTTTCAAAGTCCTTTTGTTCAGCACCCTACATGCATTGCAGACTGAAGAGTATCCCAAAAAGATTCCTTCATCTGATTTTGGTTGGAAAGTCTTCAGTTGCTCCTTATGATTCAAAATAAAGCATTTACTTCCAAATGGATGGAACTAAGAAATGTTTGGCTTCCTTCCATTCCAATTTTCATAAGGTGTCTTCATTAGCTTCTTGTTCACTGAGGTTCTATTTTGTGTGTAGCATGCAGTATTTGCTTCACCCCAATACCTTTCAAGTAGCTTTTCTTCACAAATCATAGTCCTCCCTGCTTTCTTCAAAGTCATGTTCCTTCTCTCAGCAACCCCATTTTGCTGAGGTGTACCAGTAGCTGCTAATTGATTCAGTACACCATTTTGTTCACAGTACTCTCGTATGACTTTGTTAAGGAACTCAGTACCCTTGTCTGATATGATTTTCACCACTGTCACACTTTTCTCATTTGGTAACCTCTTCAAAAGTCTAGGCATCTTTTTAAGTGTTTCACTTTTCTTGTTCATGAAGATCACCCACGTGTATCTAGAATGATCATCCACAACAACTAGAGTGTATTTCTTCCCTGTTATACTTGTTGGTATCACTGGTCCAAATAGATCCATATGCATCAGTTCCAACACTCTCTTTGTTGATTGCTTAGTCTTTGACTTGAAACTTGATCGCGTGTAAGTCACTAACGTCGATATTACTAGCAAGAATTCTAGGTACATCGCAGTATAGTAAATGCGAGTCAAAGTCGATCCCACAAAGACAATGCAACTTATAAGTATAAACGATTCTAACCTAATTAAAAAGCAACATAGAGGCGGTCATTGACCAACAATAACATAAAAGAAAACAAACATGGTATTCTCTCCCTCTCCTCACCGATCTACTAACTTGGATTAGTTAATCCTTACGTTTACTTCCCCACATAATTTTATTAGATTAATGGTGAGCTTTTAATGATTATTATCATATTTATCAGCTACGGGTGCAATTCCTAAACCTATCTACTCCGACAATGGCAGCCGACAATCTATACGCAAGCTACCCTCCTTAATTGGTCCGTAATAGACCATAAGCATAAAGAACTAGAATTGCCGATATTGAGCGCTAACTCATATCGCTAACCAGCCTAGGCAGCTGTCGACATTGACCAGCACGTTCTTAGGGTCCATTCAAGACTATGTCATAATTAACACTTCACTAACAGTCCTTCATGTTAATTTACGAATTATGAATATTAGATTGGCCAGACCTACTACTCGTTTTAATTATTTATGCCGATCAAAGTAGCTGTAGTGAATCCCAGTTTAGGTTTTCTAAAATATGCATCGGTAAACCGGTATAGACCGTCGGTTTACCGGGGGCGGCTTTTCCTAATTTCTGGATCTACATTGCTCAGTACGATTAAAATAAGTAAATCATGGGGTTGTTAAACATGCAGATTAACTAAAACACATAAATACGAACAGATCTACCATATTGAAGACAAAAAGGAACGTTCAAAACTTCATACCTTCAACAACGGAGATCCAGCTCGATCTACTCAAGCTAGAGATGATGAAAGAAGGTAGGAAACTGAAAACAACTCTCCAAAGCTCAAGAAACTTTATTTCATAATAATAAAATTGAATATAATTGAGTGCTTATGAAAACTTATGCAATAATCTGTAAATGCGGCCTTATATAGATACAATGACCGGCTTAAGACTCTCAAAAACCCTAACCGACCTAGATAATGCGGCAGAATCAATTTCGTGTTCCACAAGACGCCGGTTTACCGGGCTTAGCCTCTGGGTTACCGGGCTTACTTTTCTTCCTTTTCTTCAGCAGGATTTTTCTTGGGCTTCAATCACTTGGCCCAATGTACTTCTTTTGGTTCAGATCCGTTCTCCAATACTCCAGTTTCAGTACATCCTATAAAACACGCAAAACGAGACAAAACAATACCAAAACATCTGGAAAATAGCATAGATGCAGAATTACGATCCTGGAAACACTCACATAGAATTTGACATATATTCCACATAATAAGGAGCCTATCTATCCTCTCTTGGGCAGAATTCAGGGTGAATATAGGTATTAATATTGGTACCATTTAGAGCATTATCAACTACCCCCTACTTAGCTTTTGATCGTCCCGAGCAAAAAGGCGAAAAGAAGATAACACTCTGATCAATATACAAGTTAATTAAAAACAAATATGCCTCATAAAGTCAAGATCAAGATCATGCCACTCATATCCATCAGTAACATATTAAACACTATTCACGTCATGAGCCAATGTGTGTGTGCAATAACTTTCACAACCGCTTAGAAATGCAGACAATTTCACATTACATCAACCCATAGTCGAACTAACCAGTCTCGACCATGTATTTGTTAATTAATTGAGTAGGCAATGCGGATCGAGAACCGAGCATATATCACTCTTAGGCTCACGTTTATCGGTCTATGCAAAAGTCGTGCATCTTACACTCCATTGACTAAGATATTGCCAAAGAGAATATAGATGTATATATTTCAATGCACTTCCCTTTCTTGGCGGGTGAACTCTCATTGATTTAACTATCCTCACAGCCTCACTCATGATAAACTACCGAATCCGAAATTCCTTTGCCTTTTAAGCATAAGTGAAGCATGATTCGTGATGAAGCCAAGGTCAACTCTAGTCAAAGCTATATGCTATCGACTACACACCAAGGGAAGTGAGTTATACGTGCTTAAAATGGTGGCTCATAACAGAATATGTGCTTAATACGCCACTAGAAGTGGACACTTTCTCTTACTCGTACAAAGTAAAACAAAGATGAAGTCAATTAACTCGAAAAGATCAAAGATATCATATTCTTTCGAAATTCTGCTGAAAGGAATCAAAGTCTAAGTGGTGAATCGTGCATAATAGAGAATCAAGATAATCACGCAATCATGGAATATACTGCTAAAAAGCTAAGTGACGTTCCTCTACCCCCCACTTAATCAAAACATTGTCCCCAATGTGTAAGATGGAAAACAAAAATGAAAAGGAACTTAGCTTCGGTTAAGGGCGGAACCAAAGAAAAATCGGATCGTCGTATAAATCATCTGGCTCATGTAAGTAGTCCATGAAGAATCTGTGCTAAGTAACTCAAACAAACCAAGAAGAATACTGGTGACAAGAAACTGTATAACAAAAGAGCGGCAGTAAAAGAGAAAAATAATATAACTCCAAAACAATATAAGCCGACAAAATCATTATATAATTAATATTCCTCTACATCAACTAGATAGGAAAAGAAAAAGAAATAAAAATAAAAACAAGAAAATGGAAAACAACAATAAAAAGAAATAAAAGCTAGTCATCATTAGAATAACCATCCCAGTCGTCTCTAGGCTCAAAAGCGGGAGGCGGTGCAGAACTCGAGGCGGCTGTGGTGGAAGAGGATGCTCTATGACGAGGGGCAGTCCTAGGTGGCGGGGTAGTACGCGGAACTCCTAAAAAGTCAATAATCCGATCCATCTTGCTATGTAGACTCGCAATCTCTCGCGAGTGCTCCTCAAGCAAGGCTCTCTGAGTCCTTGGTGCACCATGCACTGGAGTACGCTCCCTCTCTGCTCTAGCCCATCTCTGTACTCTCGAGACTGACTGCGAACTGAGCTGCGGCTCAGGATCTTCCCAATCATCATTGACGAGCATCTTCACCTCGGCCTCTAGAGCAAACATATCAATCATCGGTCAGTAAGGTAGTAGCTCTCGCTCAGAAGTGGTGGCAAGCTCATGAATACGGCTATGCATCAAAAGACCGATGTTGATTGGGGCACCCGTCTCTAGATAGAACATCAACTCTGCCCTCGTAGTAGTGATAGACCCCGTGTGCTTCGTCGGAAGAAGGCGAGCACAAACAAATCTGTTTACCATCTTCCTGTCCCAGGATAGCTCGTTCTCTAGGAAGATGGTGGGGGCTCCAGCAGGGTTATGCTTCCATTGCACCCCTAAGAAATTAGCAATCATATCCATCCTCTCGAGGTCGGAAATGTTGCTCGAGGATGTGTACTCATCCGGGCCTACCGGTGGATGTCTAATCCCAAAATGATCGTTGATCCGCTCGATCGAAAAATCAACTTTCATACCTCGGACCATAGAAAATGTGGCTCCGGGGTTGTGTGAAACGTAGGCATAAAATTCTCTTACCACCGTGGCGTTGAACCGGGCCGGTACTTCAGCCATATCCAATAAATCTTGTGCTTGCAGGGCTTCCGGCAATATCGACCCGCAATCGTCCAAATCTACCCCTCGTTCTCGAGCCACTGGTCTTGCATTCCAGTGGCCTCGGAACGACTCGTAAATAGCTAAAGAATGGAACTGCGCAACCCCGTCTATCAAAGAATTGGCATCTCCATACAGTCTGGTAAACACTTGGACGAACAGCTGACCATTGACGCTTAGGACCCATCCCGAATGAATACAGAACCTGAAATAGAAGCTGTTTCTAGAAAACAACCCTTGGTAAACCGGCGGTAGGGTACGGTTTACCGGCCTGAAATTTTCTGATTTTCTTCTGGGACTGTGCTTCTAGTAGTGGAAGAAGAAGAACTGCAGCACTTCACTGTTGCAGCAGCAAGACAAATCAGCAACATGGGTGTTGGATTTGGTGTTTAGGGTTTGGAAAAATTGAAGGAAGTGGTGGTGATTTAGATGAAGAAGAAGAAATGGGAGAAGTTTGGTGAATGAAAGAGGTGTATTTGATAAGAATGATGATATTGGTGATGAAGGGATGGTGTAAATAGGAAGAATTGAGTGAAGGTGGAAGGATTTAGTGGGATTGTGGGTAGAAAAGTTATTAGGGTGAGGGATTTGAGGAGGTGATTGATGGGATTGAGGTGGAGTTATGGTGGAGTGTGGGAAAGGATGAAAATTTTGAAAAGAGGGGAAAATGGTTCGGTTTCTGCTGACTGACCGTATCTGGTGCAACGTGTGTCCTCCATGTGTCTCTAAAAATTCATCTTTATAAACTGACGTTCAGAAATCTGA
Source organism: Gentiana macrophylla (assembly GCA_026214975.1). Lineage (NCBI taxonomy): Eukaryota > Viridiplantae > Streptophyta > Magnoliopsida > Gentianales > Gentianaceae > Gentiana > Gentiana macrophylla. The sequence goes on along the minus strand of CM047809.1, from coordinate 32,357,443 downwards.
AAATCAAGCCTTCGTAACCCGAAGGTTACCCTCAAGATACCGGGGGTATCTTTTCCCCAGATTCTTTATCTGCCTTTCCTGCACTTCTTACTCAACCTTTCTGCTCAATTTTGACCTCAAATTGACTACCCTTTTATTCTTCAATTGTTGTTTCCGATTCAAAACCTAACCTATTTCACTAGAATCCGCAACGAGGTAAAAAAAACCTTTCCACAACCATTCGGTTTCAAGCCTAAGTTTGTGGTAGGATGAAAAAAAAACTCATCCCTTCATCTGACTACTTTTATTCAATCCTAAACTACCTAAGGGTTTGAAGAATTAGTTCTGAGTTTATAGTCGCCAGCTCGACTTTGTTCAGATCTCCGATCAATCAAGGGTTGAAGCTCTAACTCGCCAAACTTTCGCTCCAGAGGCTTGTACCTTCACAGAACCGTTTTGAGATCTCTTCCTAGCACGTCTTTCTCTTTCAGCTTGCTTGCTAGGTCTAGCTCTACGTCGATATTTGGATTTCAGCTCCAAGGACTCCACATTTTCTACTTTCAGCTCAACTCGTTCACTACGCAACACAGAAGGACTAGCTTCCGTGAGCATCTTATTGTGGTCCTTATCTTCTTTTTCTCTCAGCATTAATCTCATAAACTCTTGCTCAATGGTTTCTATGACAACCTCTCTATGCTTATGCCCTTCGATCTCCATAATTTCCACCTTTCTGAAGCATACGTCATCTTGCACCTCTCCGGGTCGGTTTTCTAGGGTTCTAGGATCTTAAAAGATACAAACGTCATTATTCAACCTTAGAGTTATCTCCCTTATCAAAATCCATAACCACCCTGCTCGTTGCTAAGAAAGGTCTTCCTAAAAGAATTGGGGCACTAGGGTTCTCGGGTACATCTATGACCGTGAAGTCAATAGGATATGTGAACCCTCCTGCCTTTATTGTGCATTTCTTTAGCAAACCGGCAGGCATGTCTCTGGTTCTATCCACGAAGGTCATGGTCCTGGTTTGATTCATTACGATCGGAAGCTTGATCTTTTGACAGGGGAAAAAGGCAGAATATTGAAACTCGAGCCAGAGTCGCAGAGACCTAATCCTACTGATATTCCATTAACAGAAATCAGAAGTCTGAACGTGCCAGGGTCTCCTAACTTCACCATGGTGTCTAAGTTTGGGTAATCCTCAGGCTCAGAAAACATCGTGTCAGGGTCCTCTTCAGGATCATCAGAATCATAATCCGAAGATGATATATCAATTAATTCACAAGGGAACTCACCTGGGCGATACGTGCTATACTCCTTTAAGTCATCTTCAGGCTCTTGCTTGATTGCTTTTTCCTCTTTTTCCAACCGTTGCTTTATAGTCTCATAATGCTCTCTTGCTTCAGATCCAGGGTACATGGAAATCGGTGTGATATTTAATATTGTTCTAGGCATTTTGCTTGACTTGTTCGCTCTTTTTCAACTCTGAATGGATCGAATTTCTGAAGTGTTATGATCAACCTGCAAAAAGACAAAATAAAACAAAGAAAAGGTTAGCAACTTCCGCTTCAGCTGGGTGTGATCCCAACTGTTGCGGGCCTACTAACTAAAATCAACAGGGAATAACACAGAATAACAGGAACTGTTCAAAAAATGATTTTTTAGGCCTCGGTAACTCGAGGGTTACCTTCGGGAAACCGGCCCTGAAATTTCTTTTTCTGGCAGTTTAACATGTGCAGGGTTGATACAGAACGAATCAAGACTCAAAATAAAATAAAATAAAATAAAAACGACTTCTTAATTAGAATTAAAGCATTTATATTTAAAAATTGGTCATTGTCCCCGGCAACGGCGCCAAAAATCTTGATTGCGTGTATGTCACTAACGTTGATATTACTAGCAAGAATACTAGGTACATCGCAGTATAGTAAATGCGAGTCAAGGTCGATCCCACAGAGACAATGCAACTTATAATTATAAACGATTCTAACCTAATTAAAAAGCAACATAGAGGCAGTCATTGACCAACAATAACATAAAAGAAAACAAACATGGTATTCTCTCCCTCTCCTCACTGATCTACTAACTTGGATTAGTTAATCCTTACGTTTACTTCCCCACATAATTTCCTTAGATTAATCGTGAGCTTTTAATGATTATTATCATATTTATCAGCTACGGGTGCAATTCCTAACCCTATCTAATCCGACAATGGAAGCAAACATTCTATACGCAAGCTACCCTCTTTAATTTGTCCGTAATAGCCCATACGAATAAAGAAGTAGAATTGCCGATATTGAGCGCTAACTCATACCGCTAACCCACCTTGATAGCTATCGACATTGACCAACACGTTCCTAGGGTCCATTCAAGACTATGTCCTAATTAACACTTCACTAACAGTCCTTCATGTTAATTTACGAATTATGAATATTAGATTGGCCAGACCTACTACTCGTTTTAATTATTTCTGCCGATCAATGTAGCTGTAGTGAATCCCAGTTTAGGTTTTCTAAAACATGCCTCGGTAACCCGGTATAGACTGCCGGTTTGCCGGGGGTGACTTTTCTTAATTTCTGGATCTACATTGCTCAGTACGATTAAAATAAGTAAATCATGGGGTTGTTAAACATGCACATTAACTAAAACACATAAATACGAACAGATCTACCATATTGAAGACAAAAAAGAACGTTCAAAACTTCATACCTTTAACAACGGAGATCCAGCTCGATCTACTCAAGCTAGAGATGATGGAAGAAGGGAGGAAACCGAAAACAACTCTCCAAAGCTCAAGAAACTTTATTTCATAATAATAAAATTGAATATAATTGAGTGCTTATGAAAACTTATGCAATAATCTGTATATGCGGTCTTATATAGATACAATGACCGACTTAAGACTCTCTAAAACCCTAACCGACCTAGATAATGCGGCAGAACCAATTTCATGTTCCACAAGAAGCCGGTTTACCGGGCCTAGCCTCTGGGTTACCGGGCTTACTTTTCTTCCTTTTCTTCAGCATGATTCTTCTTGGGCTTCAATCACTTGGCCCAATGTACTTCTTTTGGCTCAGATCCGTTCTCCAATGCTCCAGTTTCGGTACATCCCATAAAACACGCAAAATGAGACAAAATAGTACCAAAACATTGGGAAATAGCATAGATGCAGAATTACGATCCTGGAAACACTCACATAGCAAATGACATATATTCCACATAATAACGAGCCTATCTATCCTCTCTTGAGTAGAATTCGGGGTTAATATAGGTATTGGTACCATTCAGAGCGTTATCAAAACTTGACTTTGTTTGTTTACCTTGCTGACAGGCATCACAAACTCCATCCTTCTTGTATGTAATCTCAGGTAAACAAACCACCAAATTTTTCTTCACCAACTAATTGATATCTTCAAAATTAAGATGATTCAACTTCTTGTGCCACAACCAAATCAGTTCTTACTTTGTGTGCACAATGAGACATGTTTCTGGGATTGCAATAGACCAATCCACCACATACTTGTTTAGTTGTCTTTTTCCAGCCAACACAACTTGTTCTCCAACTTCACTCATGACAATACAATAGGTTTTGTCAAAAGTGACCTTGTAACCCATGTCACAGAATTGTCCAGTGCTCAGCAAGTTGTAATCCAAGCCTTCAACATATGCAACATTCTTGATTGTCAAACCACTCTTTACCAATGTTCCATATCCTCTAGTGTATTCTGGTGTGCTTTTGTTTCCAAAATTCACTTTAGGTTCATCCTTTGCCATATAATTTGTTAAATAGTGCATACTTCATGTCATATGTCTGGAACATCCACTGTCAAAGTACCAGACACCCTACAAAAAAAATTTAATGTGTTTTAGGTACCCATACCTGTTTGGTTCCATAATGGTCAGTAGTAAGCACAACCCTTGGCAAATTTCCATATAGTCTCCATTGAAAAGTGTTGCACTTTTGCTCATATATGTATGCTACATTTCCATAGAATCTAACATTTGGTTGTGTCGCATTCACCTATGTTTTCTGGCCTTTTGGTACTAAGTGATGTTTGAAGTGATTTTTTTGTTAGAAGCACTAGCATAACCATAAGGTTGTTGTCTGTTGGGAACAGCCCTGTATTATGGAGCCTGCTGAGGTCTCTGCTGAGGTATTTGATAAGTCCTCTGCTGATTCCATTGCTGAGGTCTAGGCCTAGCATTCTGGTGATTTCTATTATTTCTAGCAACAGGGGCCGGAATATTCCAATCTTCATCAATAGGGAACAATCTGCCTTTCCCTTTGAGATAAGCATCCCTTGAATGATTAACATTCTTGGGTTTAGCATTCTTATCTTTGGAATATTTCTGATTTTTACCTTTTTGTGGTCCAAAGAGACTTTGCAAAGCAGTCTCTGGCATGTCAAGAAGTCTAGAGGGTCCAGCAGTCCTAATTTTGGATGCACCCTTTTGTTAGGGGCTGCTGTCCCTTTGGATTTCTGATTTTGTCTTTTTGAAGCATTCTCAGAAGGTTTTACTGCCTCAGCAACCTTTTTAGGAGTTGGATCTTGTGCAGGTACAAACTTAGAACCAATTCTGATACTAGGTTCAGCACCCTTACTAGATCCACCCTTAGAGGATTGTTGAGTTTCAAATCCAAGGCCTGTTTTATCACCATAAGGCTTTCCTGATTTGAATACAGTTGTGGAACTAGATTGTGCAGCAGATTCAGCAGCTACTGCAGGTGCATCAGGCTTATTTGACTCTGCTGATAATCTTTTTCTTTACCCTCGAGACTTCTTAATTCTGCAAAATTGAATTTGATCGACGAGAGGCAGATGTCCGAAGAGCTTGCTGGGATGTTCAAAAAGGTCGAGGCCGAGTTCGAATCCAAGATTCAGGAGACTCGCATGCAAGCTGATAGTGATTATAAATCATCTGAGGAGAACACAAACGCGCTGATCACCATCAAGCTTGAGGGGTTCGATCAAGGTATCTATCACATCGTGAGGTGTATGAGGAGATATATGGGTAATCATGCTCCTACTTTGCACTAAATCGCCAGTTAGGCCGGCGAGTGGTTGTTTACTCCAAGCAGGGGCAGACCCACCATTTACTAAAGGGGGTCCATGGACCCGGATAAAAAAAAACAAAAACAAAAACAACGTCGTTTTGGCGTTTTGGGTTTTTTAATTTTATATATTTAATATATTCTAAAATTTATCAAACCCAAAAATATCCCACCCCAATCCCCAAAACCTTTCCAGCCCCTCCTTTCGATGAAATCATTTCATAGAACGAAGATGGATCGGCTTTCGTTGTGAGGAATCCGACTGAGTTTGCTCGAGATTTGCTTCCCAAATATTTCAAGCATAATAATGTACCTCTTCACGAAAGAACAAACCAGTTCGTCTTCAAAGGATGTGTCACAATGAACATGCACCACCGATGTGTCCCAATGAACAAACCAGGTCGAACCCCGTTTCTTTTCGGCGACACCTGTCGTACTCAATGTGCAACAACACATTCAAAACAAACAAACAAAAAACAGACTTTGTGAATAAAATATCTAACAATTTCGAAATTCGAAAGATAGTTTCTGATCGATGGGAATTCTCAAATGAATGCTTTAAAAAAGGTGAGAAAAGTCTTATTTGTTGTATAGTCTGTATTTGTATTTGGAATAGACGAATAGTGCATATCCGAAAGTTTTATTTTACGAACAGTATATGGCTTTGAGTTTAATTTGTTGATGTGTTAATGACTCATAAGTTTAATTTTATAAAAATTAGTTCTTTACTTCTGTTGTGCAGCTTGCCAGCTTGTGCTAAATGCTAATAAACAATTTTGTGTTTTACGTTGTATGAAATATTTTGTGTTTTTCGGATTTAACAGTTGTAATTTTTAAACTAAGTATTTCAATGAAATTTTATGTCATTTTGGACCCCGGTCAAATTCTTTTCTGGCTCCGCCACCGACTCCAATTATGATGGAATTTCACAACTGTGTGCTCTATTCTGAATCTGAGATCGAAAGGCACTTGAGGGATTTGGAGAAAACTGGGAAAGATCCATGAGTTACCCCGCGAGTCGAACCGGACAATTTGAGAGCCTTGATTACTAGGGAGGAAGTTTATGTCGAGGCTACCCAGGAAAATCAAGAAATATTTGAGGGAGATTCTTTGTCTCTTTACTTAAGCACTGACGCAGCAAGGCTGGATCACGGGGCGAATGTAAAATGGCTCATGGAGTCTATGGGTCGAGCTGCTGATGTGGCGGACACAAATCCACCTTGACCATCCTCTCAGATATTCTTCTCGTCCTGATGACTTATCAAATCATTTTTCTCTGTAATATCTTGACAGTTGCTCCGACTTTTCTGAATTGAAGTTGTAACTATATTACTTTGATTTGGCCATGTCTTTTGGCCTTTTCAATCTGTTACTTTTGGTTTGATCAACTTTTGATCTCGCTTTTGGCTCTCTTGACTATGAATCGATGTTTGCGTGCCTTTATTTAGACTTGTATAATTTTGCCGAAATTTTTGCAATCTTTTGGAGCGTATATCAAGCTCGCAGGCGTGTAGCGTAGTGGTCTCTTGTTTTGGACAAGGTCGATGGTCATCTAGATACGAGCTTGTTGAAAATAAAGATTGAGTCCACCATTTGCTTTGTGCTGCAGATCGCATAAATGAAAAACCCAAAGATTTTGAAGGTAAAATGTAAAGTTGGAATTTATTTAGCTAGCCCCTCCACGTGGGGCGGGTTGAGTAGTTACAAGAAAGCGAAATCTTTCATGTGAGGTCAAAGGCCAGCTCACACTTATTAGGTATCTCCCCGCGAGGAGGTAGAGGCATACGACAAAATATATGTGCAAGCATTGCACGCTCATGCCGCCTACGCCGAAAGAATCCATCAAACCAATCGGGACTTGATCCGTTTCGAGGAACCGACCCTTCCGATCAACAAGTTCGTTCCTTCGCCGGGATCGCCCACTGTCATCAAACACGCCGCCCCAGCGCATTTATTACTTGTATCTTTCCCTGATCACATCCAATGAGAAATGGGCGTCCAATCAACCCCAGGTCATCCTCGTGAAAAGAGACCAATCCAGGATCGCATGGGTCCCAAGTCGGGAAAACGGCATGATAACCCCCGACAAGAAAGAAGTGATGAGGTAAACTCATCCCGTCGCAACGTAAAATCAAGGTAAGGCTATTACCGCGATGATCCCGAACCCCGATCCATGAGGTCCAGGATGGTGAATAGTGCCAAGCACTACACACCGCACCCGCTTGAAGATCCAGTTTCCAGGCAGAAGAAAAAGATCGAAGCTATGCAAGAGGCTAACATGGGGCAAAACGATAAGCAGTGTTTTGGAACCAGCATCCTCTGCGATAAAATTTTGTAAACAACGCCCGAAAGACTCCCCTGCCCCACTTTTCAGTATTATATAGGGGCAACATGCTCGTATAATTAGATCTCAACCTTTTGGAGCAGGGCATCGCTAGCAACGCGAAATGAATCAGCCTTGTGAGTTGCTTTTGTGGGCGCGATGCAGGATCGAGCAGCGGCATGGGTCCGCAATCTGCCGCTTGGATCAATCCAATCTTGGAAAGATTTGCAGACCAAGTTTGTCTCTGAGTTCAAGACTGCCAGGCAGCCAAAGAAAATGCATATCGACATTTTCGATGTCCGACAGGGAGAAAGTGAGTCAACTCACGCTATTACGAACGATTCAACAACATATACGAGTTGACTAGAGGTGTGACCGACAAAGTGGTCATGACCTGTTTCGAGAGCGGGTTGGCAAAGGTCTACCTCAAGTCCAACTTCGCCCTTCACCCCCTACAGAATTTGCAGGAGATGCTCAGCAAAGCACGTAAGTACGGCGCATTTGTGCCCTCTTCCCATCCGTCATCTAGTAAGGGGAAGCATCAAGCTGAGTCTCTTTCAGCCAGAGGAAACAACAAGAATTGGGACTTCAAAATAACCCATGAGGTGTAGAGGAGCACTATACACTGCTCAACACTCCTCTAGCTCAAATCATGAACGAAATAAGAAACAAGTTGCCCGAGCCTCGCCCTATGAGGCAAGAAACGCTGTGTGACCGTGACGCGACTAAATTTTGTGACTACCATCACGATCATGGTCACACCACCAAGGAATGCAAGCTCTTGAGAAAGGAGATTGAGAAATTGATAGCTCAAGAATCTTTGTATCGTTATAAGCGAGATAATGAAAACGTGAACCGAGGAAACCCTCTAGCTCGCCGATACGGTCTGGAAATTATTATCACCAAGGTTCCTCCCAGCAACACAAAGCTCAAAATTCATATCAACTATTTGAACCAAGTCATTGAGAAACCAGCTGTCCTGTGCGGGATCGAACTGCCTCTCGCGTTCGTCCATAGAGAACGGACGGACCTCCCGGTCCTCTGGATATGCCGATCACCGTGTCCGTTGTTATCAAGGATGTACAGGCATCCCTCTTGCATATGCATACGGCTCTGCACTAAGATTAACCTAACTTGGCCTCTTTATTGAAAAAAGAAAGAGAAAAATAGAATATATCATACCCAGGTGGTTATATGATCAAATATCCGTCCTTCCTTTCGGAATATGTCTAAAATACTATGATGGCTCTGTTGCCTTCTATCTTAATTATCTTAAATTTGAGCACGAGCTGACGACAGCCATGCACCACCTGTGTCCGCGTTCCCGAAGGCACCCCTCTCTTTCAAGAGGGTTCGTGGCATGTCAAGCCCTGGTAAGGTTCTTCGCTTTGCATCGAATTAAACCACATGCTCCACCGCTTGTGCGGGCCCCCGTCAATTCCTTTGAGTTTCAATCTTGCGAACGTACTCCCCAGGCCTCTTTTTTTTGGACATAATCAAAAAATCCCCTTGGTTTTCATTTGATAGATCCGGACTTATTAAAGTCATTTTTCCAAGTTGGATACACAATCGAATCGACTTCAAAATTTTGGAAAATACGGATGAAGAAACAAAAAAAGAACATATAAAAAGAAACGGATAAAAAAGAAGAGAACAAACGACAAGAGCAAATGCGCATATAAGTCGAGTTATGAAAGACACAGGGGCCTGTTGATATGTCTTTTACTACGAATATTTCAAGAAGCTTGGCTACGGTGACTCCTATTTGCGGCCACACAACAGCATCCTTGAGGGATTTACTAATCATAGTGTTTTGGTCAAAGGCGCCATCGACCTGGTCATGCAAATACCTTTCAGAACTCAGAGGATAACCTTCCTCGTAGTCAACCTCCAGTCAGACCACAACATAATCCTGGGAATCCCAGCCCTCAGACAGTTTCAAATGGCCGTCTCGGTCCCACATCTAAAGGCAAAATTCCATGTCGGTAAACGGGTCGGGGTCATGGTCAATCAGCCTCAAAAACTGTTGGTGCACATCCGAAACAACAGTTTAGATCAATGTTACGAACCCCACCTGCATTTAAATTCTTAAAAGATCGCTCAGGATCGATGAATGACGTTAGTCAAAACTCAAAAACTCTGATACCATAATAGAGAATTAGGAATTTGATTTCTCTGATTTGAGTAGAGTACAATGGTGAGAATATATAGATAGAATATATAATGTGAAAGATAAAAATACATAATATTTTCATAATATTTGCGTGATTAATGTTCTGATTCTTTTATATCAATAATATCTTCAACACATTCATCATTTTTCCAATTTATGTATATTGCTTAAATTTTGAAACGGGGTAAAGTGTGTGCTGTCCATGTATATATATATATATATATATATATATATATATATATCAAAGAGTGGCGGTGCATGGTGAGTTGTGAGAACAAAATTTGGAACAATATCAATAATTTATGATAAAGAATAGAAGTGGAGACATGCATGCTGCTGTGTAGGATTCCATTATTTTAATTTATTCCTCAGATTTTGTGGCCTACGGTGGATGCACTGTGTGATCCTTATACGGGAAAGTGGGATCCCATTCTTTATTTGTACGTGTAACAGGATTTTTGGTTTCGCTCTCTTTCAAGATATTTAAGAATATAATTTGTGTGTTATGACCGGTAAAAGTATCCCCTACATTGGTTGCTCAAGTCTAACGAGCCGACCTTAAACCAGAGTGGAATTTCGAATACGGATCGGTCGGTTATGACTTAAAAGGGTGTGATAAAATTATGTACAACTAACTTTGTCTTACATAAATAATGTCATGAGTGCTATAGTTAACTCTATGTCATCGTAGAACAACATTATCATAATGATGTCATCCTCAATATGGACATTAATTATATTGTCATGGCAACTAATATCATCTGGATCGTATAATACCCTGCAACTCATCTGGATGAAATTAAAAATAATGGGCAAGCTATAACGCTTAATAATGAAACATAGCATCTAAGGGACTAGAACATTTATTGGGATCATGGTAAAGTTTCAAGTTCTCTTTCGTAAATATGAATATGCATAAGTAACATTAACAAATGTAAGAGATGAAAATCAAAGTATTGAACTACCCTTACATGTCCACATATCAGGTATAGCATACAACATACATGGAATAGAAGTAATGAACTAACTTACTTGCATCATATAACAATCAAGACACATAACATACTTGATATCAATATTGAAATGAAGTTACTGTTTTATATTAACATATCATAATTGTTTTATTACTTTTGTTGTTTTTCAAATACTATCTTGCTTACTAATATGCAACATTACGTATCGATGTCATGCATAATACTCTGTGTTTTGTTACATATTGCTGTCGTACATTGTTCCTCATACCGCTGTTTACTTGGTGTTATGCACTGTTATGCACCGTCGTCACGCATAACTCGATTTGTACTGTTACGTATCGCCTTAAACGTAGTTAACATAATTCCTTAGTTCGTGATATATACTTTTATGTATCTCCATCATACATATCACCCATCTAGTTATGAACATTTACGTATTGCCGTTATACATAACATTAGGCTCTTACTTCTTTCTTTATCTTTCAAGTCATCGCATATTCCATACAACATATCACATGTTTTATACCATGCCAAGCATTGATTGCATATCATTGTATCTTATTAATAAACATGCACATCACATATACGTAGCCCCTAATGTCATGATATATGTTGGTCTACAAAATAAGGATTGGAAGAGTTCAGAGAGGGTGAATGAGACCTTCTGGATCTTTGAAAACTTCTCTTTTAAAACCAAATCAGATGTCAAATTAGATGAGTCTGAGACTCATCTGATTAGCACATCTGAAACTTGTAACAGATATATGCAGCGAAAAATATGTTTTACATGCCTTAGCTTCATTTTCAGATATAAACAATAGTATGCAGCCGGTTATAGTGTATAAGTAAACAAACAAATGCTCAAAGTAAAGTGCAGAAAATAAAGAACGCCTAGAGAAATTTGTTATCAGTCTTTAGAGTGACGTAATCTCCTACGTGACCACTTCTCCCATGACTTAGGAGGTATCACTATTGTATTCTACACTAATACAACAGGCAAGTGTCCTTGACACCCCGCAGATGCTTCACACTCTAAGAAGACAATCTTTGCCCTCAGTTCCACAGTTCCTTCGAAGACCTCTTCTTCAGCTGCTTATCACTTTGTTCCTTCGCACCCAGCTGATGCTTCAACAGCTTCAACCTCTTGGTAACATGTTGTTGATAAAAAGAAGTGTTGTATCAAAGGATACAGCAATTGAGCCTTCTTGATAAAACTTGGAAATATTTGAGTAGTGGCTCAAGATGAAGACGAAGCCTCGATGTTTCTTGATAAGTATGGAGAGTGCTTTTATGATCTTCATGATTGAGATTTATGAGTTTTAAGCGTTGTAGAGTTTTCCCTTAGGTGGAATAACTTGAGAATATGAAATGTTCAATAATATCCATGAGTCTTTGAAGTGTTGTATTTATAAGCCTTTGGGTCTCTACCTTCTTTCTTCCTAAATTTGAATACCACATGTTGAGCAAATGAATGGTCCTCATTGATTGCCAGGTTGTAATATTTCAAATGAATTAAATGTCTTTCATTGAATACCTGTTGATGGAGTAAAAGTCCTTCTTCGTACTGACAACTAACAATTTCATGCTAAACGGTATACTATTTGTTGTCATAGCTTCTGGCTTGGAATGACTTGCATTAAATGATATAGCTTCTGTCTGTATTAGCTTGTAGGCATCGATCAAGAGTTGATCAAATGGTTCAGTTTAACACCTTTAATTTATCACTTTAATTTTGATAGTCACTTAGACAGATTTGAATAGGGGTGTAATCGAGCCGAGTCGAGTCGATACTCTCTAGGGCTCGAGCTCGACTCGACTAAAAAGTTCGGGCTCGAAACTCGCCTCGAGCTCGATCGAGCCATAAAAATCAAGATCGAACTCGACTCGCTAAGTACTGACAAAAGCTCGACTCACTCGTAAGCTCGAGTATTATCCTAGAATTCATTTAATTTTTAACGAAATATGGTAAATTCGAGCTCGGCTCGTATAATACTCGACTCGAATAATATTTTTTAATAATAAAAAATAATATTTTATAATAAATTTAATAAATTAAATTAATTAAATAATTATTTAGTCAAGCTCGATTAAGCTCGCGAGCTACTCGACTACTATATTTAAAACTCGAGCTCGGCTCGGTTAATTATTCGAGTAGCTCGACTCGAGCTCGAACTCGAAAAAAACCGAATCGAGTCGATCTCTCTTGCGAGTCGAGTGCGAGTAGCTCACGAGTAGCCCAACTCATTTACAGCCCTAGATTTGAATCACTTGGAATATATTTTGATTGTCTGATCTGATACAACAAGTGTAGCAAGTTTTTTCATCTAATCCTTATTTTTCTCCTGAGCTGATATACTCCCGAGTATCTCGTCTGTTCTGATTCTTAGATAAAAGACTAAGTCTGAAGCCTTCTGTCGTTTGATCTGATTTGCAAGTCTAGGTAGTGAGAGTCAAGTCAGATCTTCAAGTCTGGAAACAGATTTGGATCCGCTGATCTGTCTTGATCTAACTTAATCTATATTATTACAACTACTTGTCTTATCTGTAAAAACCTATACAACATAGGATCAGACTACTAAACAAACTTATACTTGGTGTCCAATCCAACAATTTTGGTATCATCAATATACCTTTATGTAGCGCCGTCTTACATGACATTACGCTCTTACTTCTTGACGATACAGGGTTTCACTCCCTCCACGTGTCGTCTATCGGTTGGTCATCACGTTATGAATTAACTCCAAGGTACTTATGTCGATGCCCAGACTCAGGGCTACGACAATCGACCATTGAGCAGTGTAGGACAATAAGTCCCAGAGTCGAGTACCGCAGGTCGGCAACATCGACATGGAGGACAGAGTCCGCACCAGCTGTCCAGGCCCGTTAACAGTGATAACTTGGGCAAGGGTTAAAGCCCATTAAAGGGTAAATATGACAATAACATAAGCCGACTTATTATTAGGGTTAGGGCAAGTGTTGTCATTATAAATACCCCAATCCAGGAATAAGGTAAGGCTTGATTCCTGGAACCTAACAGGATACGTAGGCAATCTAAGATACCGTCTTAGACTCAGCCGCAAATACTAAAATCCACCTCATATTCTTTAGGCATTAGGGTTTTGTGTGTGTTCATCACTAGATTCAATTAGGGACCGGATTATTCAAGATGACATAATCTATCATCGTCACTTCTCTCTTTATCTTTCATGTCATTGCATATTTCATATAACACATCACATGTTTTATACCATGCCAAGAATTGAATGCATATCTTCTTAATGAACATGCACATCACATATACATACACCCTAATGGCATGATATCTACAACATGTTGACATCATAAACATACACATCGCATATACATAGCCCCTAATTTCATGATATCTACAATATATTAACATCATAAACATGCCATAATCGCAAGAGCATGATATCCTCTAACATATTACATCATTACATCCATATATATCTTTCAGATTATATTTTAAGTGCGACATACAATACAAGTTCATACATACCAATAGCATCACAAGTTGAACACACAACACAAAATTTGCACATATATTTTTTCTTGTTATTCTTAATATAAATGTTCAATATAGGCCCTATAACTACAACATATAGGATCATGATTTCCAACATATCAAAACATCAACATGATCATAACTAGTGATCATTTAAAGCCATTATGCACATACTTTGTTCCTAACCATTTCACATTCAAATTTTACAATATACACATTCATTTTAAGAATTGTAATTATGTCCAAACATGCATAATTTCCATATTTAACAGAATTACAACCAAATCTACAAAACAATATCATTTTCCAAGAATATTAAGGGCATAAATTACATCTAACTTGAAATTGGCATCAATTATCTTATAGGCATGATATCTATACCGTAACATCAGCTTTTCAACATTGCAATTACATCACCATAACATGATTATAAGCGTCATCAATAAATAACTCTAAAATCATGCATACTACACACGTAAAATCTGGAAATATGCGCAAAAAAAGTATATGAAGTTAGAATTGGACCATTTCAGTCCCATAATTCATTAAATTTATTGTAGTGTCACAAAATGTTAAAAAGCATTGTTGATCCGGTGAGGACCTGGCGTTGAGCAGGTGGTCTTAGTGTTAGTTTAGTGTCCTAAACGCAATCGGACCGGATCGAACTGGGTTGTGTCATTTATAGCCTATTTCATCTATGTAATCTTATTATTATGAATACTAAAAGCACTTTTGTTATTATATATTTGTTTATTCTATAAACCAAATTATTATTGTATATATGATAATGACCTTAGTATCATCCGTGAGAGAGAAATCATAATAGTGATTATGGCCGATGGGATCTCGATTCACTTTGAATGGTTTGATATTTAAATATCTCTAGCCGTATGTATTATTAAATAGGACATTATTCATATGAATCGACTAGCACGTATTGGATGTCATCTATCTTGTGAAAATAGTGATATATCTCATCTGTCAAAGTGTGGAGGACTCTTAGACTGTACATGGACATGTATTATAAAATACGTGCATTAGATTGACTCACTTACTTTATTAAGTGTCGCACGTATGTGGCGGTTATGTAATTATCCTTAGACCGGAGCCTTCATAATATTACGATGTGGATTGTTATACTTTGATGCTATTGAGGTTTCCCATGTATGCGTTCATGCGATAGTTCTTGGGTATGAAATGTGTTTGATATAGTCGGATATATCAGGTTTGCGGTAACAGTTATACTGTGAGAATATATGGCTGTTTATGTATGATTTCTCAAGTTAGAAGGTGGTGGTTATCAAGAACAAGACGGTCGGACAGATGCTTATGAATGAGAACACAAGTAAGTCGACAAATTGACAAAGTAGCTCTGTATATATTAGTTCTTGGATCATTTTCTATTACAATGTTTACCCATGTATATAGGCAAAGGTTAAGTCAGTTTAACCTAAGCATGACAAGACATTTAGAAGTATATAATTAAGAGTAATTATACATGAGTTGACCGGACAGCTGTTAGGATAAGATCAGCGGACAACGGACTTGATAGTAGGTCGGACTCATATCTTCCTTTGCCTTGATGTCATTAATTCGAAGCTTAGCCAGCCTGATAATATGGATATCCTCCACTGTGTCCGAGGTGTCGGAGTGGAGATGTGTCCAGCTTATTGACTATAGACATGCAGGATGGAGGCCCATGCTCAGTTGTTGGGCTTGGAATCAGGCCTAATCTAGATGCTCGGGTTCCAATCCGGCTCGGGTATATCAATGGCCCCTACTCTGTGCCTTGCGTGTCCGTCGATGTGAAGAGTTGAATTCAAAGAAGAAGTAGAGAACCGTACCCTATTATGGTCGTTTGTGACAGAGAGACACCGATAATGGCTTTCGGGATTAAATCAGTGTTGATATCGCGTTGCGAATTACTGACGTTATGCTGTGCATTGTAGCGGACAGGATTAGATGCCGTGCTATGGAGAAAACGGGCTTACATGCTGATAATAGCTATCGGGCTTGAATCAGTGTTGATATCATGTTGCGAATTACTGACATTATGCTGTGCATTGTAGCGGACAGGCTTAGATGCCGTGCTATGGAGCGAACGGGCTTACATGCCGATAATAGCTATTGGACTTGAATCAGTGTTGATATCGCGTTGCAAATTACTGACGTTATGTTGTGCTTTGTAGCGGACATTCTTGATGCAATGCTATGGAGCGAACGGGCTTACATGCCGATAATATCTATCGGGCTTGAATCAGTGTTGATATCGCGTTGCGAACTACTGACATTATGATGTGCATTGTAGAGGATAGGCTTAGATGCCGTGCTATGGAGCGAACGGGCTTACATGCCGATAATAGCTATCGGGCTTGAATCAGTGTTGATATCGAGTTGTGAATTACTAACGTTATGCTATGCATTATAGCGGATAGGCTTAGATGTCGTGCTTTGGAGCGAACGGGCTTGAATCAATGTTGGCATCGCATTGCTAATTACTGACGTTATGCTGTGCATTGTAGCGGACAGGCTTAGATACCGTGCTATGGAGCGAACGGGTTTGGATGGCCATAAACCGTGGCCGTAAGCCACTTAATCGGAGAGAGGGCAATGGTCGTAGTCGTCGTATTGGTTCGCAAAACGTCACATCTGTCCCATGAATGACATGACGTTTGACACGAAGCACCCTCTTCCTGATTGGCTGAGAGATATCGAAAACCGTTCCTAGCAATAATTGTTTTTGAATTTTGAATCCGAATCGACACTTCCCTCTATTTCCTCGTCTATAAATAGGGTTTCTTCCCCCACTTTTACACTTTTCCTCTTTCTGAAAATATTTCCGGCAAAATAGGCAAGAGGATTCCGGCAAAAGCAAGCAATTTCCGGCAAAAGTCTGTAGTTTTCAACCATTATCAAAAACTCTTCGTTATCCTTCAGGTATGATTCCGTTATCCCTTTGATTTCAAAAGGTCATGATTTCTATCATTTGAGGCTTATTTGATAGAAATGTTGTCAAAATTTAGGACTCTTATGTGCTTCAATAGGCATGTGTCTTCCCCAGAAATTCATGAATTGATAGATGCCAGATAATGCCAGGGCTTATTTGGGTTTACTGGGGTTTTTTTTTTTCTAGGTTTACCTTTTTAGGGAAAACGGAGGGGCGAGGTGTCGGGGTGTTATTATACTCACCTCGGCCTGACTTTCATGTCTAGGCGATTAACTGTTTCACCTCGCCCTATGTTTTTCCAGGATGTCCTCAGAATCACATACCCAATCAGATGAAGAAGTACGCACTGCTGCCGGCTGTGGCTTGAAGGAGGTCGATATGAGTGATGAAGAAGAGGAGTTGGTCGACGTCGATGAGGATGAACCTGACTCTGGTGACGAAGAGGTCGAGGTTATTGGTGAGGGTGCAGCCAGGGGCGAGGTCGACGATCAAGACCAAGTGAAGTTGAGTGACCTTATCAATAGAATCCAAGGGGTAATGACCCGAGGGGCAGCTGCTCGAAGTGCGGAGTTCAAGGAAGTCGTGGAAACAGAGAGAACTGCAGCACCCAAGAAAACTGTGGGGCCCAAGAAAACTGCGGTATCAAAGAAAACCACGGTGCCTTCCTGAAAGAAGACTAGACCACGTAAAGAGAGGTCCATTGTGGCTAAGCGCGAGTTGGCTGACCAGAAATGTTTCGATAATGAAGTTTCCAGTCGATGGAGGAGATCTGAGATCAATCTGATTATACCTAATCCCTGATGGCTTGTAACATTCCTGCTGACTACCGATTTGCCAGTATGGGCATGACCAATATAATCCGCATTTGTGGCCGATATGACATAGACTATGTTTGGCTGCACTACAACCATCTCGTTGCCGGACTTCGACCGCCCTTCAACCCCTTCTTCATCAGATTTATGGAGGAGCTTTGGGTTATGCCATGCGACCTTACACTTGGGACTATCCGAATAGTGATGGCCTTTACAGTGATAAGCCGGCTGCGCCGGCGAGAACCCTCACTTCCGGCCTTATTTTACTTCTACGGTTTCAACAAGAAAGGTGAAGATGGCCAGATTCAACCCCGCAGCAGGTCGAGTAGCGGTAGAATCCGACTTTTATTTGATCTTCCCGATAAGGTGTCGGATTGGAACAAAAGGTGTATGAGGGTAGAGTCTCAAATTGGTTGGCCATTTGATAAAATTCCTGAGAACTCTGGTAAAACCAATCATTTGGTAGATATAGCAACTCAGGATCCTGATGACGAGTTCATAGCCTAGCTCAAAGAATTGATCGAGTATACTCAAAAATGGAAGGGTCAAGATCGGTTTTGAACTGGAGACTCCTTTTAGACGTCGACCAACCTTTTGTTACGATGGCCGGACTCTCCTGAGCGGGTGTTGGGGATCCATTGGTAGTAGTTGAACCATTGCCTTGTGACCCCGATTGGTATGGGGAATGTCATTTTGGTAGAATCTTTCAAATCGGGCTCCAAGTAAGATTTTATTAGTTTGTCGTTTGTTTCAATTTGCCTGCTTTCATTTTCTTCCTCTCGATAATATACTGATTAATGCTATACCATTTTAGGTACCATAGATGCTTTGAGGCAACGCAATCTGATCGCTGTCCGGAAGACCTCCGGCGAGGCGCAAAAGGGCAGTGCGCTAGAAGGGGTTAAGACCAACCTTCCAATGGTTGATGTCTGCAATGACTCGGCGGGCGCGGCTTTAGTACGTGGAAAACCGGCCTCGAAATCTACCACTGGGAAAACGGCCTCACCCCCGCTAAACAAACTGTGGGGAAAGCTGGAGCGGGCAAAACTCTGAAACATACTATTCTTACTAAGGCTCCGGCTGTCGAGAAGATAAGAGTTACTGATGAGGCCGACCCTGCTGGGGGTGAGGATGGCAAGAAGGAGGCCCGTCAACCCAAGAAATCCAAGGTGGACGATACTCTGCCAAAGGTCGGTGCCTCTTCTCAGGATATACCCAAAGATGCTGCTGATCAAGGCAAATATGTGGCCGATAAATCCTCATCGGCGGGCACGACCGTGACTGTGCCCTTTGCTGGT
The DNA here is from genome assembly GCA_026214975.1 of Gentiana macrophylla. Lineage (NCBI taxonomy): Eukaryota > Viridiplantae > Streptophyta > Magnoliopsida > Gentianales > Gentianaceae > Gentiana > Gentiana macrophylla. Next base: position 32,338,361 of record CM047809.1, on the reverse strand, counting down.
GTACCTATCGGACCTCGGGGTCATCCTGCTGTCTGGTTGGATAGGGAACAGCTGCCCATTGACATGCCCAGGGCGATCACGATTTCTAGGGCAATAGCCGATGTGGCCCCACTGAAGCATTTGAAGTGGAGTCTTCCTAATCTCATCTAGTTGGAGGTTGGTCGCGGTATCGCAGACCGGATAGTACTATCATATCAGACCGACCCCTGTCGTGCTTTTTTGCAGAATATCGATGACTTGTGGGGCTTGTATGGGGCAATGGTGAGCATGGTAAACATATGTTTGCTTTTTATTTTTCTTTGCCATTTTAATTTCTGGCCTCTTTTATTTTTTCATAGGCTTGTTTGCTTAGATTTGTTTTCCCTCCTCCTTTTTCAGGTCAGTACCGGTCTGAAGCAATTCATCACGGACTATAAATAGACCATTTCGTCGAGCACGGCTGTTGGCAAGGAGTTAAAGGCTGCTGAAGTAGTTGCAGCCGATCTGAAGGTCCGGCTTAGTGCTATTGAGGCCGAGAATGTCGAACTGAAGAGGCATCTTGCCGAAAATGTTAAGCGAAAGAAGCAGTTGGCTGAGGCAAATAAGAATCAACTTGAGGCCCAGGCGAATTTCGAGTGTCTTGAAAATCATAACCGCGAGCTGACTCAAAATGATAAAGAGACCGCTCAATCTATGAAGGATTTGCAAGCGCAAGTCGACCAAGCACGGGGCTACTAGAAGGCCGAACAAAAGGTGACTGCTGATCTGAGGAAGAGGCTAGCTGATTTGAGTTCCTGGGTTGAAGCCCGGATAGAGGTTGTGAGGAAGGAGGCCGACGGAGAAAACTTCTTGATGGGGTATGATCAAGGCATTTATCACCTTGCAAGATGTTTGTGGGCTTAGGCCGGCGACGTTCCAAGCCTTAAGACTCTACGGGATTGGATCAACATCCCTCCCTTCTCCGATCACTTGAGGGTTTATCACCCTTCCATCCCTTACACTGACATTGAGCTGGAAACTTATGCTGATGGTTGGGAGGCGCCTCCGGTCGAAGCCGTAACTCTCTGGGAGTTTGTGACTCAGGCCACCCGGGAGAATCAGGAAGAGGCCGATCAAAGGGAAGATGAGGCCGACGCTAATGCTGATAAGATGCTGCATTCTTCTCTAAGTGCTGAGAACGTTGACAATGTCAACATGCGACCGGACGATGCCAAAAGTTGCATAAACTCTATTTTGATTTCGCTAAGTATGATTTTGTTTTGTACAAACTTTTCTTCACCTGCATTGCTCTACTTGTAACGATATTTTCTGAATATTTGAAGTTCCTTTTATGTTCGAATGTATGTTGAATTTTGCTCAAATTTACTGTGTATATCGAGTCTGGTCTGTTTTGAGTCCGGCATAGTAGTATCCGGCCCCTTGTTTCGGATATTAAGATTCGGAGTGGCAAGCGTGCGGGTGTATCTGGAATAACTATCCGGATAACTGTTTGATTGTGAGTTTGAAATTTTTCCAGAGTATGGCCCCTATTTTTAACAACGTCCAAGATGGATCCGAGGCCATTGTTTAAAATTACGTCTAAAATCACGTAGATACGTAGAGAGGACATGCTTCAAGGATATGATAACATGTATGAAAAAGATAAATGCAAAATCGGGCTTTATTAAGTTCACCTCACCCTGTTGGGTGAGTGAAAGTTACAAGTAAGAAAGCCTTACCACTCACGTCGTAAATGAGAGGATAGCCATAACCCTAGCCAATTATTACATGTAGTACCTTTTAAGGTTGTCTGCGTGCCATAGTCTGTTAAGTTCAAAGCCTTATGGATTCTTGAGAATATAAGTCCCTTTTTTATCTCTCTTGTGACCTGATAGGGGTCTTCCCAGTTCGCCGTAAGCTTGCCCCTATAGGGTTGAAGACAGCGGCCTTCCTATTTCGAAGAACGAAATCACCGACCTTTAAGGAGTGGTCGCGGATTCGTTTGTCGTGATGTTGTTGAGCGGTTTACTTGTAGTTCACGAGCCGATGGTACGTCATTAATCTTTTTTCCTCCGCAAGGTCTAGGTTAATCTATCTGTTGAGTAGATTGTCCGTTGGATCATATACAGTGACCCTGATACTTGGGAGCGCCATTTCGATAGGAGTCATGGCCTCCGATCCGTAAGTTAGGGCAAACGGTGTTTCTCCAGTGGGTGTTTGATTGTGGTGCGGAGTGCCCATAATATGGCGGGCAGCTCATCAACCCAACCGCCTGCCTGTGCTTTTTCACTTACACTCTTTTTAAGCATCTTGATTATTTGTTTATTGCCGGCCTCAGCTTGGCCATTTCCCTGGGGATAGGCAACGGACGATTGCCAGTGTTTGACTCTAAACTCCTTGCAGAAATCTGAAAATTTGTCCCTGAACTCTGGTCCATGGTCCGTCACCACTGCCCACAGGATGCCGAAGCTAGACCATATATGATCGTGTAGAAAATAAACCGCATCTTTTGCACCTATGCTAACAAAAGGTTTGGCCTCAATCCACTTTGTGAAATAATCCACAGCCACTATGATAACTTTGCATCCACCCCTTCCTGAGGGGAAGGGTCCAATGAGGTCGAGTCCCCGCATGTCAAAAGGCCAAGGTGAGACCATAATGCTCTGTTCAACCGATGGTAGTCTTGGGATGTCCGCATGTTTCTGGCATTCCGGACATTCTCTGACTAATTTCTCCGAGTCCTTAAGGATTGTCGGCCAGTAATACCCTGCTGTTACGACCTTCTGGGCCAAAGAACGACTAGCGGGATGGCCCCCAGACATTCCTTGATGAAGCTCTATAATAATTTTTTTCACTTTCTTCTTTTCGGACACACCTCAATAAAGGCTTTGTGGCAGATCTTCTGTAAAGCAATCCATTGTGTATGAAGTACCTGGATGCTCTTTTTTTGAGGGCACGAGCTTTATCCGTATCCATGGGCAAGGTGCCCGATTCTATATAAGCTTGAATTTCATCAATCCAACATGGAATCGGCGTTGGTGCATCGATTTCCATGATTTCCGTTATTTCAATTGTAGGTACAACAAGACATTCCACCATTATTGAGGGGTCCGCGATCTCTTCTTCAAGAGATAGCTTAGAGAGATAATCTTCTCATTCGTTATCCTCTCTTCGAACTCTAATGAATTCTCAATAGTTAAAGTCGGATCTCAGTCGTCTGACAATCTCACCGTATTTTTCGAGGATGCCGCAATGCGTCCCATAGTCCCCTGAGATTTGGTTGATGATGAGCTGAGAATCACAGTAGACTTCAACATTCTCCACTTTTATTTCCTTTGCAAGCTTAAGTCCGGCTATTACTACCTCATACTCATCTTGATTGTTGGTGGCTAGGAACTCGAACCATAGAGCTTTTTCTATTTCTTCAGTCGTCCCTGGTTCCATCAGAATAACACCGGCCCTGCATCCGTTCCGACTCGATGCTCCGTCAACATATAATTGCCAGTATTGATCGGGCTTGTTCGAGGCCGGAGCGGACTCAAGTGGTACGGGTGAGCTCGGTTGTCTCGAACTGAAGCTCGTCTCAACAATGAAATTTGGTAATGCCTGAGCCTTGACAGGCTTTCTTGGTTGATGTCGAATATCGAACTTGGTAATTTCGATAGCCCATCAAAGCAGACAACCCGGATGGTCCAGTCTGTGTAGAATTTGATGCATCGGGTTGTCTATTAAGACAATGATAGTGTGTGAAGTAAATAGCCCCTGAGTTTGCGGGCAGGGATAACAAGTGAGTAGGCTAAATTTTCAACATTAAAATAACGACTCTCCACCGGACTGAGAGCCTTGCTTACATAATAAACGGGATTTTGGAGGGATCTGGCCTCCTTGACAAGTAAGGCGGCAACAGCCCGGTCCGAGGCCACCAAGTACAAAAACAAAACATCTGCCTCTACAGGGCTAACCAAAAGAGGTGGTTTTCCCAGATACTCCTTAAGAGCTTGAAAAGCTAGAGAAAGTCTTATCACCCTTGAGTATTTTGAAGAATGAGAGACATTTTTCTGCTGATTTTGAGATGAATCAGCCTAAAGCGATAATTCTGCCATTGAGCCTTTGAACATCCTTGATGGTTGTAGGTTCCTGCATATCGAGCAAAGCTTGAATCTTCTCCGGATTAGCTTCGATCCATCAGCGACTAACCATGAACCCCAGAAACTTGCCTGTCTGGACACCAAATGTATATTTAGCCGGATTGAGTTTCATTGAGTGTTTCCGGACGTTGTTGAAGGTTTCTTGGAGGTCGACGGCGTGACCGTCACCTGTAGACTTGACGACCATATCCTCTATATAAGCCTCTATGTTTTTCCCAGATCTACGAGTTGAAAACTTTGTTGACCATCCTCTGATAAGTCGAACCAACATTTTATTAGCCCGAAGGGCATCATTTTGTAATAGTATAGGCCCCCTGCAGCTCTGAAGGCCATTTTTTCTTTGTCAGATTCAGCCATTTTTACTTGATGACATCCCGAGTATGCATCCAGAAAACTAAAAACCTCAAAACCAGCGATGGAATCGACCAGTCAATCAATTCGGGGAAGATGATAAGGATCCTTTAGGAAATCTTTGTTGATGTCCGTGAAGTCAACACACATTCTCCATTTTACATTATGTTTTTTCACCATGACTACATTTGCCAGCCAAGTAAGGTATGCTAGCTCTCTGATTATTCTTGCTTGAAGAAGTTTTCTGACCTCTACCTTAACCGCAGCTTCCTTTTCATTGGTGAATTGTCGGGCTCGCTGTTGTATCGGTTTGAAGGTAGAGTCCACGTTGAGATGATGGAGGGCGACATCGGCCTCAACTCCTCTCATATCTATAACCACCCAGATAAAATGCATCTAGGTTTTCTTTGAGCTGACTAATCAGAGCTTTTCTCTTAGAGAGGCCTAGGTGAGCTCCAATCTTGATTTTCTGGTCGGGATATTCATCATTAACGACTACCTCAATCACGTCAACCTCCGCTGTAAAGTCGGGCTTATCCCTCACTTGCGAAGTCTCGCACTCCACTTTGACGGGGATGGATTCTCTCACTACTGTGATCATGTTGATGTTCTCCATGTCCTCAGGCTGTTCGATGGGAGCTTTCTTGTTCCCAGTTCTCATTTCATGAATAAAGGTGAGGACGGTTGCGGGTTCACTGACCGACACCCCAATCCTATCCCCAACATAAAATTTTGCCCGTTGATGTGGGATGGAGGTTACCATTTGAAATTGCTTTGAGGCCGGCGTTTCAGTTATCATGTTTCAATTTGATTGAAGGTTGACCACAAGAAATGTTACCTTTTCAGTTCGGAAAGGTGCATAATCTCCCATTTGCACATCTAGATCGATGCCCCCTTGACCAGTATCTTGTGGTTGGTGAAACCCTCAAGGGTGCCATTGTGCGGCCTCAAGTTAAAGTTGTTGAATCTGAGCTCTTTGAAACAACAATAATACATTATGTCCTGACATGCTCCCGTATCGATCATAACCCTATTGACGCATGCCCGATTGACTACCACCGTAACACAAAGACACATGTCCTCCACATTAATAGAAATCACCAGCTCGCTTCGGGTAAAAGCAAGGGATTGCTCATTCCTGCGCAGGACAGCTGGCTTCTCCACATGCTTGTTGATAGAACTGATGCGGCTTTTTATTTGATTATTGTTGGGGCGATTCTGTGATCGTGCGGATTTGTCTGTCGTAATGACGGGTTTGTCGATCCTTTTGGTTCGGCCCCCTGGCGTCCCTCTTGTACTGATCATGATTGCCACACACTAACAGCTTTTCAATTTCTCTCTTGAACTGCATACATTCGTCGGTGGTGTGACCCTTATCTCTGTGAAATCCACAATACTTGGTAGTGTCGCGGTGTGGGTCTGGAATCATAGGGTACGGCTCATAGAGCTCGTCTCTTACTTTATTTAACATCTGAGTGTATGAGATTTTGAGAGGAGTGAAGGTCTTTTCTCTAAATCTCTCGGGCTTTTTGATATCCCGATCACGATTTCTACGACTATCTTTGGGCAGACTACGCTCAGCCTTCTGTTTGCCCTTGTTGGATGATGAAGATCCTTCGTTCCCCGCGGTCGCAATATATTTCCTAGTCAAACTTAACATCTCTTGGAGGTTTGATGGCGGCGTGAGAGAAAAATATGATTTCAAATAACCTGGATTCAGCCCCGTTTCAAAGCTACTCATCACAACGTTGTCCGCTAAGCCTCTGGTCAGCTCATACACCTTGTAAAACCACTCGTAATAGCTACGGGTGGATTCGTTTTCACCCTGTCGAACTTTGTGAAGGTTGATGTACGTCTTTTTCAGTCCACCCACTGACTTGAACTAGGCTATAAATTTGCTTGTTAAATCGTCCCAGGATAGGATTGAACCTGGAAGAAGTCCGCGAATCCATGACTCCGCTCTGTCTTGCATTGATCCCACAAAAGCTATACACCATGCCTCAGTGCTAGGTGTAAATAGACTGATTCTGCTATGGAAAGCTGAAAGCCAATCCAAAGGGTCGGTCGCTCCATGATAATTGGTGAAATTGGGATAGTGAGTACCACCTCTTGGGGCCGCCTTTAGGATGTTAGGATGAAGGACACTGGTGCCCCAAGCGGGCTCAGCTTCCTTCCCGGTCTTACCCTTTTGCAGTTCCTCTATTTTTTTTTCATTATGCCCATCTCGTCCTGGTCCTTTGGAATGACAATGAGTCGGGTATAACTTTCCTTAATATGTGATTCTCCTCGCCCCTCAGTGTGGGTACGGACCTGTCGGGGATTTTTAGGTCGTCCTGGGCTGCACCGCGGTCGTCGACCATGGGCCCTAGACGAACTAAAGTTGATCTCATTCCCTCCTTAGGTTGAGAAGTGGCATGACTGCTTCCCTCTCTCTTTGTCCACTGAGGTTGAATCGTTTTCTGTGGATTTAGAGTGGGTTGTATCCCCGTAGGTGCTGGTATGGGAGGAATAAACTTGCTGACGGGTTGAGGAGGCGGACCCTCCACAATGAGTAGCATGTTACAAACGCGTATTTCTTCTATATAATCCGTATGTGCTCGAAGAGATATTGCATAAGGACTTTGTTGTTGGGTTGTCCCTCCTGCTGAGACTGCTTCCTGTTCTTGATTTGGATGAGAGGCCCCGGCGACACCCTTGCCGTGGCTTTGCCTGACCGCCGCCTCGTGTATCTCGCAGGCTCGGGTCCTTTCCCTTACGTAAGCCCTCATGTCAGGTGTGATGTCATGTCCGGCATCATCCCCGGTGGACAGTACCCTCATACTCATTTCTCCACGTGGCGTGTTCGCTCCACGTGTGGGGCCTTGGTTTCCCACTTTAGACAGTGTATCAGGTGTCATGTTTTTCGCGCCAGACATGTTTGACTGAAGATATTTCGAAAATATTTTTAGAGGTTATTTAGGATAGTCAGGTGAGGTAATCCGGTCGGAATATCTTTGAAATTCAAGAATCCGATATGACCGAAAGTATGTCTTCAGGTTGTTTCAACAAGCATGTGGTTTCGTTTGTACTTGAAGAGCTGAGACAACAAAGAGTTTAAAACAACCTGGGTATTATGAAAGGCTCAGGTAGAGCTATGAACACGCTGGTGACGGTGTTTTTAAGACGAAACCTACAGGAACCAAACTTGCTCTTCTAGGAATCCGTAGCTTTCCTGATAAAAGCAATGGCTTGAGGGTCGAATAACCCCAAAACTAAGGCTTTTGCTGATCAGAAAAGTGAAGATGTTTGTTTGAACTGGTCGGCGATGCCGTGAAACCGAATTTATGATGGAGCAAATGATTCGAAGATGGCTGAATGATAATGATTTTCCCGGTAACGGGGCCAACTGATATAGTCGGATATATCAGGTTTGCAGTAACAGTTATACTGTGAGAATATATGGTTGTTTATGTATGATTTCTCAAGTTAGAAGGTGGTGGTTATCAAGAATAATGCGGTCGGACTGATGCTTATGAATGAGAACACAAGTAAGTCGACAAATTGTCATAGTAGCTCTGTATATATTAGTTCTTGGATCATTTTTTATTACAATGTTTACCCATATATATAGGAAAAGGTTAAGTCAGGTTAACCAGAGCATGACAAGACATTTAGAAGTATATAATTAAGAGTAATTATACATGAGTTGACCGGACAGCTGTCAGGATAAGATCAGCGGACAGCAGGCTTGATAGTAGGTTGAACTTATATCTTCCTTTGCCTTGATGTCATTAATTCGAAGCTTAGCCAGCCTGATAATATGGATAGCCTCCACTGTGTCCGAGGTGTCAGAGTGGAGATGTGTCCGGCTTATTGACTGCGGACATGCGGGATGGAGGCCCATGCTCGGTTGTTGGGCTTGCAATCAGGCCCAACCTAGATGCTTGGGTTCCAATCCGGCTCGGCTATATCAAAAGCATGCGTAGAATTTATGATGGTCGTCTGGAATTCGCGTCTCCTAATAGCAGGGGTGAATATCCGAAAGGGCCTTCTTATAAAGAATATGTTGTTCTCGAAAGTCTTTGCAAGCTAGAAATAATGTGTTACTTCATGAGAATTGTATATTCATATTATAATATGCGGCTGTTGATGTTTCGACATTCAAGTAACAAATGTAATGATATTACGTATGTGATTGAATTCTATTTACACGGTAACCGTTTCACATTAAAGGTAGTAGTGAGTGCATTTGACTATATCCGATAGTTGGGGGTCTTGACGTATTTCTAGATTCAAATCACGATCGTTAAGTGTAAAAGGTATTTTGGTAAATGCACTTTGCACTTACGGCCAACATATTCGGAAGGCTATGGGGTGACACACAATGAACATCTAGCTGGAATTAAATTATGGTTATAGTGATATCCAAATAAGGATTTAATTGTCCCAACTATAAATGTTATAATGGTGATTAATATTGTGGTACTTATGTGTAATAAAAGATATTAATTATATTATTAATAAATTAAATTAAATATGTATATGTGTATACATATATGCGTGTATGTATACAATTAACTAATAAATAGATTATTTAATATAAGATGTTAAGGGTTAAATCAACTAAAATTATTTTTCCTTAAATTCTTATTTTATTGGGAAAATGTTTTCCTAATTCATACTCCAAGCATGAAGCTTGCCCTTAGGGTTTTGGGGAGCATATGGGGCGCCAATTTCACCTATAAAATAGGTGGGGGTGTCAAGATCTTTTGTATTACAATATGAAATCTTATTTTTACTAGAAAAATAAAAATAGAGCTTCTAAGGAGTTTTGGGAGAAAAAGAAAAGGGTGGTCTATCATCTGACTTTTTCGGTAGCAATTATCGGAGAGGATTCCGACACTTGTTCGTGTGTATCAATGGTAAAGGTTGAACGCTTGGGCAACTTTATGCACAAAACTACCACCGTAAATAAAGGACCATCTTTCTTAGATCATTCTAGTATGAATTATGTCTACCTCTGTATTGTTTATTGTTTATAGTTTAAACAAAGTCAGTTATTGGTTAAAAAAGAAATAAAATTTTAAATTCCCAAGCGTTCCCGTGTTGATTTCCTACACTTAAACCATTCCAGTTCTATCAGGCCATCTTACCATGTACAATGTAGTTATAATTGCTCATACCAAGTATTTTACCGTAAAAAACGCAGAAACAGAAGCATGTTATCAAGTAAAAATCAATAAGACGCATAATACATGGAATGATGTCAAACACTTTGATGCATTGAGTCCTTATTTTGATTTCTTAGAAGAATTGTTGTAGATTTTTCCTTAACTAAGAGGTCTCTTTCACCTACAATCATGATATCCTTGATTTACTTGAAAAACACAAACATACATAGAACTTGAAGATAAAGGCATACACTTACTTGGGACATGAAAGTGCTTGATCAATTCTTGAATTCCTTGATAAAATTTACAGAAAGACTTGAGAACTTTGAGAGAACTAGGAGGATTGAGAGAGAATTAGGAAAAGTGCTTGGGAATGTTTGTGAATGGGGAAAAGAGAAAGAATGTGAAGTTTTTGCTCGTTTTTTGAACATTTCTGGATAAAAAATGCATTTAGAACTGCAAAGGAAACCGTAAGGAAGTTGCATGAAACAAAGTTGCAACTTCTGGAAATTGAGGCTGGCGGTACACCGACAGTGTGCTAGCGCTGATCCATTCTATCCTTTTCTTCTAGGGGCCACCAAATGTATTTTAGACATATTTAAGGTATTTCTGGTGTTTCATAAGATGTATGTTACTGAGATAATAGACTAATATATGATATTACTTTGACCCATAAGTGATGTAAACTGTCAAATTAGAATCAAGGTGATACATTAAGTTTTGGTATGTCTAGTTTAGACCATAACTAGGGTTTTTGAGTTATGTATTGGATGCACTAGTGGTATATATTTCCATAGATAAATTTTATTCTCTTTAGCCCAATGTTTGGGCTTCAAAAGTGTTTTTCTCTACTGTCAACTATAGTGATATTATGTCTTTTCGTCTATGGGAGTATGTCAATCGACCGAACCACATAAATTCGGTGCTCTCGTCTCATTTTAATTTTTCCTTCAGATTTTTTCCTTATTCTCTTATATATTTCTTGTTATTGTCTTTAAGAGCTATAATTCGCTTTTTCTTAAGAATTTGATATTAAAACTTGGGTACCGAAATTGAGAAAATAGTCATGCATCTATCGACAATAACTAAAGTATTATTTCAAGAAGTTTCACCGGAAAGTCAAATTTCGGATGTGGTAGTTTAAGATAGATGCTTTGATGCCGTCTTGCTTTGGGAATGAGAAGAATTTAGAAAGACAATTCTCAATTGAAAATTTTCTATTCAAAATATTACTTTTTTCAAATGCTGTTCCAGTTGTGTTTGAAGTTGATTAGCTTTCAGGAGCTTATGGAGAAAGTGAAACAATATTATTTGTGGTAATTTGTGTATTGTATTGATTGAATAAAGTATTACAATGGTGGGTATATTTATACACCATACAAGGATATAATAGTAACTACACAATAAGGAATTATAGTACAAGTTATATTTATAATACAAATGCTAAGTGTTAACGGTATTAGATATAATGTCTTCGACACGCCCCAATCCCGTGGGTATAGGGTAGACACGGAGATTGGTTTTCAAGGTAGCAAAGCGTGGGTTCCCAGAGGTTTGGTAAGTAAGTCCATAAGTTGATCTTTGGAAGTGAGAAAGGCAACAGTGAGTTTCTTGGCATAATGAGCTCGCGCACATGGTGAAAGTCAATCTCTATATGCTTCGTACGCGCATGAAAAATAGGGTTGTGAGCCAGATACGTAGCACCAATATTATCACACCATAAGGTGGGTGTGGGCGTAGTAATAAGCATGTCAGTGAGAAGGCTGCGAAGCCATCAGATCTCGGCGCAGATATTAGAGAGCGTCTTATACTCGGCCGGTCTTGCCTCTTTCGAGACGGTTAAGTGCTCTTTGTTTGAACGCCAGCTAATGAGGTGATCGCCAAGGAAGATACAATAAGCACCAATAGACCGTCGATTATCCGGGTCAGCAGCCCAGTCAGAATCGGAGTAGGCTCGCAAGTGCAAGGAGGAACGGCGGGAAAAGTATAAGCCCTCAGGGATCGTGGCTTTGAGGTATCGAAGCAGACGCTTAACTGCTGACCAATGTGCTTCGGTGGGTGCATGCATAAACTTGCTAGCCTTGTGAACTGCAAAGGCAATATCCGGACGAGTAAAACTCAAGTAGTGAAGGCCTCCAACCACTGTACGGTAAAGAGCCGGATCGGGGAATAAAGGACCCGTATCATGGTGAAGTCGAGTGGAGGCGGCCATAGGGGTGGAGCACGGTTTAGACTTGTCCATGTTGGCCTTTTGAAGTAATTGAAAGATGTACTTACGCTGTGTGAGAAACAGGCCATCCGGGCCGTGTAGGGCCTCGATGCCAAGGAAGTATGAGAGAGAGCCAAGGTCCTTTACCGGGAAATGGGTGCCAAGATACCGAATAACCTCTTCGATGTGAGTAGTGCTGGTGCCGGTGATGATAACGTCATCCACATAAATAAGGATATATAACCGAATAGAGCCCCGGGAGTAAACATATAAGGATGTGTCGGCCTTGGAGCCCACAAAGCCAAAACGGTTGAGAACGTCAGTGAAGCGGAGAACCATGCCTTAGGTGCTGTTTGAGGCCATATAGACTCGCTTTAAGCGGCAAACGTAGTCAGGATGATCAGGGTGAGCAAAACCGGGGGGTTGGTCATATAGACTGTTTCAGTGAGGTTGCCGTGAAGAAACGCGTTTTGAATATCCACTTGCCGAAGTAGCCAACCATGTGAAATAGCAAGAGACAATAAAACACGTATAGTAACAAGTTTAACAACAGGACTGAACGTCTCGGTGTAATCGATACCCTCTGACTGATGAAAACCTTTGGCTACAAGACGGGCCTTGTGACGTTCAATGTGACCATCCGCATGATGTTTGGTGCGAAACACCCATTTATTTCCTACCGCATTCATATCCGGGCGATAGGGCACTAGTTCCCATGTGTTAGTACGAAGCAGAGCATTAATTTCGTCTTGCATGGCATCACGCCATACTTTGTGTTTGGAGGCTTCAGTGTAGGAGGTAGGGTCAAGAGGTGTAGCAGTCGTGATAAGCGCTTTGGGAAGAGGGTATTTAATAAAGTCCGGTGTTTGTTTGGGTTTTAAAGTGTTGGTGCGGGTGCGAGTGGTCATGGGGTGGCGAGGAAGAGGAGGTGGGGGTGGTGGGCTCGGGGTAACGCTTGGCATGGTTGGTGGTGAAGGAGGGGGGTGGGCTCGGTTGGAGGAGGGTCGTCGGGTGGAGGGGGGTTCTCGGGTGGGGTTGGAGGTGGTGGGGAACGGGGCCTATGAGTGGTGGTGCGAGGAGCCGTTGGGTTGGGTGGGAGGAAAGAGGGCAATAGAACGGTAGGGTTAGGAGGAGAGGGTAATGGCACCGGAGGGGTATAGGGAAAAACCTTTTCATAAAAAATGACGTGACGAGCAATGTACACACGACCAGTGGATAGGTCAAGACACTAATAACCATGGTGAGAAAGGTTGTAGCCAAGGAAGAGGCAAGTTTTGGAGCGGAAATCCATTTTGTGACGGTTGTAGGGACGAAGATAGGGCCAACAGGCACAGCCAAAAACTCGGAAAAATTTGTAGTCGGGAAGACGATGGTAGACAAGCTCAAAAGGTGACTTGTTGTTGAGGACACGAGAAGGGAGACGGTTGATAATATAGGTGGCGGTGGTGAAGGCATCTTCCCAATATGTAAGAGAGAGATGAGAGTGGGCAAGGAGGGAAAGGCCAACTTCGGTAATGTGACGATGATTGGCGTTCGATAGCCCCTACTTGTTCATGAGTATGAGGCGAGCGGCGATGGTGAATGCCGAGTTGAGTTAAGGCACGGTCGAAGTGACGGTATTCCCCACCCCAATCAGTTTGAATAGCCTTAATTTTGGTATTAAATTGTCTTTCAATAAGGGCTAAGAAATTCGGAAAAAGGAGTTCAACATCAGATTTTCGTTTGATAGGGTAAAACCATAAGTACTTCGTATAGTCATCAAGAAAACTAACATAGTAACGATTTCCATAAAGGGAGGACTCAGTAGGTCCCCAAACATCCGAGTAAATTAAATCCAAAGGCGACCTAGAAGTAAAATCCGAAGTACGTAAATGTAAACGATGACTCTTAGAAAGTTGACACGGAGCACAAACCGCTTCCGGTGATTTATTTGGAATTGAAATAGATAAACTACTTAAGGCCTACCGGGTGGGAGCAGTGACCAAGACGGTGATGCCATGTAGTGATGGTGCTAGACGCAGAGTGATGGGCTTGAACAAGACTTCGAGGAGGACGTTGAAAATGGTAGAGACCGTCACGAACAAAGCCTTTAAGAAGCGTGGTTTCCGAGTAGTCCTTCACAAGAAAGAAAGAATCGTGAAATTCAAAGTAAACAGAATTATCAGCACAAAAACGTTGGACTGATAAAAGATTTTTGGTTAAACTAGGTGACACAAGGACATTGGAGAGGTGATACGTGCGAGAGTTTGAATTAAGCTTAGAGGTGCCAAAGTGAGAGATGGGCAAACCTGAACCATCGCCAATGTGTACTTGCTCAGGACCGGCATAGACTTCAGAGTTGACATTTAGGTTGCGGAAATCGTTGGTAAGGTGATGGGTGGCACCCGTGATCGGGAAGCCATTCAAAGATTAGGGTTGTAGTGGGGTTGGGTTGCATAAGCTTGGGAGGGCGGGGGTACGGGGGGTGGTGGGGGTGGGTGCCGGTCGCAGAGATTGCTCATACCGTAATAACATGCATGGGCAAGATGCCCTACTTTCGCACAAATTTGACAAATAGAGGAAGTATTATCGTTACCAGCATTATTAGGACGAGGATTGCCACGTCCGCGACCACGACCACCACGCCCCCTGTAATTAGGAGAGTGGCCGCGGCCACGGTAAGAGGAGGAGCTGCCCTGCGTGTTGTTGGTGTAGCTGCCAGGGTTGGTGCTGGTGCGGGCTAAATTTGAGTGAACAGTGCTGGTTGTCGAGACCGGTGCAAGAGGGGTGGGTCGGTGGTGCTGAATTCGGCTTTCGGTGGTAAGGAGGAGTGCATACAATTCTTCAGCATAAATTGAGTCAAGTGTGGAAACCATGGTGACCAGTGAGTCATAGTCGTGACCGAGGCCGGCAAGAAGATAGGCCACAAAGTCGTCGGCTGGTAGTGGGTGTCCGGCGAGGTGTAATTCATCGGCGATATTCTTCAATTTGAAGTAGTATTCTGTAGCAGTGAGGTCATTTTTCCTGGTGGATGCGAGCTCGGTTCGTAATTGAACCAGTTTGGCACGGCTTTGAGACACAAACGAAGTTTGAAGTGCAGCCCATATGGCAGCCGAGGTGGTGGCGGTGTAGACTTGAAGAGGCACCTCATCGGATAGAGATGAGGTGATTGTCGACAGAATCATCTTATCAGTTTTATTCCAGGCAGTCAATTCAGCGTCATATTTAGTGTTCTCTTCGGTTTTGCCTTCGGCTGTGATGAGGGTTTTGGCCGGTGGTGGTAGCGTGCCGTCGATGAAGCCGAAGACGCCTTGGCCTCGAAGGTAGGGTTGGATCTGAGCTCGCCAGAGGTTGTAATTGGTGCGAGTCAGTTTGGTGATATGCAACGAAGAGGAGCGAACAAAGGTTGGATATTTCGAGGATGCCGCCGAGGAGGAACCATCGTCGGACATGGTTGCCGATGAAAGCTTCGAAGGTGATGAGCAGCGGTAGGTTTTTTTAGGGTTTTCTCACAGTGTCTCTGATACCATGTGGTAATTTGTGTATTGTATTGAATGAATAAAGTATTACAATGGTGGGTATATTTATACACCATACAAGGATATAATAGTAACTACACAATAAGGAATTATAGTACAAGTTATATTTATAATACAAATGCTAAGTGTTAACGGTATTAGATATAACGTCTTCGACATTATTATTTCTAGATGTAAGGTTTTATCCCAATGTGGATATTTGTTATGACGGGCAGAATGAAAACCCCACATTGGCTGCTTAAGTTTTTTGCATTCTAGTTTTGACAACAAATAATGTCCTTTAAGTTTCGTATTAGATGTACCACACAGACTAAAGTTTTTGGCATGTCTAGTTTAGACTATAAATAATGTCTTGTGAATTTTGTATTAGATGTATTATTTAAGATAAACTCTATTGCATTTAGGCTAATGTTTCAACTATTGTTATTTATAAGGACGGAGCCACCTTCAGGGCTTAGGGTGGCTAAGCCCACCCGATTGTTATTTTTGGTACACCAATAATCCTATAAAATTCAGTTCAACATAGTCAGCTATCTTAATACAGCCCACCCGACCCTAGAATACATTCATGTCTCCGTCATTGGTTATTTAGGCTTCAAAAGCTTATTTATTGTATTATCCATTATAGTAATGTTGTTACTTTGCCGTTTATGGACGTAGGCAGGTTTGACTGTTCCATGTAAGTTGCATGCCTCGTCTTCAATGTATTTTTTTCCATCTTTCTTTATCTTCTATTATTATCGTTAAGAGTTAAATCTCGAAATTTGATTCCCCTGTTTTATTTTCTTAGGGTGAAATGTTCATTACCTGCATTCCTTAGTGAATATATATCATGGACCAAAACAAAACCAAAAAAAAAAAAAAAAAAAAAAAAAAAAAAAAAAAAAAACACTATAGTATATAACACAATTTTGGCCGTTATTATTTTAATTACACCAACGTTACTGATGCAATATAACACTTCTTCATCACATTAAATCGATCATCGTAAAGTCGATTATCGAGTCTAGTGGATTTTCAAAAGGTCAATATTTAGAATCGATTGTCAAAAATTTGATTTTTGACTAAACAGGAATAGACTTCCAATGATCGATTTGATATGATTGTAAAAACAGTATGTTATCTCGGTAAAAACGCGGCACCGTAAATAAATGGTCCCTTGATTTTTTTTTTCCTTTCAAATTTCCACGTTCTATGTTATTTTGAACTAACAACCTAAAATAATGTTAAAAATGTGGAAACATATATGATAAATATTTCCTAGTTTTAGCATAAAGTAAAGCTTTAGGTGAAGAGATAAATGGTGATGATAAAGCCATGATGTGAGAATCATAAAGTATGCCCTAATGGGGTGTTGGATATCATTCAGTTTTGAAAAATTAAAGTTGGCAGTATCACCATTTGACTTCAATAATTCTGAATTGTAGTGCTCTCCACACAAAAAAGGTATTGTAATAGTACAATAGGGACAGTATTCGGTATTACTACTTTGAATAGGACAAAAATGTTTTAATATAGAAATGCTTTGGCAATAACAAAATTACACAATGTACACAATGTACTTCTTTCTCATGCATTCACAAGTGCTATTGCATTTTATTGTCTAGGAATGATACAAAACATGTAATAAAATGACTGTTGTAACAGTGGGACTAGTGCTCCACTTACCCTTTCACTTTCTATCCATTGAGTATGTGGGGCAAGTGTTCCACCGTCACATCAACGATCGTAACGCATGTTGTGAAGATATGTCGTGAATGTATCAATTTTCTTTTATTTTCAAAATATTGAAACGTTATTGAGTTTTACAATTCGTCAACCATTGATTAATAATTGTGATCGGTTGATATGGATCTTAACAACGTAAATGGTTTATAAACAATGAAAGAATCGGTGAATTGGACATGATTTAGTGGTACAAGTCATTGCACTTCCTAAAGAGAACTAGTATTCAATTCTTATCCCCTTCCCCGTTCCTTGATTGAAAGAGCCAAATACTTTTCAGTAGTGGCGGTGTCCTTTGTAAATGACATGGCCAAATCGGTCGTAAAGCGGGGCACTCACACGTAAGAGCTATGAGCGTAAGACCATCTCGAGTGTCTTGTCCCGTGTCGATCTCCGGCATCATTTGCTCATATTTTCGCACAATTGTCTAGAGCTCGGCTTTAACACGAAGAAAGCTTGACCTTAGTGTGATGGAGCTCAACATCAAAACCTAAGAGCCCTACATCAGACAAAGGGTCTCTGCATAGGTCGCCCCCAGTATTCCCTACTGGGAGCACATTGTTGGTATTCCTATTCCCTGCCACTAGCCCACCTCTGACTTAGCATGCATTGTGTATAAGTCACACATCAGAATGACATAACTACTCTTACACACCGTCTACAATAGTTGGACCTTCGACCTCAATAAGTACACACTATATAAAGGGATCATCTCCCTCAATTGCCAGGTAACGTTACTTTAATACTCAGTCACTCTCATTTCATATCACATTTATCCACCTTATAGTCAAATCACTAACTTGAGCGTCAAAGAGTTTTCTCGGAGATATTACTCTGGGACCCCTAATGATTGCCTTGTTTTACAGGTACAGATGCAGTTCGGATCAATGGAAAAACATACATGAAGCTTATTCAACACCATCACCAAGCATATCATCTTGTACAATTTCAGATATTTTCAATTGGCACTAGAAGGTGGGACTGAAATATCACCTCTATTTTGAAATTGTGGCTAACGGACGATCACACCACCAAAATACAAGGGTCATAAAATTGTTGTAGATGCCTCATATCCTGAGAAAAATGCACAACCAGCGAATAATGTGAAACACACACAACTAACAAACGAAGCCGATGTGTGGAAAGACAACCAATTTGTCCAAGAAAATATTGATGTTCCTCCCAGTACTAACAAACAAGGGAAACTTCAGGTGTAAGATGCAAATGAGCCCTACCTGACATCACCCCATCGATGTTAGAATTGGCCAAACAACTGGTGGGAAACTGGCCAGAGTTGTTCATAGTGTTATTGGAGCAATTCAGACAAGGGCAAAGCCTAATGCATCCTGATCTTTGAAAAACACGAACACTAGAGGTTCTACCACCACTAGCACAATGAAAGGAGGTAGAAACTTATAGCACAATAGGAAGCCCACTTGCAAGGCCCCTAGTAGGTTTTATCTACCATGGGTTGAACCTCAACACTCTATGGAATGAAAACCAGGTTAAAATGAGACAATGGCAGGAATCCAGTACCGTTTCCTTTTTTATACAAAAATTAAGAATTTCCCGGTACCAAAGGGGTTTAAACTGCCAAAGTTGGATGCATACAACAGGCAAAAGACCTAGTGGATCATCTTCATCAGTATAACTAAAGCATGAGCCCATGATATGCGCCAGATGAAATGAGGTGCAAGGATTTCCCTGGATTCTTAATAGGGAAGGCAAATGAATGGTTTACGAGACCCCCATCACGATCCATGTATAGCTTCGAGGAGTTTGCTCAACAATTCATTGTGGCTTTCATCACATATAGGCCATTCCAGAGATAAAACAGTACCCGAGGGTTCGCAATCGGCTGAATATTTATTCGAGAAGGGCTTATTTGACCTAATTGTATCACGTCTGTAGCTCACTGATATTGCACATAGTCATTTAGCTATTGCAATTATTTTCCTGATAGTGGGTCACATGTACAGGACCAATTACACAACTCATCTCTTCACAATCAAGAAACTGATGAAAGAAACTAGGATAAGGACACTACTCATCTTCTCACATGCAGCAGTTTATTGACAAATCGAGGAAAGTGATAAGGATAGAGGTCCACGTGATGGTCACTTCATTCGTTGGAGGTCTTTAGGAGGGGCAATTATATGAAAAATCTTAATATCCACCTCTTTGGACCTCTAGCGAAATGCATGGACATTGTGTTCAAATATGTCAAGAGGAAAAAGCCATTTGCATGCAGCGAGAGTCAAGCTGATCAAAGAATATGGGCCACCGGTATGACCGGTACGGACAAGAAAATAGAAGGAAAGCTACGCACAACAAGGATTCATTTCGCCTTAAAATCAAACCTAGACTCAGATCTTTGTATTGCTAGAGATCATACGGATGATCAGGCCCCCACCTCAGATGAAGGGTCTAGAGGAAAAAATGGATAATTATTTTTTCTGATACCACAATGACATTGGTCATGATACAGAGGATTGCCGACATCTAAAAGAGAGATCGAAATTTTGATTGAAAAGGGAGTTAGAGGCCAGTAGGAAGGCCGAGCTAGAGATGATCGCCGGCAAGGACACAGACCGGATCATTGGCCACGAGACAGAGATAGGAGCAGGCAAGGCCAGACAATCAAAGAAAGGATAAGACCCTGAGTCCAGAGAGAAACAACAATGACTCCCACGTGTCCGGGGCCGTTCTTACCATATTTGGATGGCCTAACTTGACATCATCTAGATCGGGGGCACCTGTTGGAGGTCCGCCAAAAGATCCTAGCTGGGGGAAGTGTAGCTTTGCACCTAGCTAGATTTTAAAAGTTTTTGGTTTGATCAAAATACAACTTATCTTTCTACCGGAAGTTTT
This sequence comes from Gentiana macrophylla, assembly GCA_026214975.1. Lineage (NCBI taxonomy): Eukaryota > Viridiplantae > Streptophyta > Magnoliopsida > Gentianales > Gentianaceae > Gentiana > Gentiana macrophylla. The sequence goes on along the minus strand of CM047809.1, from coordinate 32,318,431 downwards.
AAATTTCACACTTTTACGCCTATCCCGGCATTTCTGGATGATGAGTTTTGTTCTAAAATATCACACCAATCCGACACCAAGAAAATCTGTTATACCTTACCAAGTGTCTCTTTTACACTGGATTAAATGCATGGTTAATCCAGTCAACCTCGTGTTTTCCCACGTGGGGTAATGCTTTTTGATCTTTGTCTTCTCCGCCCGGTTTTAAGAATATTTCAGCGGTGAAGATTATAGATGAAGACTACCTTCTTTAGTTGCTTGTTTATTTTTCTTTCTATTTAGAATTTTCCTTTTTGCGTCTATATATAATTTTTTAGAATTCGTGTCTGAACAAGTCGTTTTAACTCCTTGGTTTTCCTTGTCATTGGTTGTATGGAATAAAGTGGCTTAAATTGTTTTTGGATATTTTATATCTAATTACTGCCACATTATTTTATATCTTCAACTGACATGTTATTAACGGTTTCGTGGAGTTTCTGTTTGGTTTGCTTAAACAGGTTTTCACTTGCTTCTCCACGACGTGCTTAGATTACTCCGATATTCTGCATCTATTTGAGAGCCGTTTCCAGAGCTAAGTCTTTTTCTTAAATTCTCATTTTTATTTGTCATTGGGGACAATGACATGTTTAAGTGGGGGGTAGGAGACTTAGCTATGATATGTTATAATTGAAAATTGAATGAAACGGTGAAAAAATTGAAAAAATTGAATAAATGTCATATTATTTATCTCGTACCCTTAGAATTGTGAGTTCCTAGCTAAGAATTGAAAGGGAAGGAACCAAGTTGCATGAGTATGTGATCATTTTATACTTATGTGAATGTAAATTTAAGGATATTCATACCAGTCTTCGCAAGTAGTTATTTATTATTCGATTACTCAATCTTTGAATCGAATTTTACCGCGCAAATTGTAATAACTAAAGAAATTATGTGTACATTGCGTAGATGATTGGTTATGTAGACTTAGAGTCGATATTTATCTGCTGATGTATTCTTATCTTCTAGCCATCAAAGCGGAGTAATAAGCTTGAGAATAATCTGTGTTTTGACAAAGCGTTAAACACTGGGCTTGTAGTAACATTACCAAAGTAGCCTCGCGCTTGTGGTAATATTCATGTTATTGACCAATACGTGAAAGGGGATTCTTGCAATGCATAATTTACTTTTAAAGTAAGTTTCTCTCTTGAGATGTGTTAATGCTTGAAAATATGAAAATGTGAGAAAAAATTAAATTTTTAAGAGGCTTCGAGTATTTTTCTCGGTCTCCAAGTCCAAAAACCTTATGGATGACGCTCTTGCTTATTGCACCATGTCTTTACCCATTGCGAGGCTTAAGATGTGGGAATACTGATGTTGGTAGGTTGAGATTGCGAAGTTAGCATAAACTTTAATCTTGCCACGAATAGATAAAATCTAAATGCACATGCACACATCACTTCGATTCATAGCGAGTAGTGAATAATGGATACCTTATGAGCATAGATGGTATGGGTTGACTCGAGTTTCTTGTGTAAGTATGATTTGACCATGGGAAATGTTGACTTGGGAAATGACTTATTGATGCTTTGTTCGGGACGATCAAAGTCTAAGTGGGGGGTAGTTGATGACGGTCAAATTATACCCGTAAAAGTCATCAACGTTGACCTTAAATCGAGGTTAATAATATATATTTTATATTAAATCACATGTTTATATTTATTATTTAATGTTATGTGATTTATAAGATATAATTTGGTATTTATCCATTTTTATTATATAATTTGGTATTTATCTGTTTTTATTTATATTTTGGTATTTATCCGTTTTTATTATTTTAATATTTACTTTGGGATAAATATCTATTTTTATAGATTAAGATAATTTTTGGAGGATAAATATAAATGGAAGAATTAAATCTCAAGATAAATCCAAGATGCATTGAAGATAAATATCGGATAAGCACGAAAAGAGGAGTAAAGCATGACAAAAACCGGCAAACCAATCAAAGAGTGGCGCCGACTTTGGAGGACACGCATGAAAGAAGGGGGCGCATTTTTATTTTTTATTTTGAGATCGGCCGAGAGTTATCTCTTATTTATTTTGACATTTTGAAGTATATCTCTTAATTAGCTTGAACCCCTATAAATAAAGGCATGTTATACACGCCATAAACAACTTTCACATACACAATACACCTTAGACACTTCTCTTGAATTATAATAAAGTTCTCAGTTTTTCTTAGAGCAGTTTTTATGCAAGTACTGCAATAATGTAAGTTCTTGTATTTATTTGTTCTTAGTTCTTTTTAATTCAGCCCCCAATTATTGTTTATTGTTTGAGGTTGCTCGTTCTTCACCGAACGATGTAGATCTAAGGATACGATATGAGGCAGTGGGGATTCCTTGTCTATAAGGATCCACACGCCCAGATCTGTTATCCGGTGACCTATAGATGACTTTGGTATGATCGACAACCGTGTTTTTAGTAGATCTATATAATTTCTTTATGAGTCTCTATGTTATCCGTTACGTATGTAGAAACGCTAAGATTTAGGTTTTCGCCGCGTCAATCTAGCCACGTCTTTATGGTGTGATTGTGCACCTAGAATTTCTTATCTTAGTAGGTATGGCTACGGCTACGTTGCTCGTCTGTTTTAATTAGCGTATTATTAGGAAATACCAATATAGGGCTCCTAGGTCGGCTCATGAATTGATCTTCCGGGACTTTCAAATGAGATCTAGATCTGCTCAGATTAGGGAATTGTGCACACCTAGTTATACGTAAATCGTAGATTAACATAAGACCGTGCAGGTAATTGTTAATGGGACAGAGAATGATGCGATCGCTTAGGAAGTACGCCTGAACAAAGGAATGTTGCCTAGGTGAGGAATACGGTCAATATCGGCATCCCTAGTTTTGTAAGCGTGCGAGTCATATGAGATGGAGGCCTAAAAAGCGAAGTCACGTGATGTAGCATAGTGATCTAGATGGCCTACCTGGAGCTAGATCTAGTTTAGGGGATGACTCCCGTAGCCAATATAAAAGAAATACGAATCGGATTAATAGTTGTCGAGTATCGCTTAATTATATAGAATCTCTAGATCCAAACGATGACATAATAATTGGGGAGGTTAATTACGTGTCTTTATTTGTGTTGTGTCGAGTCGTGTCGTTTATCTTTTCTTGTCTCTTGTTGGTCATAGACCGCCTTTGTGTCCTTGACATGAATAATTAATTGTTTGTATATAAATGACCCACAATTGGTTCCCTATGGGATCGACCTTGATTCGCTATAGCCATACTACGATGGACCTAGTCCTCTTGCTAGTATTGGTTTATGGTGGTCAAGTATTTTATTATCACTTGATCTACATCATCAGTAAGTATCCTATATCAAAATGTCTTATAGGCGCTATAACTTAAAGCGAGAAACCTCATGTTGTTAGCATCTCCGATCTTTGGTTTCATGGGGTCTCTGGTACAGCCCCAGGGTATGATTCGTTTAGAAATAATCTTTGGTAAAGGGAAGACGAGCATGGTTCTTCCGGTCAACTATGTGGTCAAAAGGATTTCAGCATACAATGTCATTTTATGGAGGCCTGCGATCATTGATCATAGGGGAATCATCTCTTCTACACACGACACTATGATGTTTCCCACTACGGGTGGGACGGCCGAGCTTAAGAGGGTATAGAGGCAAGCAAGAGATATTATACCTCTTTAGTCAAATAAAAATGACATGAGTAAATCAAGAAATCATGCTAGGTCTTTCTTGTTTAGTGCAAATGTTTTTGAAGAGAGTTTGAGAATGTGATAAACACAAGAGTAAACTTCAACTTAGTTTATTCATTGAGTAAAAGATGTATAAATAGATACAATTGAGATAGAGAGACTAGCTAGCTAGCTTGGGCCACTTTGAGTATGTAGATGTGGGCGGCAAGCATGCAAAAGTAAAAAGTAAAAGTTATGTCTATGACATAAAGTAAACTAGAGTTTGACATATTAATTGTTTATATGACTCACAATTAATATGTCTTTTACAATTAATTTTACAATTAAATAAGATGTACAAAATATTATGCACGAAATCCTGAGGCTCAGCAATCTGCTGAGCACCCTGCTGAAGCCTCAGCAGACTGAGTCTGCTGAGTAATATTTCCACACCCCCCCTCAAACTGGGTTGTATATGTTGATGCAGCCAAGTTTGCTACTTAGTCTGCTGAACATAAGAGGTGGAATAGCCTTAGTAAGAATATCAGCATTCTGATCTGCTGAGGGAACATACTGGAGTTGAATAATCTTGGCATCAATCTTCTCCTTCAGAAAGTGTCTGTCAATGTCCACATGCTTGGTTTTATCATGATGGACTGGATCTTCTGCCATGCATAAGGTGAATTATTATCACAACAGAGTGTGATAGGGTGATGATCTGATTCTTTGAAGTTCGATCGACAGACTTTTTAGCCATAGAGCTTCACAAATGCCAAGTACAAGTGCCCTTAGTTCGACCTTTCAAGCTTCTTGACCACGATGGTTTGTTTCTTGCTCCTCCAAGTAACCAGGTTCCCCATATATATGAGCAATAGCCTGTGGTAGACCTCCTGTCAATGTGACATCCAAATGATCAAGCATCGGTGTAGACGCTGATTGATCTATCGGTAGACTTGGTGAAGTGCGTGGCCTTGGCCAGAGTGGATTTTAAATACCTCAAGATCCTATTCATTTGCATCCCAATGTTGCTCAAGAGGGCAATGCATGAATTGACTGACCAGATCGACCCCATATGCAATATCAGTCTTGTGTGAGAAAGGTATATGAGTTTGCCTACAAGCCTTTGATATTGTTCTTTCCTCGACAAAGAATGTCACCATGCGATGAGGGTATGACTGGGTCTCACTGGAATACAAAGAGTTTGCATCCCAAATGCCGCTTTCCTTCAATGAGGTCCAGGACATACTTCCTTTGGGAGCCGAAATGCCATTGGTGGTTCTAGCTACTTCCATACCAAGAAAGTACTTGAGGTAGCCCAGATCTTTAACTTGGAACACCTTTGCCAGTAGAGTCTTTAAGTTCTGGATCTCAGTAGAGTCATCTCCAGTAAGGATGATATCATCCACATATACAATTAGAATGGACCTCCTCCTGGTTGGTTGTCTTGACAAACATGGTGTGATCTGTGAGTTGCATTGATGATATCCAGCAGCTTTAACCACGGTGAGTGAGTTTTCCAAACCATGCCCTTGGTGATTGCTTGAGCCATATAGAGATTTCCTCGGTTGCACACCTTGCTTTGAGTATGAGGATTGATAAAACCAGGGGTGCAGTCATATAAACCTCCTCAAATGAGGTCCCCATTTAGAAAGGCATTTTGATGTCCAATTGGTGAAGAGGCCGATCAAGTTGGACACTAGGAAATCGATACCACTGACAAGGTGTTGAGCTTTGCTACTTTGGTGCAAAAGTTTCCTTATAGTCAATGCCATAAGTTTGAGTGAATCCCTTGCTACCAATCGGCTTTATACTTGTCAATTTTACCATCAAAGATTGTATTTGATAGTGAATAACCATCTCGCAGCTAATCTGCTTTTCTTGCCTTTGGGAAGAGTTGTGAGGTCCCAAGTATGATTATCCAAGAGAGCGATCATCTCTGTTTTAACAAAGCACTTTCCACTTATCATTTTGAAGGGCCTCCTGAATATTTCTAGGGATAGAGTGAGAGTCCAGTCTCCTGTGTAAACATGGCAAAGACAGGAGACAAGCGATCATAAGATAAATAAGTATGAATAGAATGATCGGTGCATGATCTTTTCCTTTCCTTAGAGCAATAGGTCCGTCATCTACTTGATGACTGGCGAGAGACAAGATGGTGAGGGGTCCAGCACTGCAGTTCGATGAGTTCTTGAGGTTCTGTTCGGCGAGCTCTGGGTCGGCAGACTGGTCGCCAGACTGCCGAGGAGTCGATGTGTGAGTATCCGCAGGATGTTTGAAGATTATGAGTCTGCCGAGGGTTAATGGTTTGCCGAGGAACGGACTTAGTTCAATCTCAATCAGTTTCCATCGATGACTCGCTCAAGAGGGTTTGTTTGTAATATGAAGTCCTTTCAAAGAATTTCACATCCATAGAATTGTAAAATTTCTTTTCAATAGGAGAGTAACACTTGTAACCTTTCTGTCTGTGCATATCCAAGGAAAATGCACTTATGAGCTTTAGGATCAAGTTTACTACATGTTGAGCATGGATATAAACAAACACAAGTACAACCAAAGATCTTTGGAGGCAATTGGGTAATAAGATGAGAAGCGAGGAGTGTGTGGTCGGCAGGTTTTGGAGAGGAGTTTTGAAACCTAATACTCTGCTGGAAGTCTGTTGATTAAATATGTAGCATCAATATAGCTTCACCCCACATGTATTTAGGAACATGTGTAGTGAACATGATTGATCTGGCCATTTCCAAGCAGATGTCTCGTTCTTTCTTTCAAAGAACCCCATTCTGCTTTGGTGTTTCCACACAACTACTGATATGAACAATTCCTCTGTTTGTCAAGAAGTTACTGAGGTTAGACTCATAGTATTCCAGAGCATTATCAGTCTTTAAGATCTTGATCTTAGTATCAAATTGGGTGGAGACCATGTGATAAAATTCTTGGAAGATAGGTCCAACTTCAGATTTGTCTTTCATTAAGAACAGCCAAGTGTTTCTGGTATGATCATCAATGAAGGTTACAAACCACCTTTTTCTGTTATACTTTTCACTCTTGAGGTCCCCATACATCACTGTGAATTAGGGTGAAAGGGAAGAGGGCAAGTGAGGTAACTTAGCATATACTGATTTGGTGAGTTTAGCAAATTGACAAATATCACATTGAAGATCATTAAGATTACATCCTTTAAACAATTCAGGATTAAAGACTTTAAATAACCAAAACTTGGATGTCCTAGTCTATAATGCCATAACATGATATTGTCTAGGTTTTGAGTGCAGTGGCTGAGGCGGTTCTGTCTTCGATCTTACATCTTCAAAGCAGGTTGATCACAAAACACTTGATCTGACGGGTTTAGCTTGCCCAATCACTTCCTGAGAAGAAAGATCCTGGAATGTACACTGATTCTTATTAAAAACAACAGTCCAATTCAGATCTTTAGTGAGTTTACTGACAGATATAAGGTTACAGTCTAACTTTGGAACAAACAGGACATTCTCAGATATATCGATTAGTAAGTTTAACCTTCCCAACACCTTTTGCATAAGCAAACCATCAATCCATCGCTTAGTTTAATTCTGCGAATTTGGTTGCATGGCATATATTGGGTAATAAGGTTTTATTACGATTATATGGGAAGAAGCCCCAGAATCAACAATCCAAGTCTCATTACTAAGAGGTGAGTAAAATATACCTGTTTTAGAATGAGTGGCCATTTCAGTAGGGGAGCTACCTTCCTGATGCTGAGCAATAAAGGCTCTAAAGGCAGCAAACTGAGCATTCAGCTTACTGTCATTTTCCTCTTCACTGATAAGTTTGCCTTGACTTTCCTGGTTGGTTTTGAGGTTTTAGAGGGGTAGGTTTGCCATGTAGCTTCCAACAATTGTCCTTGGTGTGATTTGTGCGTTTGCGGTGATCACGAACGACTTTCCAAATTTCTCGGTGAGGCTTCTGTAAGTCTCATTAACCTTCAAAGAGGCGGTACCTTTCATGTAGGGTTGTCGGCAGGGGTTCAAAGACATCACTTTCCTCCTTGCTTTCCTCATGTTTGACCTCGGCAAACATGGATTTGAGATTTGGAAGAGGTTTAGTAGCAAGAATTCTACCTCGACATCATCAAGAGTAGGATTCATCCAAAGAAGGAATTTGAATACTCTCTTTTCTCGATAATGTCTTTAAAGAGTGCGACATCTTTAACATCATTCCAGTGGTGAGTTTCCAACATATCTAGGTGTTGCCATGCCTTAGATAGTTGATTAAAGTATTGAGTTACGCACATATCCCCTTGTCTCAATTTTGAATCTGAGCTTGAGTTCATAGACTTGAGATGTATTGTCCTTTTTTGAGTAAAGGTCTCGGCATTGTCCCATTTCCTTAGCGATGTCATACATCATGAAGTTCTCATCGATCTCTTTTGTCATAGACCTCGTGAGGATGGTCATGACTTGGTTATTTTCTGTGTCCCATGCTTCAAACTTGGGGTCGGTTTAGAGGCGGAGTTTGGAACCAGCATGATATCCCATCTTGCCCTGGCCGGAGATATACATTTTCATAGACCTTGACCATAGCAAGTAGTTGTTACCATCAAGTTTATGATTTGTAAAAGAAGAGTGTTCGATTATCCCGATCTGTGAGAGGCAAATGAGTCTCAAGAAGATGAAACTTCGGATAATATTGACATTTTCCTGAAAAAGAACTGAGTTTTGCAGCGGATTTTAGAACTCAGTAAGTCTCTGATACCATGAAGAGAGTTTGAGAATGTGATAAACACAAGAGTAAACTTCAACTTAGTTTATTCATTGAGTAAAAAGATGTATAAATAGATACAATTGAGATAGAGAGACTAGCTAGCTAGCTTGGGCGGCCACTTGAGTATGTAGATGTGGGCGGCAAGCATGCAAAAGTAAAAAGTAAAAGTTATGTCTATGACATAAAGTAAACTAGAGTTTGACATATTAATTGTTTATATGACTCACAATTAATATGTCTTTTACAATTAATTTTACAATTAAATAAGATGTACAAAATATTATGCACGAAATCCTGAGGCTCAGCAATCTGCTGAGCACCCTGCTGAAGCCTCAGCAGACTGAGTCTGCTGAGTAATATTTCCACAGTTTTGTTAACCAAATATTCGGGATGAATATATTCTCCACTAGAAGATTTTTTTTCTTCATCACTACAACCCAACTGAAAAAACGCATTCATAATTTACCCATGTGATGAAATCAACAATAAATCAAGGAATGAATTACACAGGAAATCAAGGACGGATATAATGCAAGAACGTTGGAAATAAAATAAAGGATCAAGGATTACACAAATCGGGGAGAATTAAATCAGGAAGAAATCAAGGAAATAATTCATCAACATTTAATAGCCAATGGACTATAAAAATCGAAATGCAAGGGAATCAAGGCTATAAATAGAAGGTTCTGACAGAAGGAAAACATAGAACAAGAACACGAATTTTATAAGTGCTAAAACGTTGTCAAAAAGCCTTCTACTCTTGATCTTCAAAGATATATCTTGAAACCAAGGTTCAGAATTTATAAGGACTTAATTTATCAACTCTAAACTTAGGCTTTGTGAATTATTGATTCACTCTTCTTGATCTCATTCAGAGATTTCCCAATCAGTTAAGGAGCATTTGTTGCTTTGAATGACTGAAGCAATTGAAGTAGATTCGTCAGTCAAGGAATGTGAAGTGTGTGATAGTTGTTGAAAGGTTCATCCGAATGAACAATGTGTGGAGTGGAACTGCAGAAGCAATTCTAAATTGCCAATGAGTGGTCACTCAAGATAGTGAAGCAATTTGTTTGTGAAGGATTGTTGTACTATTGTACCTGTTACAGTATAGAGGCTGAAAGGAATGCTGAGTGCAGTTAGCTGGTACACTCTACTGATTGTATGAAGACACAACAGCATGTTGACAGTATAACACAGTAGCAAGCTGATAGTATGACACAGCAGCCTGCTGAGCAATCTAGTGCAGCATGATGTAGAAAGCGGTTATTCAGTTATAGTTTGTTGTAACCGCTTGTAACATACTTCTACCTGATTCATGAAGTGTATAAAGTTAATACCCCATGATCAGCCACATTGTAATCCAACTTGTAATTTGTAGTTCATCAATAATAATTCCGCATTTTACTTTCAGTTTATAATTCTATAAACTTCATCATGGTATCAGAGCAGAAATTTGAGAATTTCTGAATGTTTTCCTGTGTTTCCCTTAATCTTTGAAGAATCTTGAGAGTGTTCTTCATCTTCTTTGTGATTTCAGTTTCTTGGGAGTAAACTGCGATCGTTTTTTCCTGAGTTTTGTGATCATTTCTTGATCATTTTACCACTTTCATTATTGATTTGTGACAAATTCTAGAGTTCTTGGTAGCTATGGCAGCAAAGAAACAAGAAATAAGTCCTTACAGTCCATTTTATGTTCATCCTAATGAGAATCCGTCTCTGGTTCTTGTTCATCCATTGATGAATGGCAACAACTATAATCCATGGAAAATGTCTATGGATATGGTGTTGATTACCAAGAATACAATTGGCTTCGTAGACGGCACAATCAAAAGGCTAGAAGCAGATTCAACAGATATCCATGCATGGAGACAATGTGATACAATGGTGAGATCATGGATCTTGAATTATGTAGTGAACACCATTGCCCAGAGTTTGATGTATTTCAAGAGTGCACATGCAGTTTGGAAGAATCTTGCAGCTAGATTTTCTAATGTTGATGCCTTGAGGCTTTCAGATCTTCTTGAAGAGATGCATCTGTTGAAGCAATGTACTGATTCTGTCAATCAGTATTTCACAAAATTGATGGTTCTGTGGGAAGAAATCAAGACATCAGGACTTTGTCAGTTTGTTCTTGTGATCCTCAAAGTCACTACAATGCAATCAATCAACACACTAATGGATCGTATGTTGGGTGAACATGTTATGAAATTCCTCAAAGGTTTAAAGGATGATTTTGAGCCAATGGTTTCACAAGCATTGTTGAGGGTGCCTTTCCCGGAAATTCATTATTCCTTTGCAATGGTCATTAAATTTGAAAGACAGAAGTTATATGTAGCTAATAGGGCCAAGAATCAAGATTCCATGGTTCTCTGTCTCAGAAAAGTGGACAAGGGCAAAATCAAACAATTAGCAGACCTAAATCTGGATCTACTGCAACTCCTAAACCTAAGAATCTCAAGAAGGTTCAATGTAGTTTTTGTGGATTCAATGGTCATACTGAAGAGACTGTTACAAGAAACATGGTTATCCTACTGGTTTCAAGTCAAAAAGGGCTAATTTGGTAGAGAAAGAACAATCAGTAGAAGAAGATCAGGCCCATGCTGGACCAAGGTTTCTAAATCTTACTGCACAACAACTTGACAAGTTGATGGCTCTGCTGAGTTCTGATCCTCCTAGACATGCAGGATTTGCCATTGGACAACCTGTTGCGATTGTTACACACTACCCACCTACAACATGGACAAGCGATTTGAATTTAGTAAGATATATACAATGGATATTGGAATATGGTGCCACAGATCATATTGTAGTATCATTAGATCTGTTAAGTAATCCAAAACCTCCATCTTGTATAAAAATTGGATTACCTAATGGAAATAATGTTTATGTCAAGTAAAGGTCAACCCTCAATTGTCCTACATGATGCTTTTTGCATTCCTGGTTTTAAATATAACCTTTTATCTTTACCCTCTTTTACTAACCATACAAAAGGTACAGCTATCTTTTCTGCTAACAAGTGTATTTTGCAAGACAGGAACAAGAAAGTGACTGGTTCAGCTGAGTTACATAGAGGACTCTATGTCATAGATCAACCAATAAGGCTTTTTGTTGCTAATGTTGTAGAAAATCTTACATTATATGATAGATTAGATGATTCTCTTTTATGGCATTACAGACTAGGACACTTTCCAGATAAGAGACTGCAAGTTATTAGTTCACAGTCAACTGATGTCAAATTTTCAATCATGATCTTTGTTATGTTTTCCCTATGGCGAAATTAAAGAAAAAACCATTTCCATTAAGTACAACTGATGTAAATTCTATTTTTGATCTTGTTTACATGGATATTGGGGTACTTTGAGACAGCATACTGTGAATGGACAACAATATTTTCTCATGATTTGTAGATGATTTTCTAGATTTACTTGGGTTTTTTTTATGAGGCACAAATCTGAAGCTTCTGACCTTTTTAAATCTTTTGTTAAATTTGTATCTACACATTTCACAAAGTTATCAAAGTTATCGGATCTGATAATGGAGTTGAGTTCCAGCTCACTGATTTTTATGCTCAGCAGGGCATCATACATCAGACATCTTCGGTCAGCACACCTGAACAAAATGGTATTCTTTGAAGGAAACATCGAAGATCTCATTGAATGTTGATAGAGGACTGAGGTTCCAGAGTAATTTACCTATTGAATATTGAGGTTCCTTTCTTTTACATGCTGTAAAATAAGTCAATGATGCACCTACACCACTGCTGAAGGAAAGCACCCCACATGAGGTGCTTTATGGCACTAAACCAGACTATTCTGTGTTTAAGGTTTTAGGTTGCTTAGTTTTCTCTTGCACACTTCAGCAGTACATGACAAAATTTGACTCAAGATGTGGGACTTGTGTCTATCTTCGGAATTCAAATACATCCAAGGGTGCTATTCTTTTAGACATTAACAACAAAGATATCTTTGTTGCTAGAAATACTCAATTCCATGAGACTTATTTTCCTCTATTTCAACAGGTATTGGGAAAGACTAGATATCTTGCTGACATGCCCGTTCTTTTACCAGTAATGGACTTTTTTGATGATCTGCTGAATGAGTCAGCAGACCACTAGACACAAGATCAGCTGCAGCTAAGGCATCTAATGAAGATCATGCACCATTTAGTTGGATACCTGAACCCACACAATTAAGAAGGTCCACAAGAACAAGGAAATCACCAACCTTATATCAAGGAGGTGCTCATACTGTTCAGCAGACCCCACACCTGCTGAGTGAAGTATTAGCTTGGACGATCTCTCAGCAGATTATGCCAGATTCATTAATGCTATTGATGCCATTAAAGAGCCTAAGACTTACAATCAAGACATCAAGCATGATGAATGAAAATAAGTAATGCAAAAAGAGATTGATGCTCTATAAAAGACTCATACATGGGAGATAGTTGATCCGCCTGCACAAGAAAACCCAATGGGTGCAAATGGGTATACAGAATCAAATACAAGCCTGATGGTTCAGTAGAGATATATAAAGCTAGACTAGTAGCAATGTTACAGTATAGAGGCTGAAGGGAATGTTGAGTGCAGTCAGCTGATACACTCTGCTGATTGTATGAAGACACAATGACCTCTTGACAATGATGACACAAAGACTGTTGAGCAATCTAGTGCAGCATGATGTAGAAAGCGGTTATTCAGTTATAATTTGTTGTAACCGCTTGTAACTCACTTCTAACTGATTCATGAGGTGTATGAAGTTTTAAATACCCCATGATCAGCCACATTGTAATCCAACTTGTAATTTTTAGTTCATCAATAATAATTCCGCATTTTACTTTCAGTTTATAAATCTATAAACTTCATTAGTACCGGTGTCTCTACAATAGTGAATTCCTCTAATCATCATATGAGAAGAAAGGATTAGGGGATTGGACCACCCTGAACCTCTATAAACATTGCGTTCATTTCCTTTACGCATTTACTTACAGTCTTTACTTTTAGTATATTTAATTATGTGTGTGTGCACACATTCTTTGAAAGAAGTAATTTAGAAAGGCAATTTCCGCTGCATAACTTTTAAAAAGAATATAACAACTTTGTGATCAAGGTCATTCCCCCCTCTGACCCTTTATATGCCTTTCTCTAGGACCAACAACATTGATTTCTTAGAAGATTTATTCTTCCTTAACTAAGATGTATCATTCAAACAAGATGAAACCCCAACATTCTGAAAGATATACATACTTAGAATTTGAAAATAAATTCATACACTTACATAGGACTTGAAAAACATGCAGAATACTGGATATACTTGATATAACTTGCAGATAGGCTTCAGAATTTTGAGAGAATTGGGAGGTTTGAGAGTGGAGGGAATGAATGAGTGAAAGTATGTGAAAAACGAACGAAATGGAAGGTTGAGGTCATATTAAGGTTGCAGAACCGAACGAATTCCTGAAAATTACTAAACTTACAACTGATGGAATGTGATGTCTGAAGGGTATTGACTTTTGGGTTCAAAATCCACCGGTATGCATGTGGGAAAGCCACCGGTACACCTGTGGCTACAACATTTTTTAAAATTATATCTTATTATAATGTAACATGAATTTGATATGACGTAAGGCTCGAAATTGAACTCGGGGTATTACACAAAACTATTTACAAACCTCCTCATCGAACTGGTTTGACGGTCCTATGAGAATTTCTAGAAGAACTTCCTCCTGGATATTGCCTTACGAAAAAATGTTAATAAACTATTGATGTGTCTCGATTTTAGTGTAAACGATCCGAGTCGAATCAAACATTACTTATCAAGTCGGACAACCTCATAAAAAATTGATGCTCGAACTCAACTCAAGTTCATTCAAGCTTGAAAAAAATTGCTCAAGATCTATTTGATTTAGTGTTAATTATTCTCGAGTTTGGTTGTTAACCTTGACGAAATACTTGGTTCAACCGAGTTCAATAAAATCATATTTGAACAAAAAAAATTACGAGTCGAGCGTTGGATATTGTAACGCCCCCAGACTTAATAGCACTAAAACTATAAATGGTCCGGTCAACTGCTTAGACCGCCATCCTCGCTTAGTCTAAAAGGTCTAACTCGAGTTGACAAGACATTTATGTCTCACACTTATATGGGGGTGAGCATTCTACTACTTTACCGATGTGGGACTTTACATTCCCCCTTATAAGGGACTGCCGTTCTCGCCAAGACGGCCAAGATCGTTCTCGGATTTTCCTACCAGAGGTAACTAGAGGTCACCTTTACACCGTCTTCTTGTGCGGTGCAAAGGTATAGTTCCGTCGATAGTCGGCTCGTACCGATTCTCAGAATGCCCCTGCACTTCGGGCCTGGTAGTGCTACTTGTGTCATAAATGGTCTGGTCAACTGCTTAGACCGCCGTCCTCGCTCGGTCTAAAAGGGCTAACCCGAGTTTACAACAGTTTTATGTCTCACACTTATATGGGGGTGAGCATTCTACTACTTTACCGATGTGGGACTTTACAGATATGAACACCTCAACTCATTTACATCCTCATAATAGTAATATACATCTTAAATAGTTTACGATCACCGATGTTGGTTCATACTAACTACTCTCTCTCTCTGTCCTTCAAGATAGGGGCTTATGAGATTCACACACAATTTAAGAAATTAATAAACGAGTTGTCTTTTAAAATTTAAAGATAAAACATTGTATTCCTTCCGTTTTTTAACTGTCACATAGAGAAGAATCACACAGATTAAGAAAAGTAATTAATATGTCTGAAATAGAGTAAACAATGAGTAAGTTGTCATTTGATTTTTTGAATATATACACGTCCAATAAATGTGATTATCTCTTGTTAATTTGAGTACTGTATTGAGAATGTTTATATGCATGAGTAATAGTGTTGCAAATCAACTTTTTGAGTTGTTAGCTTTGGGAAATATTTTCTTTTAATGGAGATGTAAATAACTTGTTCATAATGACAGTTAAATAAAAATAAAGTAATTTTTTTAAAAGTGAAACTCAAAAAAACGGAGTATTTTTTTTGTGGGTGACTTATATTATTGCATTGTTTAATGTGAAAGTAAAAACTATGTATTTATTACATAGTTAGACTCTGCAGGTACGACCATGGCCGAACTCCAGATTAGTCAGACCCGTGTGTTCCGGATACCGAAGGTTTAAAAAAAAAAAAAACTATGTATTTAATACTGAATTAAGGTGGTAGAAAATCATATATTATAAGACAAAACCAAAAAAACTAAAATATCCTATATTACGGGATGAACATAATATAGAACAATTTTTATGACGTAAAAGCCCATTTAAGATATACTAATCTTCTCAACAAAAAAAAAATATACTACCTCCGTCCCATAAAAAAATATCCATTTTTTATGGGGCACGCAGATTAAGAAAGTTAATTAATGTGTTTTTTTTGTAGCAAATGGACACATATACCCTTAGTATGGATAGTATAAATGTGTATTGAAATCAAATGCATTTATTATAGGAAATATCTTTTCACATCAATTTTTATCTTATCACACATAAATTTATTTCCAATTTCGCCCTTACTTTTTTTATTTTACGCGCGTTCATTCTGACCAAAGTTTGGTCAAAATGTGACACACTATCCATACTGAAATATGGTCGAGAATATACGTGTTGAGAAATCACACCTGGTTGATTCTCGACCATCTTTTTAAATAGAATGTTTGAAGTTTTCCAAACTCATATATAGTCGAGCGTCATTCTCGACCAATATTGAGTCGAATACTCTACACATTCAAACTAATTAGTCGTGATAACAACAACAATATAAGAAGACTACTATCGATTCGATCGAATTTCAGATGAATATTAAACATAAATTGTAAGTATTAATAAAGACGAAAAGAAAAAAAAAAAAAATCGATACCAAGAAAAGCAATATCTATAAATAGAGACATTATTTTTGGGGATATTTTCCGTTTACCACCACTTTCTGAACAAATCATGAGAATCACCACCCAATGAAAAAATACCAATTTTGATTCGCGATTTTCTCCCGCTTTTTTCACCTTTGTGCACGATCTTAAGGGACACCCTTCCCTATTGGGTTCCTCTTCCCAATTGGGTTTAGTTTGGTTCAAAAACACCTAAAACGCGAAAATGGGAGTGGTATTTAAGAGAGAAGTGGTAGTGCACAAATCTACTCTAAGCGTAAGAAGTGGTAGATCGGCAAAGCTCCCCATTATTTTGTATTCAACCACACATATACGTACTGGTACACTTTAAGCCTTTCCCCACAAAATTAAAAGGCTTTATTGTTAAAAAGGATAAAATAAGAGTGGAAATGTATAAAAAAATAAAATCTTTTATTTTATCGCGAAAAGAATGACCAAATAAATGAAATAATGGATTCCATCAGTAAATATCTATAAATAGAGACATTATTTTGTATTCAACCACACATGATTTTTTTTCCACCGTCCTTAATCCTATTTTTTAACTTTTTTTTTTTTTTTTTTTTTTTTTTTTTTTTTTCATTTATTACCACTCTCCCAAATTAAAATAAGGCAAGAGAGAGTTTGGAATCATCATTCTCCACCCTCTTTCATTTTTTTCCCTTTCTGAAAGCTCCACTCTCTTTTCACCTCTTTTCATAGCTGTGGCTCTCTTTTCACCTCTTTTCATTGCATTACTTTTGCCTCCATCTTCTCATTCACACAAATATATATATATCTATACACTTCCTTGCTGGCCGGTAGATTATTCAGTTCATCCGATCCTTTTTTCTTATTGAAAGTCTATTTTTTCTGTTCGGATTCAGAGAAATTAAAGTTCGGTTTTGTTTGATTTTTAGATTTGAAGAGGAAAAAGTATGGATAGTAGAACAAGTGTTTGTGAAAATGACCAAGAGAGAAAAGTACAGAAAAGTTATTTTGATGTTCTTGGGCTTTGTTGCTCATCTGAAGTGATACTAGTGGAAAAGTTACTAAAGAATCTGGAAGGGGTTAAGGATGTGCAGGTGATTATTACAACAAAAACAGTTATTGTTCTGCATGATACCCTCTTGGTTTCTGACTTCCAGATCGGTATGTCAACTTTGTTCTTTCTAATTTCTTTTTCTCGTTTAATTCTGAGTGATTATTATTATTATAGTGTTTTTGTAAGTTAAAAAAAAAAAAACATTTGTTTTTGTTATGGATTATTTAGGTGTTATATATATATATATATATATATATATATATAACCTTGTCCCATTTATTGGACAAAGTAAGGAGTCGTTGCCACATTGACTCACCCTGACGAAGGACTATGATAAAAAAAAGATGGGCCAAAATAAAAAAAATGTATTTTTGTTATTGATTTTTTTTTTTTTTTTTTTTTTTTTGAGGGGTAAGTATTTTTGTTATTGTTAATTTATTATTGTTAATCTGCAAATGTATTACCAGAATTCGAACTCCACGAATAGGGGGAATTCTGGTGTAGTCATTCTATTTGTAGTGAACTTGACACATTAACTAATTTAGACTACACAGTTTAAATTCAATTTAAAAACAGATGATCAATCATGCCACATCACACACCTCCATGTATGAAGGGTGTAGGCAAGTATTTCCTCACGAATAGGGGCAGGGATGGATTTATGTTAAGAAAGGTGGGTCATGTGATCCGATTTAGTTTCACGAAATTATTTTTTTAAGTATTAAACAATATAGTTTTGTTGTTAGACGTGTTTGTAGTTAATATAGTACTTCAAAACTTTAGTGATACCATTAATTGAAACAAATTTCTTGATAAAAAAAATATATAATTTTACACATTTTTTCGGGATCCGTCCAGAATAGGGGTACTACTATTAATTTATTACCTAGTTGTACATTATAACAACCTTGTCTTTAGCTTCATGTGTTACGTCAATATGAAACTGATGCTCGTAGTGGTGGCCAAATAAAACCGAAACGGACGGCTAGAACCGGAACCAACGGTTTGTGTAACAGGTGGTTTGGATAATCGGCGGTTAGGGTGACCGGCGGTTTGACAGTTATGAGGCAGTTAGGGTGTATTGGTAACCGGAACCGGACCGGAAACCGTAGGTTCAACCGGCCCGGTCGGAACCGGACCGGCTCCAACGGCTACAATACGGCTGGTTTTTTTTCTTTTTTCAAACACTTATCCTATGAATCCTACCCCATTTCATTTCCAATTTCTTACACCACTCTCCTCTCAATTCTTACATTAAGAAACTATAAAATACTATAAAAACCTATAATAAAAAAACTATAAAAAAAAAACTACGGAAGACTTAAAAAAAAAAAAAAAAGAACTACGTTCGCTTTGATATTTTATATGTATCGTCCTCCGATAAGCGTGCATTACGATTATTACATATAAAAGATACGTAAAGAATAATTTCCTGATGTCGTTGAAAAAATAACATAATTTACATATAAAAAAATAACACAACATTAATTTTATATTTAAAACCGAATAAAATCTATTTATAAAAAAATATATATTACATTCTCTTTGGTAATTGTAGTGAAAAGAATAGTAATTTGTTATTGTAGTTAAAAAATAAGTATTATATAAAAATGTAAAAAAAAAAATTGTTAATAATTTTTAAAACCATATTCTGAACCGTAATCTGAACCGAAAGGAAACCATATTGAACCGTTAACCGCCGGTTTACAGACTACCCGAAAAAAAAAACCGACGGTTCCAGTTAAGGTTCGTTCTGGTTAGAGCATTTGGCCACCACTAGATGTATGTCCACAAATAGAAAAATTCTGCTGCAGGCCAGGAAAAAATTGAATATAACGCCGAA
The DNA here is from genome assembly GCA_026214975.1 of Gentiana macrophylla. Taxonomy (NCBI): domain Eukaryota; kingdom Viridiplantae; phylum Streptophyta; class Magnoliopsida; order Gentianales; family Gentianaceae; genus Gentiana; species Gentiana macrophylla. Next base: position 32,299,191 of record CM047809.1, on the reverse strand, counting down.
AATAATTCGAGGGAATTTTTTTACCATTGAAAAGACAAAGAAAGCTTGTGGATTTTATAGCATTTTGGTACTCATTTTGTGTTAGGGCGGTGGTGGCATCATTTTCGTTGCGCCCTAAATTGGATTCAATAATTTATAAAACCTTAATATATATATCCAGCAATTTTTTTAATTTTATGAAAAAGAATTTTAGGGTGACATTAATTCATGTTTAATTATGTCAATTAACACTTCCCAAACAAACAAACAAAAAAACATTATGTTTTAATAACACGTATGAGCGAGCATAGGTGTAATAAATCAAAACAAATTTTAGAATGACACCGAAATGAATATGACTTTATTATTCTCTCAAAAAAATAATTTAATATAAAACGATGTACCCCTGTAATGTTTTTTTTTTTCATATACAAATACAAACCCGATGTATATGGATTAAAATGTGGGTAATATTCTTTTCGTATTATTATTATCTTCTATATTCTTGATGGGGGTAGAGGTGGACCGCAATATCAATCAAAGGTGCTTTTTACGTGTGACAATATTTTTTCTTTGTTGTGGATTTTCATGTGGTGGGACATATGCGTTATCACAATAATTGTCGGGAAAGTGCTGATTTACACCATCGTCACGTGTTCTGTTCACCTTTAGCTTTGCGAGAGGGTATATATATATATATATATATATATATATATATATATATATATATGAGAATGAATTATGCATACTTTATCCGCGTAAAAAAGCCACATAAACTAAAATAAATTGTTGGCATTTTTTTTTTATTTTTTATTTTTTCATTGAAACAATTGAATGAATTGGATCATTTGTTTGTACACAAAATTCTGTGTATAAATACTTTTATATATATAACACTTTTATATATATTACGATTGAGCTAGACATTCAAGTATCTCGTGGTATGACTTTGTAAAAACCACCCTTCAATATGCATGACTTTATTTACATTGTTTTTTTCAAAATAAGTCAAGGTGTATCCTTTTTTTTTTTTTTAATTTTTATTTTTAAAAGAACTGTTTTATTAAAATAAAGCCGGCCAAAGGCTTTATGCTCAAAGAAAGATTTTTAGAACTTATATTTAAAATTTATAACAATCATGATTTTTTTTAACTTTATGAAAAACTTAAAAAGACTTATATTTTGAGACGATTGGGATAATATTCAAAAGTTTTTCTTTATCGCTCCCTAGTCAAATAAGCAAAAAAAAAACATAAATGGTCCATTGTGTTTCTTTCTGTTATATATATATTTTTTAAATCAAATAATATGAAAAACGTAAAGTGTTGCAGTAATACATAAAAGGAAAAAAAAAATAATATATACATTCTTCTCTCTATTCCATCTTTTTTAAACACTCATATTTCTCAATCTAAAACTCCAAATTTAAAAATTCTTTCACCAAATTTTTTATTTTTTTCATGCTCTTTATTTTGAGACCGCATTCAACATATTCTGGCGTCTCTATCGAAATTCACTATTATTCGAAATTCACTGATTTTCGGGATTCACTGGAGAAATTCACTAACGATGTAATTATATCGAACCATCTCTCAAAACGAACAATATTAAAAAAATAAAAAAATAAATAAATGAAATTTTTATCACGTTTGAATCTCTATATCAAAAAATATAAGTATTTAAGAATGTAGGAGGATAGAGAAAAAAAATTAAAAAAAATTCAAGCAGGTAAAAGTAGAAACAACCGCGCGCATTTTTTGTTTTTATTTTATTTTATCGTTATCTTTTTTTTTTCCAGGCTATAAAAAATATTAAAGTTGTCATTAATCCTATAAAGAATATATTGTTGTCCCGTTATTTAAAAATATTACAAACTGTAACTTATCCCTAATTCTCCACTTATAATTAATTAACAACTTAACACGATCAATGTTAACAAAAGCTGGAACCCTAAATAAATAAATATATTTAAAAAAAAAAAAACCAGCAAGTTGCACATATTTTGTGTCTTATTGGGAAATGTTAGTTTGATTAATGAGGACAATGACACCAGTAAAACTAAGAGAAGGGACAAAAGCAAGTGTTTGCATTGTTTAACAACGTAGTTGTGAAATCATATTTGTTTAATCGCTTTCCACAAAGTTTATGAAATGTCGAATCACCAGCTTTTGTAGCAAATTAAAGATTTTCTTCCTTTTCTTTTATATTCTTTTATTTTTAGGGAAACTGGAAAAAATATGCTTGAAAAGAAAAAATAATTGAGATATATGCCTCGTATGAAGATATTTGAAAACTATGCTTCCATCGACGCATGAGTCATGCATGAGTTATGTAGCGACGCACGAGCGACGCAAAACCGAAGGAAACATAGTTTTACAATATTAACTTTCGAAGCATATTTTCAACGATATTATTATTTTCGTGTATATTTTTTCAAGCTTCCCCTTTTAAAAAGAAAAGTTGTTGCAGAAGCACCCAGACTCTCTCTTTCATCAAGTCTTGATTATTGTAAAACACAAAAACAAAACCTCATTTAAGAAATTGAATATTACAATTCGATTCAAATCAATACGATTAAAATATCATTTTATTTATTTTGAGATTAATGTCGAATAAAGTGAAGATGATTTTTTAAAAAGAAAAGTAAAAAAAAAAAAAAATTATTTTATTCAAGATAAATAAAGATTTAAACTATGATGCACCGATATTTCAATATGGTCGCCGTACGCCGTGTCCGACACAAGACACGACACGACACGCTCCGACACCGTGTCCGATACGTGTCGGCTGATTAATTTAATATTATTTGAAATTTCAATATCCGATACTCCTTGACACGGCATCGATACTTCCCGACACTCCTGAACCCAATTTTTTATAATATTTTTTATTTATTTAAGTTTCTTCAATGGAAACGTTAAAATACACGATTTTAATTTCTATAATAATTAAATAAATAATATCAAGTTTATATGTTTTTTTTTATTATAAACAATCATTTTTACAATTTGTAATATTTTGAATGTCAATCACAATTTTTTTGGCATTGTATAAAGATGGAATATCTATTGTAGATATTCATAGAGTTTATGTAATACCTATTTTATTTTATCTAGTTTTTTCCAGATGTTTACGAATATTTATTTTGATAAATTGAATTTTTTTTTGAAATTCATTTTTTTATTTTATTCATTTTCATTTTTAAAATTCATTTTTAAATTGAATTTTATTTACATTATATATATATATATATATATATATATATATATATATATATATATATATATATATATATATATATATATATATATATATATATATCGGCAGCATGTCGTGTCCTTAAATTTTGAAATTAAATGTATCGCCACAGACGTGCTGCATGCAACAACATAGGATTTAAGGATACACAAATAGCTGTATGCGACCAAAGATAGGAGAGGGGGTGCATGGACCCCACTCAATATTCCTACGAGCTTCTTAGATACCTTCTTCTAATAATATTAAAAATATGTATGTATACATTTTCAGACACTTTTAGTGTAATTATGTGCTTAGTTAACCTGGTTAAAAGTTTTATTATACACCTTAAGGCCACTGGTTCGAATCTTGGGTGATCGTTTTTTCACCTTTTTTTTAATCTTTGCCCCACCTGAAAATTTTCACCTTTTTTTAATCCTACTTCAATTTTCAAAATTTTCCTTGCCATGCAAAGCTAGCCACTAGTTGAGGTGTCTCAAGTTGAAAAGGTTAGAGAAAGTACGAATCGTAAGAGATTGAGATACAATGTTTATAATTTGGACTAAGCATTTTAATTCAAACAATTAAGTACTTACGTATGTTTGACGAAAAAAAAAAAAAGAAACTACTTACGTATGAGTTGAGATACAATGACATTGATAACTTGAATTAATCGTTTAATTGCATCGTTTAAGGCTAATTATCTCAACTCTTACAGTAATACAAGTACGTAGTATATTAAAAGATGCAATAGGTAAGTATATTAAATATAAGAATAAATCACAGGTGGATTTCATTGTTTACATACATTTTCTTTTGTTTAGAGGAAGACGGAAACAGTTGGATTAACATTTAATTAAGGTAGTATATATCACCAGAAACAAACTGTGCAATTTGAGGAATATTTACCATATCTGCAACCCTTCAATAACAGTATTTCGTTTTGTTTCTTCTGCATAGCAATACACCTGAATATGTATGCCAATACTCATAATAAAAAGACGTACGTCTTTATTATGATAAACGGTGCAGATAACCGTTGATCAATATAAGTCTAAATTTATCTTGATATGAACAATCAACATCAACGGTAAAGACCATTTCTTTTGAGTCTCCACCAGGTCAAAAATAATTTTTGTATATATGATGCATTTATATAAAACTTTAATAAAAACTACCCCACGTACCGTTCACCCACTACCATCCGCCCAACCTTCTACCCCCTCCCACCGACACTGATCCGCCCTTCACTACCTCCATCCGCCACCGACTCACCACTTACATACTAACCTTGCCGCCAACGACCCACCCTCTACCCACCAACCTCGCCTATTACACCACCACATGTCATCAGTTCACTGACCCGTCCCGCCACTACCCGTCTACACCCACCTCCCCTACCCACTTAACCCACCATCACTCATTTCCATCCATCCATCCATTATGCAACCACCCACCCATAGGCGGATCTACGTGTATCATAGGGGGGGGGGTCCATGGACCCCCTGAACGGATAAAAACTATACATTTTACTATAGAAAAAAATTTCGGACACCGTAAAAATATTTACGGACCCCCCTAAAATACATTTCTGGATCCGCCACTGACCCACCCACCCATCTTGCCACCATCCAAGGGCGGATGTAGGAGGAGGGGAGGGGGGTCAAGCGCCCCCCCTTAGATCCGAAAAATAAAATATTATGTATGTTGTGTATTTTTTTGCTCCCCTAAAAATTTAAACTCGCCCATAGTATTGCCCCTGCTTACCCGGGATCCTGCGTCCGCCTCTGCCACCACCCTTATATCAATTTAAGCGTATTTTCATGATCTTTTCTCTACACAAACAACCGATGTATAACTCAACAATTTTGTTTTGTTAGGTTTAATTACAATACTTTTCTTTTCTTATTTTTCTATGTACCAAAGATGCGTTTAATTAGGTATACACCGATGGCTACATGACTTAGGAATTTATCAACTCCTTTAATTAACAAGTCAACAATTTCCGTGTAGGACGAGGTAATATTAAGGACACTAAAATCTTATTCTTTTAGTATGCATAAAACACATTTTTTATGGGAAAAAAGAAGTTTATACAACAATATCTGCCAAATAAAGAGATACAACATCGTATGGGGGCCTACTATATATCCCAATCGGCTACACCAAACAAACAAAGGCTATGTCTAGGTGAAAGATGGGCCGAGACATTTCCTAAACGCCTAACGAAGGAAAACCTAATAACCGAAAGATAAGCTTTCAAAAGACAATCTTGCGACAGGCATCCCAAAGGTGACATGTCTTCAATTGGTTGGTTTAACTGCTGCACACACGTCAAACAATCGTTTTCCACAATAAGCTCCATGATACCCAACCTTTTTGCTTCTAAAAGCATCAAATAAATCGCTTTCAACTCCGCGAGCTCAACTGCAATTCCCGGATCCATGTGGAACTAAAAGGAAACATCAATGGAATTACCACGATTATATCTGAAGATTAGACCAAAACCCGAAGAAAACTTAGACACAATAGCCATAACAATATCAAGAGTGCTAAGAATTGTGTCATTCTCCCAAGGCCGAAAGATTTCCCTAATGAGCATAGAATTTCATCTCATTGAAATGTTAATAAATAAATCTGAACTTTACTTGTTGCTGGAATAGGTATTTAACAAAAGAAATATGAATCGATGGCTATAGCGTAGTCCAAGCATCATGAAAGATAAATATAGAGGTATCATCTCCTACGCTCCATCTCAAGCCATTCTCATCAGAAGATCACAACCCTCCAGAATACTACGCCATAAGACAGGTGGCCTTACACCCAGACGGACCTGCGGCTAAATTGCTTGAATTATGATAATACTCGGCTCTCAACACTTGACTGACACTTGACTGGCCGGCTAGTACCATGGGAAAAATAAGAAGGCGCCAAGATTGCTTAGCCAATAAAGGGAGGTTAAAACACTCCAAACTTCTGAATCCCAATCCATCTAAATTTTTAGGAAGGCAATACGTTTCCCAATTCTTCCAATGGACTTTTCATTCATGCTCCGTGTCCCCCACCACAAAAAATCCATAAATCTCAGGCTCATGTTCATTAATAAGGGCAACCACAGTGGAGCCCCAACCTCCACCCAAGAAGTCACCCGAAGCCACCTGAAGCCACAGTGATACCCCCAACTTCACCCCAACTTGCAAAATCCTCTACCTTCCCCCCGTAATATCAAGGTGAAGCTAAAGACTTCTTTTTCAACTTTATGTCACATCAAAGCTTATTTCCTAATAGAAAATATTTTTCTATTTATTCTTAAACTAATAATAATAATAATAATAATTGGGGGTTGTTTATTGGGGGTTGTATAGAGGTTGATTATTGGAGTGAAATTTTTTTTGGGTGATGATAAAGTGTAACTGAAACGGAAAACGATGTGTTTAGAGTGTGAGATTGGGGGCAACCATTGGGGTCGCTCTAAGACTAGAAGGAACCGTAAACCATTACATAATGAAAATGATAGCTTAACTCGGAGTTGATGAGAATTTCCTTGCAAGTAGGAGAAAGATGTTTGTTTTTCCAACCCGAAAGCTTCTTCCAAATATGCTCCTTTAAAAAAATCAATAATCTGCCTTTTACTTCGCTTTATTAAGTAGGGAAGGCCCCGTTAACTTGCCTTGTACGCATAAAGCTTGATTAAATGACACATTCAGGGCCGCTTGTTTAATGACATTTCTATTCATCACATTGTTTATATATTGTTATAACTGAATAAACGTAATGAAATTTATTTTAACATGAATAATAAATTTAATTTTTTACTATATACAGTGGCGGATCCAGGAATATATTTCAGCATGCCACACCGTGAAATAAAATCTACATCTTTTATCCAAAAAAAATTCCAATTAGAATTACTGAAGTTCTAAAACATCAATTTTATCGATAAAATACTTTTTTAACCAAACTACATAGTTTTAATACTATTTTTTTTTTTTTAAATTTTAAAAATTGATTGGGGTCACGTGACCCCCCCTTGGGTAGGCTGGATCCGCCGCTGACTATATATGAAAATGGATGGAATGGATGTAATGAAAATAAACTTCACTAACCTTCACCTGCTCTGGCCTCCTTTGACCACCCTTAGCCCTTAGCTCGGTGAGGGTGAGGTGATGCGTGGGCGGGAATAGGGTTAGGTGGGTAGAGGTTAGGTGTACAGGAGTATTACATTCTATTACGATAATCAAAATTGTGTGCCTTAACGCTCCATACACTACGAATTGGTGTTTAATTTTTTCTTCTTCTTGTTGTTATGTGTGATGCAGTGAAGGCTCTAAATCAAGCAAAACTGGAAGCCAGTATTAGAATGAAAGGCGCAAAAACTTACAAAAATAAATGGCCAAACAAATTTGCAATTGGCACTGGGATATTTTTATCTCTGTCATTTCTACGGTATATATACCCTCCCTTTGGATGGTTAGCACTAGTAGCAGTTGCAATTGGTATATACCCGATTGCTTCCAAAGCTATTATGGGATTGCGGAACAAAACATTGAATATCAACTTTCTTGTCCTTATAGCAGGTACCTACCTACTCCCCCCCCCCCCCAAAAAAAAAAAAAAAAAAAAAAAAAAACACTTTGCTTATCTAATGACTAATTGCTTGTCCCGATTGCTTTGCTCTTGTTTTGATATTTACTTAATTTGGTAACGACTAGATTTTAGAATACGTTGGATGATTTATAAAAATGGTTAAATCATAATCAGAATCCCACTACTCTTTACACTGAATAAGCGGAGATATTAATCCGGTGAACAATAATTATTTCATAACGATGACGGAGCTATGTATATTTGTAGAAATTTAGCTTATCCTGACAAAAAAAATTTCACACAGAAAAATCTAGGTAGTCCAGTTTGATCAATAAGATATTCTTAATCCAGCACCCCGACGAACTCGACATAGTCTATTAGCCAAACCCTATTTTAAATCCTGGCTCCGTCATTGGACTCAGAGTCATAGGCTTGCTATTATATCAAATAAGTGAAAGATGTTTCATTTATGTGGGTGGAACCTCTACACCCCAGCTTAAGATTCATCTGTCATTTTAAAACATACAAAGTCTTTACCATTGGGCCATGTCCGAGGGTCACGTTGGATAATTTATGATCTTGAAATTTCTTTTTAGCAAGTCAAGTTTATATCGGGATATAATTTTTCTTTTTTACTTTGGATGCTTCATATATATACTCCACTAGTCAACTCAAGGGTAAATTCTCGACTCTGTTCTTGGATGTAACATCATATGAGTATCATAAAAAAAAGTGTTTATCATTTTCATTTTTGTTACGTTTAAGCATACACTACATTTGTCTCAAAATATAAATTTATTTGGATTTTTTCACACTTAGTAACAGGGCCGGCCCTATGCTAAGGCCGGCGAGACCCGGGTCTTAAGCCCAATTGTGTCGGAGGGCCACAGATACATGTTTATTAAAAAGAAAAAAAAATCGTGTAGTTTTAATCCGATCCAACCTAATATAATATGTTAATTTTCTTTTTTGATAAATGCCCAATTTTTTTTTTTACTCTAATTGATAAAGGCCCCAATAAAAAATTTTACTTGACCCAAAAAAAATAGATATATACAAACAAGTTTTTTTTTGTTTTATGACTTTATCTATATTATTAATTTATTATATATATGTATATTATATAAAAAAAAAGCATACACAAAAATAAATAAAACAAACAAAAATAGATAGAAGTCATTTTTCACTCATAAGTTCCGCCCTCCCTTCGATCCCCGCTGCTTTTCAGCTCTCTACCGCTTGAGTCGTTGATTTTTTTTTTGTTTTTTTTGTTTTTTGTTTTCCTTTCCTTCTTTCAATTTCCCATTCATAAATGATAAATTATATTATCAAATTCTCAATTGAGAAGAATATGGTTAATGAAATTGACAATTCTACATTGATTAGTGATTTCGTCTCTAAATGTGTTGCAAGAGCGATCTTGAAATAGTAATATGTAAGTATGTTTTATGTATACGTATGAATTTGGTTTTTCTTTCTAAATATGCTAGAAAAAACTACTTTGTAGGCATGTTTTGAGACTATCAATAATGTTAGAAAAATGTGATAAAACAAACAGAATTGAATGATCTCCAAGACACGTATAAAACGTTTCTTTAAAGAGATGTTTTAAGATCTCTCTTAGTATTCAATGGAGTACTACTTTAGAGACACAATATGTTTGTACTGATGATGCTTCTAAAAAAACTTCATTATCTTTCACACTGAATGCTGATGTCTCTCTATATATAGACAACGAAAAGATATTGTACCTCTTCACGAAAGAACAAACCAGTTCGTCTTCAAAAGATGTGTCCCGATGAACATGTACAACCGAAATGATGTGTCCCAATGAAAAATCCCTTCTATGAAATGGTGTGTCATTCGCATAGGTTCGTTTAGGTTTCGGGGGCGTTGCCCATATAGTTTCGACGGGCGCCGCCCGACCCACCGCACCGCAACCGACCGGGCGGTCGAACCTCGCTTTTTTAAGCGACACACCGCACTCAAGCAAATAAACAACATATTCAAAACAAAAATAAAAACAGACTTTGTGAATAAAATATCTAACAAATAACTTGAATTTTGTATTTACGGATGTTAAAAACGCGATAAGTATGTTGTTCAAAAAAAAAAACAACTTCAACTAAAAGGCCCAATTTAGAGACTTGGTCTTAAGCCCAACACATACGAGGGCCGGCCCTGCTTAGTAAGATTGTTTGTTAATTTGGTTGTGTGTTATTAATTTTCTTGAAAAAGACTAAAAATGCATTTGACTGTTATTAATGCAAAATATTGAAAAGTGGGTGAGTATATAATAAAAGAGGGATAAAGGGAGAAAAATGTAATAAATGTTTCATTGATTTTCTATATAGACTTACGTTATGGGACAAACCAAAAAACTAAATGAATTTAAATTTTGAGACGGAGATAGTATATGATATGCATGAGGCTGTACATATATAACTATTAGATGTAATATCGTCGGATCAATCATGGATTGACCCGATTACGCAGCGGAATGCATCAGATCTAGATCTAAACGAAACAAAGAACATAAATTAAAGATCTAAACCTACAAGGGGGTTTAGGAGCCAACCTTTTTATGGTGCTTAACGCCAAGAACGATAGATCTCCAAGAACACGTATTTTGAGAAGCCACAGCCTTCCAACGTGTGTCTCCCAGGAACACCAGGTGGATGGTGTTTCCCGCCGCCGGACCTCCTTGATATGCTACCGGAATAATCCCGAAGATTATTCCAACTCGAAACCCAAAGAACTATAGCCGAAAATTCCAAGCTATATTCTTACAATAAATGGCGTGTTTAAATTGTGTGTCAAAAGGCTTTATAACTCTCTTTATATAGGAGAGAAAAAACTTAACCTCCAAGGATTAAATAATTAAGAGATAATTATTACAATAATCCTTTATTCCAAATAAAAGATAAATAAAATAATTATCCCAAACAAATTAGGATAAATCATATTATTATCTAATATTCCTTGAATTATCATTTAACAAATAAAAGATAAATCACATGTCAAATAATTATTCAAGAAAATTAATTTCCCAATAATTAAATAATATAAACAAAATGCGCCACTTGTAAACCAAAATAAGTCTACACGCATGTTTCCATATTTGACCAATTTGGTCAAAAAGGTCAACACACCAATTTGGTAGAATTCACTTAAAAATGTCTTTTCCGTGTATTTAAATATTTAGTCCAACTAAACAATTAATCACATATCAATTAAATAGCCCAATCCACTATTTAATTATAATTGAGGTGCAACGATGAGAAACCTATATTATATTAGGAGCCACGTCGGGGGCCACCCATATTCAGTAGGCTTTACAATAAATCGAATAAAAATTATTCATCAGACATGAATAATTATATCCAACCTATTAATTCCGGGATTACACCACCATAAACTCAAATCAACTCTATCGAATATAGATAACTTACACTCAATTTATGAGTCGAAAGCGTCCATCGATATAATCATTACATACGGATAAATCCTCCATAGATCGTCCATTCTTAGTGGGAAGTCTCCGTGAACCCGACTCGTAATATCTTATCCTTATTCACCATTAACCCCTGAGGTGATCAATTAGTTCACATATCTCGACTAGTAGCTAATTAGTCTAAATATGAACTCGGCCGATCGATTATTTTCTCGTGGCTAACAAATAAGGGGATTTGTCTCTACTTCCGGAGGGAAGGAATGGATTCCATATCTGTGATAGCACGGTACTACTCACTCATCCTAGAATAGAGCCAGCGAAGTGTTGGACCACATACTTCAAGTGATCCTTACTAACACATCAAACTCTACCCTAGTTTAAGGGTCGCTCCGATGATCACCTCAAGATTGAGATTAATCCATATATGATCATCTTGTGATTCGATAAGACTTCTCGAATACGGAATTATATCGAGAACTCAAATCAAATCGGTCCAAATTTCTATATGATTATCATCATATATAAATGCCCCACTAGTACTCCTATTACCGACGATCCGATAAGATCATCACACCTAAAGTGTTCAGGCGCATTATTAGCAAATTAATCATGAGACCCATACTGGATTAATCGGTATTTCTACGACTAAGTTAATTTTAAGTACATCTCACTAACTCAATCCTCTTGTGTATAGCCATACACCGAAAGTTATGTGATTACATAAACGAGGTACTTAGGGTTTTGTTAGTGTCTTAATTATAAGCACACATGCATATAATAAGATGAATTATTAATTCGTCCAAAACAATTATATAATTGTCTTTCGGCACTACACTAACAATCTCCCACTTGCACGAAGGCAAGTGGATTAATTGTTTTAGAGCACACCCTTATTTATCTATATCTACAACATTCTCCCACTTGCTCAAAACAAGTGAGACGTATCCTTCAAATATGTACCTCCAAGCGCATCTTAGTAATTCATCCTTCCAAGCACGACCGGAGTGTGCGGCTGCAGGTAGGTCGGTGACCAGCGCGTGCTTAGAATCCGAATACCATGTGACCTGGTACACGGGTCGTAGGTTAGCGGCTTGAGTCAATCTTTGGGATCGAAACGTCGCATTTCCATCTAATCCGTGGTACACTTTCAATATGCTTTTGGATTCAACACCGAGGACCAAATCGACTTAACGATCATCCTCAATCGACCTAAAGCCGAATCGGTGTTATCACTTATATTCTAGTTTGCACCGAATATACTAGCATATTATTCCTCATTCTCCCGAAGAGACTTGAGGATTCACTAAACATCCCATTTCGTATTCATCCTCGTGTTTAGATAACCATTCCTTGAGAGGTAGGGTGTAGACTACATCGTTGAATGTTGCATGCCGAATATCTTAACCAGGTGAATGGGTGGGATTGCCAATGATCGATTCTCGGATTTGAGCGAATCAAATCCTTTAGAATGGATCCCGATGGCATGTCGACTCGACTTGAGATAACACACCCATGTTGTTTCCAATCGTTTTCATGTTACCATTCACAAACACTAATCTACATACTACTTTACTAATATTGATGCCAAGTCTACAAAAGACTTATCAACATTCTGGTCAAGTCCACATATTAAAATATATTACTTTGAAATGACCTAGAGGTTTGCTTTAATCCCCAAAGGATATAAGCTATAGCAGGCATCCTGCCAAAGGTTCTTTCTGAATAAATTAAGATACCGTTAGTCTCGCAAAAAGGTCTTAGGGAATCACCCCTATTTTCTGCTTTGTAACGAATCCGTTATTTGTTCTTAGCTAAAACCCTTCTGTTCCGAATGAATTCGATTCCGTTGTTCGGCAAGGAAGTCTTAGGGAATCACTCCTATTTCCCGCTTTCGAGAAATCAAGCAAGACTGAGTAGTAAGAGAGATCGGGTCCGGTTAACTCTCTACCTTTTGTGGAATCACCCCTAAATTACTCAAACTTTCTTTGTGAAAGTTAAACTTTCCTATTCATTCTACTCTTCTTCATGTAGTTCCAATTACTCCCACCGGGCTGAGATGCTCAGGTGGTTCTACAAGAGTTTCAACAGAATCCCGAGTATCAAACTCCATTCACAGTGGTTATGGCTTTTAAACCAACCTCTATGATCGAGGATCTACACACCCACACAAAGGACTATAGGTCATCAATCTACCCTATAGACCATAAGGTCCTGCAAACGGGTAATGGACAAACCATACTCCTACTGCGTTCGGGGTGGAGTGATATCTTGATCTAGTTTAGTAGTTTTTATTAGTGTTTTCACCAACCGCGGTGTTGGATGTGGATCGAACAAATCGATTAGTAACATCTTGAGTACAAATACTTCAAGATCCAAGGTTGTTATTTATAGACTCTATCGGACCGAGTTTGACAAGATCACCGTGCGTTCTCTTCGATTTTACGAGTTTTATAACCAACCTTTACTCAATGCATTAAGATATTTCACGACTGAACGTGTATGCAAAATTTCCAGTCCTACCTTCAAGCACTAAATGCTAAATGTCTATATTTACGGAAGTGGGGTGAACCGAATTCACTCCTTATCCACAAATGCGTAGGCATTTTTTTTTAGGTAGACTTCTCGGTTTTTCATCACAACGTAAACCGTTATTTTGTAACTAATATCTTAAATGAGTTCAGCAGCGTATCGTAGCACACCAATGACTATATAAGGCAAATTTGTGGTGTATCCCTTCATCAAAAACATTTCACCTGGGAGGCGGGCCGTGCATCAGGTCAAGACTATGCAATAACCTATTTCGAGTATGGAATACTCTATCTCTCAGTGAAATCGAGAGATTTCCTCCGATATTTTGGATAAACTTACGGAGTTTCGAGCAGTTATCAGACAATATGTCACTACTTAGAAGCTCCCACTAGCTTGTATGTTTTATATGACCCCGAAGGTTGATATGAACAAGCTATGTAACTTCTTTAAATCTATTACCCTTTCCCGATTGAAAGGAAACTTAGGCATTGTTCCTTTGAGACAGGGTTCCTTTGACTGGGAGATAGGAATCACCCTAAGCCAGTCTTCAGATCTTGTCGTTAGGGAATATGCACTAATTAATAGAATAGAAAGAAGCGTTTATCTAAATACGGAAACCATTTGCGTTTATATTGTGTTGAGAAGTGTTACTAATACCTTTTCAGCAATGCTTAGTGGTTCTGACTTTATCAAACAAAAGTACGAGTCTTGGATTCGCGCTACGAATGTTATATTCATCGTCAATAAGACAAACAAATTACCCTATTGAAAATGAATACGCTCGTTCCAACGAATCCGAGAACAGAAAATTAATTTTCTGTGATACTCAAGAATTGAATCCGAGATTCATTTCCTTGTATCACTCCCACTAGTCTATCTGAAATAACTGCCCGTTGTCTATTTTGTTTATCGTTTAATGCAAAGCTACCTAGTTCTTCCAAAGAACTTAGCTTTTGAGAAAATTTAAGGATGCATTGGTCAGTTGATCCGAAATCACTTTCCTTATCTCCTAATTTCCAATTTATTAATTTTCCGGTTTAGCCTTAAAACTACTTAGTTTAGATGACTAACATGTATGAACATTCTTTCCCATTCTCGTCTTTCCTTAGATGGAAACAGTCTTGAACTAGCAGTTCGTTTGAGTATACTCTACTCTTGAACTGTGGGATGTTTAGTGTTACTTGCTTGGACTATCGATTTTTCTAATCGTCAAATCATAAGACCAAAGCTCCGACTAGTTTATCGGTTCCAAATACCGTCTAACTAGCAACACTTTGTTTTTATGATTTTTCAAAGATCGAAAATCCTCCCAACTAAGCTCCCACTAGTTTATCGATTCCAAATCTTGCCTAACTAGTAACGCTTTATTCTTGTTTTTCCAATAAATGGAGAAACTCCTGTACAGTCTATTACACATTTCTAATAATTTAGAAAAACAACAAATCATAAGGCTAAGGCTCCCACTAGTTTATCGGTTCCAAATACCGTCTAACTAGCAACGTCTTATGTATATGATTTTCCAATTTTTCAATTTAGAAATTTGTTGTGTAATTACACTTTTAAAATTCACTAAATGAATTTTATCGGATAGTCCTATGTCATCTTTTGTAAACTAAGTATGGTCGTCTCTCGTTCAACACGAGTGACACCCGTGACATACCTATACTATGTCACTTAAGTTTTTAAAGGCTTAAGAGAAGAAATCTTTCCAAAAATTAATCGCATTCTCGTTGATAATTACAACGTACTTGTTACTTCCACATTTTTAATGAAGTCCTATTTCTAACAGTTCGATGAGTACAGAGATTGAAGTTGTAAATAAACATGACAGAAAGTTAAATTCAAAATTAAATTTTCACTACTAGATTTTTATTTTAGGAATAATAAACTATAAAGTCTATCCTACCATTCCAAGGATTTAATCTCACACCTCAGTGCCGCCACAGGGTCAGTCAAAGAGGCGACGATTAAACTGAGACAATCTCTCTCAATGATTAATCTTCGAGAATCAAACATCTCACGGGAATCGAGACATCCCGGACCTTAATCATCGATTACCTTCCTTTTCTAGCCTAGATATTTCAAAATATCCATAAAGAGTGTGACCTACTATATCGATCTCAAAGTCGCCCCGAGTATGCACGCGCGCAGGTCGGTCGATGACTCAACGAGTACCGAAATCCTATCCTTTGAAACCAAGCCTTGAATTTTGATAGGGCGAACACCACCCGCAGGGGCGAAATCAAAGCGGCTCGAGCGTCACCCTTCTCTCACGTGCTTGCATTTATAGTAGAGGCCGTGGGGTTGGTCAGCGCCTTCCCGCTCCCACTCAATATTTTGAAAAAGTGGTGGGTTTACTAATTACGGTTGCGGTCTTGACAATAATAAACAATAAATCAAAGTACTCCGAATAGGGTCGGTTATGTAGGCAAGCCTACGCCGTCTTATTCGTTGGAACATATGTGACGATTCGAGGCCAATCCGGCAAGAAAGCCCGCTTAGCCCGGGCTTATCGGCTATGCTAAGTCCTGTCGAATCTAACATAACGCACATCACACGTGGAGAAGTCGATTGAGCGGCTCGGTTGAACTCGCCCAACCATGGTTAGACCATTTCGAACCCATGTACTAAGATTCTCCGATTTCTAAATTGTAACCCAAAGCGTAATCTCGTTTCGCTTTAAGGTGGGTTCACTGAAGCCATCGCCGAAAAGCTCAACGATTTATCCAAGTGGGATTCACCGAGAATCCATCACTAAAATCGTAACGATTGACAAAAAACCGGGTCCTCGGTTTTTATAATTAGTTACTTATTATTTAACTACCACATATTAAATTAATAAGCATTCATACTAATTATTCGAGTTATACACGTTTATTTTAATTCAAATTAAAACTACGTGTATGCATTGAGTGGAATCATGAAGATGCAAGTCATGGCAATTTTCCGTTTTAAGCACGTAATTTTGATCAAACACAAAATTATACCGAAAAGAAACACCGGATCAATTGGTTGACTTCTGACTAACTATTTTCTAAGGAAAAGTAAAACTTAATCTAAAACTTCAAGTCTTGATCTTCAAACTTGAATCATCCGATCTTCAAAGCCTTCGATTTTGTGCGAATCTTGAGCATTCATTTGAGAGAGAGGCGTAGTAATATACCAATATATTAAAATATATATATTATTAGAATTGTTTTGTTAAACAAAAACTTTTTTTTTTTTATTTTTATAAAGCCCTCGGCTAACACAAAAAATATAAAACCTTTTTTTTTTTTTGGTTGTATACGGCAGAAATTATTATTTTTTTTTTTTTTTTTTTTTTTTTTTTTTTTTTTTTTATTAAACCTATCAGGCCTTGCGGCCAAAACAATGGATAGCCAAAAAAAAAAATGTCATTGCCGCATAATAATAAAAAACAGCCGAGGCAAAAAAAAGTTATTAAACAATTCGCCTCTCCTCCCGTTGTTCCTTCTTCATGATCTTCAACACTGATCTTCGTCGCTGCTCGAACCCGAACAAAATAAAATTACAACAAAGATGCTATATTTTTTTCGATTGCATTAAATTTAAAATACAAATCTTACGCTTTCGATTGTTCTTAAACAAAGGAGCTACAAAATAGATCTACTGCAAAACAATACCAACCTAATCCATCTCTTCAACCACAACATTCACAAGCATACAACATGAATAAATTTGAATTTACCAAAAAAGCGAAATAAAACACATAAAACATCTTTTAAACTCCAAGATCTAAAATTCATATACTTTGATCGTTAAATCAAAGGCTCTCGATACCACTTATTAGATGTAATATCGCCGGATCAATCATGGATTGACCCGATTACGCAATGAATGCATCGATCTAGATCTAAACGAAACAAAGAACATAAATTAAAGATCTAAACCTACTGAGGGGTTTAGGAGCCAACCTTTTATGGTGCTTAACGCCAAGAACGATAGATCTCCAAGAACACGTATTTTGAGAAGCCACAAATTTCCAACGTGTGTCTCCCAAAGAACACCAGTGGATGGTGTTGTTTCCGCCGACCTCCTTGATATGCTACCGGAATAATCCCGAAGATTATTCCAACTCGAAACCCAAAGAACTATAGCCGAAAATTCCAAGCTATATTCTTACAATAAATGGCGTGTTTAAATTGTGTGTCAAAAGACTTGGGAGAACTCTCTTTATATAGGAGAGTAAAACTTAACCTCCAAGGATTAAATAATTAAGAGATAATTATTACAATAATCCTTTATTCCAAATAAAAGATAAATAAAATAATTATCCCAAACAAATTAGGATAAATCATATTATTATCTAATATTCCATGAATTATCATTTAACAAATAAAAGATAAATCACATGTCAAATAATTATCCAAGAAAATTAATTTCCCAATAATTAAATAATATAAACAAAATGCGCCACTTGTAAACCAAAATAAGTCTACACGCATGTTTCCATATTTGACCAATTTGGTCAAAAAGGTCAACACACCAATTTGGTAAGCCGAGTCACTTTAAAAATGTCTTTTTTTCCAAGTATTTAATTATTTAGTCCAACTAAACAATTAATCCACATATCAATTAAATAGCCCAATCCACTATTTAATTATAATTGAGGTGCAATGATGAGAAACCTATATGCTATATTAGGAGCCACGTCGGGGCCAATGGGCCCATATTCGAGAAATTACAATAAATCGAATAAAAATTATTCATCGCATGAATAATTATATCCAACCTATTAATTCCGGGATTACACCACCATAAACCCGAATCGAACTCTATCGAATATAGATAACTTACACTCAATTTATGAGTCGAAAGCGTCCACCGATATAATCATTACATACGGATAAATCCTCCATAGACCGTCCCATTCTTAGTGGGAAGTCTCCGTGAACCCGACTCAGAATATCTTATCCTTATTCACCATTAACCCCCCCAATGATCAATTAGTTCACATATCTGACTAGTAGCTAATTAGTCTAAATATGAACTCGGCCGATCGATTATTTTCTCAGGGCTAACAAATAAGGGGACTGTCTCTCTACTTCCAGAGGGAAGGAATGGATTCCATATCTGTGATAGCACAGACTACTCACTCATCCTAGAATAGAGCCAACGAGAAGTGTTGGACCACATACTTCGAAGTGATCCTTACTAACACATCAAACTCTACCCTAGTTTAAGGGTCGTCTGTGATCACCTCAAGATTGAGATTAATCCATATATGATCATCTTGTGATTCGATAAGACTTCTCGAATACGGAATTATATCGAGAACTCAAATCAAATCGGTCCAAATTTATATGATTATCATCATATATAAATGCCCCACTGGTACCACTATTACCGACAAATCCGGATAAGATCATCGCACCTAAAGTGTTCAGGCGATTATTAGCAAATTAATCATGAGACCCATACTCAGATTAATCGCGCTTTACGGACTAAGTTAATTTTAAGTACATCTCACTAACTCAATCCTCTTGTGTATAGCCATACAATTTGAGTTATGTGATTACATAAACGGCGACTTAGGGTTTTCAAGAGTGTCTTTAATTATAAGCACACATGCATATAATAAGATGAATTATTAATTCTGTCCAAAAACAATTATATAATTGTCTTTCGGGCACTACACCTAACAATAACATCTTCTAGAAGATGCGACTGTAAATAAGATGAACTATGCTGTCATAACTACGTAAAGAGGCAGATGTACATCGACCACGATGGGTCTATAGACCCGCTAAACAAAAAAAAATAATAATGCAATAGATATTATATTACACTAAAAAAATTTAGGGTAAAAGTAACTTAACTACAGTAATTTTTTTTTTCTTGAACAACATAATTTCAGTAGAACTGTTTTCTCGACAAAAAAAGAAAAGAAAAGAAAAGATGATTGCGTGATTCTTATCTCAGTATATGAATGTAAATGCTTCTATAAAAAAATAAAAAAAAATATAAACAGAATGCTTATTGCTTATATTTGCAGTTGGTGGATCAATAGCATTAGAAGACTACTGGGAAGCTGGAACTATTGTATTTTTATTTACAATAGCGGAATGGTTAGAATCAAGAGCCAGTCACAAGGTTGGCTTTGCTTCTTTTATACTATTATCAAATAAAAATAAAATCCATGAAATAAATAACATGATTGTTGGGCAGAGCCCATACATAGTGGTTCTTTCTCAGACTCAGGTGGTCGGAGACCGGATTCGATTCACCCCCCCCCCCCCCCTCCTCCTTTCGTTTCAGGAAAAAAATTTAATTATATATATATATATATATATATATATATATATATAACATGATTATTTGTTATATGTTTTGCTTTGATCAGGCCACTGCTGCAATGTCGTCATTGGCGAATTTAGTCCCGCAACGTGCTGTTTTAGCAGAAACTGGTGAGGAAGTCCAAGTAGGTGAAGTAAAGGTGAATACACTTCTTGCTGTTAAAGAAGGTGAAGTTATACCAATTGATGGAATCATTACAGAAGGAAGCTGTGAAATTGATGAGAAAACTTTGACCGGTGAATCATTTCCTGTTTCTAAAGAAAAGGATTCCGATGTTTGGGCTGGCACCGTCAACATAAACGGTAATATGCATGTATGTATGTATGAGATCAGATCCCCTTAGGTGCCTCATGTGATTCCTCGGAATCACAAATATTCGCCACTGAATGGGAGATCTGGAGTCCTGTGTAAAGTCCCATATCTGAGACATAAGAGTCAACTCGGGTTAACCCTTTTAGCCAAGCGAGGACAATGGTCTAAGCAGTTGACCGGACCATTTATGACTCATTTATCGCCGCCAGACCCAAGTTCTGAGGCGATACATCATGTATTTATTGTAGTCTGTATATGTATGTAGTAGTATTCTTCAATTATTTGTTCAATTTTGTTCAGGTTATGTCGTAATTAAAACCGTGGTTGTTGCGGAAGACTGTGTGGTTGCTAGAATGACGAAGCTTGTTGAAGAGGCACAGAGCAACAAGTCAAGGGTTGAAAGATACATTGAGACGTGTGCCAAGTATTACACTCCTGGTTAGTCAGTGCCTATTTGGGAAATTCTTACATGGTCCAGTGTTCTAAAACTCGCTAGGCGACGACGGTGCGCTCCAGGGGCGCCTAGCGCCCAGGCGCTTTTTTTTTTTTTTTTTTTTTTTTTTTTTTTTAAATTTGAAAAATTAATACTTATCTTATTTAAATTTTACATCCTATGATCATAAAACATAAAAATCAAGTAAAAACTTGTAAATTGTGTCAAAAGATCAATGAAACGTAGTAGCCAAAACCCAAAGTACGAAATCAATGTCATGCTCAACAGTCAACACTCAACTCAACACTCAATAGTCAATACTCTCAAGTCTCAACTCTCAAGTTCAATCCTCAATCTCATGAGAGGGAGAAAGGAGGCGGACGGGTGGTGAGGAAGAGACTAACAGAGAATGAGAGGGAGAAAGGAGAGGCGGGCTGCTATGTTTTTTTTCCTAGGTCAAGTGTATTTTTTTTGTTTGTAATATGATCATGTATCTAAGAAATAAAAAAAAAAAAAAAAAAAAGAGCAATTCGCATTTCACAGCGCCCAGGTCGCCTAGGCGGCGCCCAGAAGCGCCCAGAAGATTCAGCCGCCTAGCAACTGTCGCCTAGAGCCTAGTCGGGACGCCGGAGGTGCGCCTAGCGCCCAGGCGGCGCCTAGGCGGCCGACTTTTGCGATTTTTAGAACACTGACATGGTCACTCCATTCGTATGGAGTGACCATGTGGTTCAATCTGGACCACACAGTTTCATCCTGCATTGAAACTGTGTGGTCCAGATTGAACCACGCCTTCACTCCACCACACGAATGGAGTGACCATGTAAGAATTTTCCTGTTTCTAATTGAACTCACATTTTGCCGAGCCTACTTTGTCTTTGTATTAGATTTTTCCTAGTCAATTGTGTACTTATGCTTCCATTCTTTGCAGCCATATTTCTCATCTCGATTGGAATAGCTGCTATTCCTGCGGCATTAAGAGTTCATAACGTGAGGCACTTTTACCGTCTGGCCATTGTTGTATTAGTGGGTGCATGCCCTTGTGCACTTGTACTCTCAACACCAGTTGCAATGTGCTGTGCATTAATAAGGGCATCAGCATTTGGGGTTTTCTTCAAAGGTGGTCAATATGTTGAAGCACTTGCTAAAGTAAAGACTATAGCTTTTGATAAAACTGGGACAATTACTAGAGGTGAATTTGAAGTCACTGAATTCAAACCTTTGGTGGATGATTTTGACCTTACCACTCTGCTTTACTGGTAATGTACTCACTTGTCTTTTTCAGCCTATTATTGTAATTTTAAGGACACAGTAACATGTTTATAATGCAACAAGCAGGGTTTCAAGTATCGAGAGAAAGTCGAGTCATCCATTAGCTACAGCTGTGGTTGATTATGCAGAGTCTAATTCAATCAAACCACAACCCCATCGAGTTGAAGAATTTCATAACTATGTCGGGGAAGGCATTTACGGCGTAATTGATGGAAAACAAATATACATTGGAAATCATAAAATTGCAAACAGGGCTGGATGTCAATCAGGTACATCATCTTTGCCTTTTTTTTTCATGATTAGCCCTCTACTGCATTTCATTGAATGGATTTTTCTGAAATGTGGGCTTCATTTACAGTTCCGAAACTGGAGGGAAATATCGTCAACGGGAAGTCCATAGGATATGTATTCATAGAATCAAGGGCAGTTGGAATATTCTGTTTATCTGATCTTTGTAGAACTGGTGTAAAAGATGCTTTGAGACAGTTGAAATCATTGGGAATTAAAACTGCTATGCTTACTGGTGATTGTCAGTCTGCTGCCCAACATGTACAAGATCAGGTAAAACAGAGAAAAGTTGTGTTTGAGTCTGTAAAATAGAGCATCTGTTAAAATAAATGATACCCGTAAAATGTATAATCGATTCAATTTCGATTATGTGTGCAGTTAGGAGGCTATCTTGAAGTAGTCCATTCAGAACTTTTACCAGAAGACAAAGCAAAAATCATAAAAGATTTTCAACAAAAAGGTTTCACAGCAATGACGGGTGACGGTATCAATGATGCACCAGCAATGGCTACAGCTGATGTTGGTATCTCTATGGGCATATCAGGTTCAGCACTTGCAAATGAAACCGCACATATAATCCTAATGACGAATGACATTCAAAGAATCCCGCAAGTAATAAAACTGGCAAGAAAAGTGAAATGGAAAATCATTCAGAATATAATCATTTCAATCCTCCCGAAATGTGCTATCATTTGTTTAGCCATAGCCGGATATCCGCTCGTGTGGGCTGCTGTTCTTGCTGATGTTGGGACATGCTTGGTTGTGATTTTGAACAGCATGCTTTTGCTTAGAGGGATCCCTAGTCATGGACATTCACATCATCATCATGATCATGACCATGATCATCATCATCATCATAAGACTTGTTGCAACAACGATAAATCAGAACAGATAAACAGCTGTGATTCACATCAAGCATCATGTGCTATGGATTGTTCACATGATAGTAAGTCCAATCATCATCATGATCACCATCATCATCACCATCATCAGACTGGTTGCAAAGACGATAAACCACAACAGATTAACGGCTGTGATTCACATAAGGCTTGTTGCAATGATGATAAACCACAGCAGATTAACGAATGTGATTCACACGATGCATCACATGCTATTGATTCTTCACATGGTACTTGCTACACAAGTCCACATCATCATGATCACCACCATCATCATCATAAGACTTGTTGCAACGGCGATAAACCACAGCAGATTGACGGCTGTGATTCACACAAGACTTGTTGCAATGACGATAAACCTCAGAAGATCAACGGTTGTGATTCACATGATGAAGCATCATTTGATATGGATTGTTCACATGAGAGTAAGTCAAGTATTTTGAGTAGTAGTTGCTGCACAAGTGAAACTTCTAATTGCAAAACAAGTCAATGCAATGCACATCGAATTCGAGAGACAATCTCCTTAAACAATGTATGTTGTAGTGCCATTATACATGAACCATCAGCTAATCACATAGAACGTCATGTTTCAATTGAAAACAAAAAGAATGGTGATAAAGAAGTTGAGAATGAACATGGATGCTCCTCTTCTGATACAAGCCCACATCAAGTTTCTGATAAACAAGCTCGAACGAATCATTCGTGTTCGATTCACACGAAGAATAATGCCCATTTAAGATGCAAGATTCATGTGGATAATAGAAAAGTGATCATCATCATCATCATGGAAGTTGTGGAGCTGTGAAATCTTGTGGGAATAAGGAAAAGAAGCATATGGTTTCTTGTTGTGAAGATTTTAGAAGGGAATGTTGCATCAATCAAGGGCATTTACAGGATAAATTTAGAGGTGGATTATCAGAAATTGTTGTTGTTGAGTAATATAAGCTTTAACTTTTGTATTGCAAGAATATTTATAACTTTGAATAATGACATCATTTGAATCAAATCAAATGTATCTTTCTGGTGGGTCAAATGATCGCTTTAGACAATCACTTAATCTATTAAGTGCATCTGCATTCTCTTAACAAAGTTTAAGTGATGAATATATGATTTAATGATTATAGATTTTTGCCAAGAAGAATGGATTTACTAATAAATCAGTATTCAAGGAAACTGATAATTAATCAGGACAAAAATAGTGCAAATTTCCAACAATAATATTTTTTACTATTTTTTTTAAAAAAAAGTCCTGATATGCGCCTGATCTCTTTCACATTCGGTTACGATCCTTAAAAATCTGCCATTTAATTCCTTTATACCAAAAGAAAGTTAAAACGCCAGATACTCCTTCATATTCGGTTACGATCCATAAAAATCTGCCATTTAATGCTTTTATACCGAAAAAAAGAAGAAAACATCAATTGTACCAGATTTCATAAATTACGGTTACTAAATTACGATCCTACGTTACTCGATTCATATCAGTGTTACTACATTTTTTTACTGTAACTACATCTATTTTATTGGTTGTTACTATACTTTTTCAATGTTACTATGTTTTTTGGCTGTAACTAGATCTATTTTATTGGCTGTTACTATTTGTTTCTCGGGTGTTACTACATCCTTTTTGTTGTCACTTTATTTCATTGGTTGTAACTACTTTTCATATGTCACTACATTTTTTCTTCGGTTACTACATTTTTAATTGTAATTAAAATTTATTGATTATTACTATTTCTTTTTATATTACAGTGTAACTACATTGGATAAATTGATTTGGTACATTTACTTCAATTTATTGCACGACATTTACTCCAACTTTTCTAAAATAAAAGTATCATGGGTATTTCGGTCTATTTATTATAAATTTATTCTTTTTAATGACTCAAAATGGAAGTTGTCATTCCATCCCCATTTATAACATTCTTTCATTTCTTCTCCGGCCCCTTCCCTAATGAATAAAGTGGTACATTTTATGTTTTTGTATCTATTAAACTTATTAAAATACTATATTGAATATTAACATCAAAAGATTGTTCTTTTCTCCTATTATATTTCATTTTTTTATACCTTCTATCGATTTCAATAGTAAGATTTAGACATCGTCATTATGAATTCATCATTTAAATCATTAGATCCGTAATCAATTAAGTTTTCAAATTTCGCAGTTTCAACTTCTGTTTTAACAAACGGTCATATTAGCCGATAAATTGTTAAATAAAAACAATTTATAAACCATAAAAAAAAACTATAAACCATAAAAAAATTATACAAATAAACCATAAAAACTATAAATTAAAAAAAAACCTAAAAAATTATAAACCTAAAAAATACTATAAAATTATATACTAACCTAAAAAAAACCATATACAAACCTAAAAGTTATATGAAACTATGTAATACAAACACATAAGAGTACTATAAAATACTACAATAACAAACTATAAAAAAAACTATAACAAACTATGAAAAAAAACTATAAGAAACTATAAAACAACATTTATAATCAAAGTATACTTAAAACCTACTTAAATAACTATAAAAATCATTACAACAAACTATAAAAGACTAAAAACATAAACAATTAGAACCTACATTCGCTTTGATTTTTTATATGTGTTGTGCATCCGACACGATTACACATAAAAAATACGTAAGCAACCCGAATTACCGGTACAAGCGTTGAAAAGATAACACAATTTACATATAAGAAAAACAACATAATTTTTTAAAATAACATTATTTACATATAAATAAAATAACACAATATTAATATTATTTTTAAAACCGAATAGAAATCTATTTAAAATAATATATATATTACATTCGCTTTAATAATTATAATTAAAATAATAATAATTTGTTATTGTAGTGAAAATAATAAGTGTTATATAAAAATGAAAAGAAAAAAAATGAAATTTTAAAACCGTGGCGGAACCGTGATCTGAACCGGAGCAAACCGAGCAAACCGGGCAAACCGAACCGCCCAAACCGCAACCGCGGTTTTGAATAATAAACCGGCGGTTTTTCAAACCGGCGGTTTGACAAACCGCGGTTCGTCAAACCGGCGGTTCGTCAAACCGGCGGAGTCATCAAACCGCCGGTTTGAAAAACCGGCGTTAGAAAAACCGGCGGTTACACCATTTGGCCACCTCTATCTGTAATAGTTAGCTCTTTAATGTATCTTTTGTCCTTTTGGAAAGAGAAAGAAACAGTGGCTGGCCTTGCCCGACCGTCTAATAAAAGAAAAGACACACGAAGTGAATGTACGAGAAATACTCAAACAATCCTTAACTAGACAACCAACCGATGAAAAATCCTCCACAAGATACCGAGGCGTTGCACACTAAACAATGAATTCGTTTTCACCTCTATTGAGCACACCCAGTAGGCGATGTATACTAAAATGGCGATAAGCTCCAAAGCTTCCATGCCCAAAGAACCGTAAACATGCCGAGAGAGCGATTGAATAATGTTTCCACCATGATCTCTTACTTGCCACACCTATCGATTTAGGAAATGATTATATTCTTATTGATACTTTTAATCCAATCAGGATCCTCTGCTTTTGTTTCCCAGCTTTTCAGTGAAAGCGGTGATTAATAAAACGATAAAGCGGCCGAGTCTCGCCTCCATGGACCGAACTCAGTTTTTTCAGCCAATCAGCTGCCTCCACGTCACAAAAGCTGGAAAAAGTTGGGGAAACAAAAGGAGAGGATCCGGATTGCTTTTAATTGGTCCTTGGGCAAAATCGGTTCGGATTCGTTTACGGATCACATCAGTTGGTATCAGAGTTCGGCACTCACGGTATCCAAATATCCCTTGTTTTTTTTTCTTAAATCTTGCGTTTTTATTTCCTTATCTTATTAAAAAAAACCCTACTTTTTTCCCCCAACAACCTTCGGCCCCCAAAAAAAGAAATTAAAAAACAAAAATTCCTTGCCGAGTATTCTTGTTTGGACATTCTGGATACTTGACGTGTGCTAATTATTGGTGAAGTCAGATTATGAGTAACGTGAAAAGAGAGTCCCGTGGATGCCTGTTTTTGGATATTCGCGGAGGCACAACAAATTGTGTTGAATCAAAATTTTTAGAAAATGGAACGACATTTTGATGATAAGATTGATGAGATGATGACCCGATTTCAGAATATGTTGAAGGGAGTAACTGAGAAGCCTAACCGTGGTGGTTGAGGTAACCGTGGTGGTCTAGATATTGTTAAGAAAACTTCTACATGGTTGTTTTCTGTTTATTGCGATCAATGTAATGGAGTGATCATTATTATTATGATTGCCCTAATCTATGGCAGAAAATACGTAGTTTACGTGTGATATTGTTGGAAATATCACGGTGGCGGTAACAGTGTTTTAAGATGGATATCTGGCTTATTATATGTGATATCTCCGGTGAGAAGTGGTGGTTATTATGATTAACGGTGGTCGGACTCAATATATCAAGAAGACAAAGTTAGAGTCAACAAATTGGCACAGTGTACATGCTTATATTAATTCTCAGATGCGTTATGAGTTACAAGGTGCCGCTATTTATAGGCGGATTACTAATGACAATTAGGCTAAGTATGACAAGACATAATTAACTATGATAGGACGTAATTAAGTACAATAAAGAGAATAAACAGCCCGCAAGGTTGGTCCCGTGGCTTCACTCGGAGCGGGTCCGATCTATTCATTGTCTTGTGCAATAGCCTTGTGAAATATCAAGTATGAATCCTAATTGCCTTACATAGCGGGCTCGGTCCCGCTTGGCGGACTACGAGCTGAGGGGCAGCGAGCTCGCCCCCCGCCTTTATCATCATGATGAGCATGTTAGCTAAGCGGCCTTCGACCCGGCTTACGGTCAAGCATGCTGGTGGTGATGAAGACCGTAATTTGGATTGGGACCGCTGTTCGGGTCTATTTTGAGGGTCCGATGAACCATATGCGGGTTCAGCATATCAATGTGGGAAATCACCTAAGCACAACCAGGTCAATGTTAATATCCCAGAGAAGATTGTAGAGACCACCTTAGAGATATTGTTAATACTCAAGAGGAGAAGTCGAGGAGAATAAGCCAAATTTTATGGTGAAATTGGAGAAGGTTGTTGAAGTAAAAATTGGTGGAGGTAGTCTAAGAGTCGATTGTGTAGAGGCAATCACCGAGGAGAATGAAAAGGTGGTGGAGGTACATTTTGCAAAAGCATGTGATGTTGGTCCTACTTCGATGACCACTTGTTCAAGTTCTATCTTATCTTCTTTGTAGGTACATGCAGATCATCCTCTTGAGGAGAACTTTGGGCTATCTGATATACCTAATCCAGCCCCTATATTGCCTATGGATATTCTTGATCATGTTAACATTGGTAGCAAACCGGAGCACAGTTTCATTGATACATTTTCTATGTATGTTGTTGACTGTCCGGCTGTGAATTGTTTTCGTTATATTGCTATTTTCTAGGATTTCTCCAAGTTTTTGGCACGTCAGACAACTTTTTTGATGTTGCATTTGTGACGCTTGGTTCAACATCAAACCGTGCCATTGATTTGAAGTGGTCTGTCCGCCTTGTATTTGATCCGGGCATATCATTGATGTTCGTTGTTGGTTCGGCTTATTTTGTCCTTGTTCCTGCTTTTTACGACATTTTTTTATTCGAGGTCGAAACCTTTCGGATCTGGGAGGGAATGATGTGATTCTCGTTGAAAAAGAAACTTGTTAAATTTGTTTGGAGTCTTTTATTTCTTTTTAGTTATTATTTCTTTTGTTTTAGTCTTTTAATATCCCAAATTGGTTAGATAGTCTTTTATTTTTGTTGTTGTTTTTATTTATTGTTATTTTATCCCACATTGCTAACTTAGCAATTGCTCTTGGAGTTTGTAGCCTATATAAAGGCAAATAGAGTCATTGTAACAATCAATTCAGAAGTTATTGAGTGAAATTTATATTAAGCTTTTAAGCATTTTGTGTGTATTCTTATGTAGAATATGCGAAACATGAACTTATTAAGGTTCTGAACATACCTTGTGGCGTTCATATAACAAGGTTCTTAGGTACAAGTTATCTAAGGTGATGCTCCTAACCCGGAAAAGAGCATGCGGATGCGTATTTGCGTCCGTCGGGCGAGCAAACTGTGAATAAGATCTCCAGCTTTACAAGTTCGCATCAACATAAGCCGGATACAGTCGGGTATAATCAAGTCCATCTAAATTCTTCAATCCGTCACCTATGGTGCAAAGCAAAGCAAGAGGGCAGGCTAGCCCGCCCTTCATATCGTCAGACCGCAAGCGTGAATCAAGCCCGCTCATCTAAGAAAACATGATTCAAACATGACAGTCACAAGGAAGACGCAACGGAATGACCAAGTATCAGGTCCACCCATCATGAATCCGCCATAACAGCTGTCCAAGTTTTATTAATGTCACATCATACTTAATTATGTCTAGTATAACCTAATTAATTGTCATTATAAATCCGCCTATATATATGGGCTCAATGTAAATCATTTAGACATCTGATAATATATAAAGCATACCCGACTCTGCCAATTTATCAAACAGTGAACCTGCTACTCTGTTCTTCATACTTCCCTCATAATATCTTCATATTGTTCCGCCGCCATGCACCACCGGCATAATCATATCTAAATAACTAGATATCCACATTAAACCACCGTTACTGCCACACGTTGAGGTCATACCAAGGTTCTTAGTTACGAGTTAGCTAAGGGTCATGGTGCTCATTCTAATTGAAAATTTTAATCGGTCCTTGGGGTAAAAAGGGATCTGATTCGTTTACGGATCACAGTAGTCAAATTCCTCAAGAATCAGCGGTGGATCCTAAGGCTCCTGTTACACAAGAGCAGTATCAACAGATCTTGAATATTCTGAGGGCAGGATCTTTGTCTCAATCCATGTATCAACAGATGCTGGTTTTAATTCTGTCAACTAAACAGTGCTTTCTACTAACTTTGGTTCTATAGATCAGGGTTGTCTTAATCTTTTAGTTGATTTGAATGTATATTAGATTATGGTGCTACTGACCATATTATTGATAAGGCTTTATTTTGTTCTTGTAAAAGTGTTGAAAACATGCCTATGAGTTTACCAAATGGTAAATATATTAAAATATCTCATATTGGACAAGTGAATGTCAATCATGATTTGGTCTTAGATAATGTACTGTGTGTACCTGTTTATCACTTTAACCTCATGTCCATCAGTAAGCTAATAAGATCTAGAGCCTGCAATGTTAAAGTTTTATGGATTGATAAGTGATATAGGATATGATCAGCCTCAAGGTTGATGGTTCAGCTGATTTGATTAAAGGATTGTACATTTTATAGGAAGATAGGTCTTGTTATGCTCTATCTGTTGTTAATAATGACAAGATTGCAGATAATCCAGCCTTAATTTGGCACTACAGTCTTGGTGATGCCTTAGATCAAAGAATTAAGGTCTTACAAAAGGATAATGCACGTGTGTAGATTCCAGATGTTCAGATCTATGAAACTTGTCCTTTGGCAAGCAGACAAGACATACTTTTCCTTTGAATCATTTTGTTTCTAGAACCTATATTGATTTAGTTCATATGGACATTTGGGGTCCCTATAAAGTAGTTGGTATACATGGTCATAGATTCTTTCTTACCATTGTAGATGACTACAACAGATTTTGTTGGATTTACACGCAAGTGAGGTCAGAAGTCTTGTTCAACAGTTTTGTAATCTTGTTCAGTTTAATAAGAATGTCAAGATTTTGAGTTCTGATAATGGCTTAGAATTTGATCTACTTAAGTTCTATTCTGCTAAAGGTATCTTGCATCAGACTTCGTAATTAAAACTCCCATACAAAACGGAGTGGTTGAAAGAAAGCATCAACACATCCTAAATGTTGCTAGAAGTTTGAGATTTCAGTCAGATTTTCCCTTAATTTACTAGTCCTTTTTTGTTTTTCATGCTGTGAATCTTATTAATATTACTCCCACTCTATTATTACAAAACAAAACTCCTTATGAAATGCTGATGAGAGTCAAATTGACTATCATTTTCTATGTGATTAGACCCCGTCTATACCTCATTTTATATGTTTCCGGAGACTTTTGTTTGTATTTTGATTTATTTACACCTTGGTTATCATTTTGAGACCTAGGACGTAAGTCCGGAATTCTTGGTCTTTTTCGGTGTATTTACTATAATCTCGGCCACCCTAGTGTCCTGTAGGGGTTACGTGTGGTATTTTTTTTGTGATTTCGTATAGGTATTAGGTGTTCTAGAAGGCCGGAATGCGAGTTACGAAGGTAGGAGCGTGTGCCCGAAGCTTAAACGTTCAAACGGTTCAACACTCGTTGGTACTACAACCATACCTTCCATTGATCTGCAGTTTGATCCACCTTAGAGGCATTTTATGGGCTGGACATCCTCATGAAAGTTGTAGAAAATTTCATTAGATTTCGAACCCATTTTGAATCATTGGATTTGGAGGTCTACACACAATGTTATGACCAGTTTTCTGAAGATGTGTCAGTAGGCGTGCGCCTGAGAAATGCTAGGCGCACGCCTACGGGTTAATTTTGTCCAAAGGTTCAGTCTGTCTTTCTACTTTTTTGCATGTTAGGCGTGTAACTGACAAACCCTAGGCGCACGCCTAACAGTCAAATCTCCCAAAACACTATAAAACCCCCCATCTTCATCTATATAGATATATAGATCAATTTCCTACGTTTTTTCTTCATCTTCTTAGCTTAGATTAGATTTGTAGGTATATTAGTGATCGGGGTCAATCAGGTAATAAAATACTTGACCACCATAAACCAATACTAGCAAGAGGACTAGGCCCATCGTAGTATAGCTATAGTGAATCAAGGTCGATCCCACAGGGAACCAATTGTGGATCATCTTATATAAAAACAATTAATTAAACATGTCAAGGACATAGAGGCGGTCTACGACCAACATAAGACAAGAAAGGTAAAGACACGACTCGACACAACGTAATTAACCTCCCCAATTATAGTCTTTATCGTTTGGACCTAGATAATTTATATAATAAACTCGAACTTATTAATCGTCAATCCGCTTTGTATCTATCTTAGATTGGCTACGGAGTCATCCTCTTTAACTTGACTTAGCACCGGTTAGGTTGCTAGATCACTGTGCTACATTACGTGACTTCACCTTTTGGGTATCCATCTCATATAACTTGCACGCTTACGACACTAAGGATGCCGATATTAATCATACACCTCGTCTAGGCAACATTCCTATGGTTAGGCGTACTTCCTAAGCGATTACTCAAGCTCTCGTCCAACTAGCAATTACCAAGTTATAGTCTCATGCTAATCTACGACGTCGTATAATCAGTGCTAGCAATCCCCAAATATAAACCTACCTGATAACGCCAACGTCCGTGAAGAGCAATTCATAAGCCTACCTAAGAGTTTTATATTGGTATTTACTTTTTACACGTTTTAATTAAACTAAGCGAGTACCGTAGCCATAGCCATACCTACTGAGATAATAAATTCAACTAGGCTAAACCTACCATAAAGACGTGGCAGAAATAACTGATGAAACAGGGCTCGGTCGACCGAGTGAGTAGGCTCGGTCGACCGAATGAACTTATTCGGTCACCCGAATCGATTTCGTCCCCAGATTACATCTCTGAACATATCTCTCAGCGTTTCATCATACAGAACAGATTAAACAGTAGTTCGCACAGTATTCATATAAACTAACATAGATACGCATTAATTAAATCAAGTAGATTCATGAATAAATACTAAGTGCATGACGTAGGTTATGAGATCCTCATAGACAAGGTATCGCCACCTTCCTATCATCTTAGCCTAGATCTACATCATCTAGCTATGATTAACTAACTCAAACGATAAAGCATAATTGGGAGGGATTAATTACTTAAAAGAAAGAAACTGAAAATAAAGGCTTACATATTGCAGCCCTTAAATTGCTGGAAACCCTCAAATTATTCTACATTGTATCAAAGTTATATCATGAATTGTAAGATTGAAGAAAGAATGAAGGGATTCAAGGTATTTTTTACAAATTTCGTAGCTGCTGCTTATATAGAGGTTTTTGCCGACTTAGGGAGGATCTAGAAGATAGGCATGCAAAAATTCGATAACCGACCGAAAATCCCAACTCGGTCAACCGAAGCTCCCCACTCGGTCGACCGAACCTAACTTTGCACATGTTAATCGTTTTTCTCGTCTATCTTGCTCCCCACTGCACGCCTGCGTGTTGATCTGATCAATCTTTCATTTAATGCTATGATTTTCTTCCTCTATTATCTTGGGACCATTGATTGAATGACATTAATCCTCTCGATTTGTCGTGATCTACAAAATCAGCATTTATCGCACAATAAATCGGCTTTTAATAATGAAAACGGCTAAATACCAAAAATCATATTAATAATCACATAACATTAAATAATAAATATAAACATGTGATTTAATATGAAATATATATTATTAATCTCGATTTAAGGTCAATGTTGATGACTTTTACGGGTATAATTTGACCGTTATCAATTAGCTTAGTTTAGTTGTAGATCGTTGTAATCCAGAGGATCTCGGAGATGGATTAATGCGTTATTGACGGGATTTCGCTCAGAGATTTGATTTTCTACATAGCTCGGATATCTTGTTTTTCATAGTTTAAACTCTTTTTATTTTTTGCATATTAGATTGTAGAACCGGTGATCTGACAAATCACCACGTTCAGTCGTCGTGTTGGCCTAAACTAGGAACAAGACCGACTTTGGTACTCGACCAGATTCCCTGTGGGATACAACCTTGACTCACCAATTCTAGGCTACAATTGACCCGGTATGCCGGTAATATTTGACACATAGAAAATGCCGATCAAGTTTTCTGGTGCCGTTGCCGGGGAATCGGGTTGATAGCTTGTAAGTTAGTTGAGTTTTTAGGATTAGGTCATTTTTCTTATTTTTTTCTATGTATAGTTTGTTTTTATTTGTTTTTGTTGAAGTGTCACACCACCTACTCCGGTAGTGGTATGACAAGATACCGTGATTGTGTTCATGTTGTTTCCTTGATTTGCAGATAATGAATCAATACTATAATTACGGCTCCTATCCTTACCCATTCGGATATTACAACTACGGTGCTATGGGTTATCAAACGCAACCATTTTATCCTTTCAACCCATACATCGCATCATATGGAAATGAGTGAAGGAATGCCCCAAGTTACTATGATCAACATCTCGATACTTCTCCACCACCGGAATCAGAGACCTCAACAGAGCAACTGATGGCACTTGCGCAAATAGTTGAATAGAATTATAAAGATTTTCGTGATGGCATGGCTACGATGCAAACAGCCATACGGAATTTGGAACATCAAGTGCAACAACTGTTAGAGGACGTTGAGAGGAGAGAACATGAAACTTTGGTAGAAGTCACCCCAAAGGAATGCTACGAGGATGGTAAGACTCTTGTATCCATTGAATCATCTATTCCGTCTTCGTTTAGCCCTATTGTTATTCCTACGGGGGTGCACCCTATTGAGTTTGTTGTTGATGTTGAGCCTACAAATTCTTACTTGGTGCTAGAGTCGTTATTGGTTGGAGTATGTTTTAGTTCGGGGAACGTGAGTTCGTTGTTTTGTGCAATGGACTCATGCATCGAACGAATCATGGTGGTGGGGATTGAGCCCTGTATTTGTAACTTTTCACTTTCAGGGGATGCACAATTCCTACGATTTTTGTAGGGAGAAGCAACGGTTTGCTCTCCTTTGGTATAGCTATCCTTGACATAGTTTGGGGTAGAAAGTTGAGCTGAGGACTCAAAACTCAGAATGTGCTTTTATTGCTTTTCTTTCCCCTCGTGTCACTGTATTTCTTTAGTTTGTAATATGATACTGCGGGTAAATTGTTTTTTAATATAACCCGAAGAAGTGTGTATTAGGGGGGTTAGTGTGGTGTTTTTGGTTTTGATGAGTTGTGGTAATCCGGGTAGTTTCATTGTGTTATACTCCATACTTGTACACCTTTGGTGTTCGTTATGTATATTTTATAAGTACATGTACCCTGGGAGTTCATTTTATGTATGCCACGTGATCGTACTCGCGTATTTTTCCGGTTGTAAGCTAACTTTTCTTCCCTTATCATTCGTGTTTCGTTTTAAAGTAAGGGGTGGTTGGTTTAGCTTCAATGTTTCGTTTTCATGTGGAACGAGTTATACTTAGTGATTGTTTTTCCCTTAGTATAAAATGAGTCAGTCTTCAAGAATTTTGATGCCTTTGACATTGGTTTGGATACATTGAGCCTATAGTATTGTTTTGTTAAACATATAGTGATTATACGAATGCATTTCATTTGAGTTGGGATCTTGTTTTGTGTTGGTCCCAGAGAAGGGTAAAACTATAGTCAGAAGGGGGGGGGGGGGGGGGTGAATGACTATAGTGGAGTTTCAAAAACTTCTCTTGTAATTAAAATCTTTTGGGTAGCGGATAAGTCCCTTCTTACTAAGTTATTTCAAGGTAGTTTAAGCAATCAATAATATGTGATATAATATAAGCAATTAAATGAATGCAGTAAGGTAAGCTGCAGAAAGTAAATTGACACAAGGCTTATAGTGGTTCATGGTGGTGTAATCCCTTAATCCACTCTTCTTCTGTGATGATTGGAGGAATTCACTATTGTTTTCACAGATACAATAGTACGATTTTCCTTGACTTCACAAGCTTCACAATCTACAAGACTATCACTCCTTGACTGCAACAGCTTCAGTGACTCAGTCTCTTTCACTGCTCATTGGGATCAAATCCTTCAACAGCTATCACAAACACAACTCCTTCTCAGATGCCTCTGATTCAGTTGCTTGATTGATGTGAATTGGATTCATAAACTTGTTGATCAATCTCAACGCTAGATGTTTGATTTGTAGCTCTTAGATTTGAGTTGATCACTGGATATTTCCTTTTTGCACAAATAGAAGATTTCACTATGACAGAGTTTCTGGTCAGTATTTTTTTGATCGTTTTTTTTTTTGTCAATGTCTTCTATTTATAGCCCTGATTATTCTTGATTTGAATTTCCGTCTGTTGGCTATATTAATGAGGGGAATAATCCTTGATTTTATTCTTGATTCCCCCTTAATAATATTCTCTTTGATTTTAGTGATCGGGTTTTTCTTCAAACGTTAATTACCAGAAAATCCGTCCTTGATTGATCCTCTATTAATTGTGCAATTAATGCTTGATCTTCTGTATCTTCTTCATATTTCAAAAATCTGATCGAGTAAGGTTTACTCAGCCGTTCTCTGAACGGTCAAGTGATCCACCTGACTTTGCCATTTAGATCTTCCTTTACTGCTTTGTCTTCACTCAGCCGAAAGTCAGTTTACTTTGCCGATTCACTGTTTCCTTTATTCTCTAAGTTCAAAGGAGAATTCTTGTACTTCACTGATCCTTGTTTTGAGTGAGATCAGTGTACACCATATTTAAACATTGAGCTTCATTACTTGAAACATGACTTAGACTTATCCAAGCTCATCACAGACTTCTTTGGTTATAAGTCAGACCACAATGTCTTCATTGCTTCTCTGTTGATACTTGGCTGGCTTTACTCTGCCGAATGTCTGTTTTTTACTTTGCCGTCCTACCAACTAGTACAATACTTGTCTGACTCAACTTATACATCATGTCAGACTCTAAGTAAAGACTTATACAAAGAATTCTAACTTATTTCAGGCTTGTTATAACAACTAGTATGACCATCATCAAAACATAATAAAATGTTCCTAACAATTTCCCCCTTTTTGATGATGCCAAAACCCTCATAAGCCTGAACATAAGTATGACAAATTTTTCATAATGATAAGCAAAATAGAACTCAAAAATTTTATTCATCCATTTAAGGGCAATAAGATATTGCTTGCTGTTTGTTCAAAAACCAAAGGCCAATGGACATAATTCAATAGTAGTTCAATTTGCATAAGGCATAAGGTCTACTTCTTCATTTCTTCAAACCTGATGCCTTTGCCCTTATCTGTTGGGCTTTCCTTCTTTCCACTGGAGCTTTTAGTTTCAGGCTTGAAGGCATAAGGTCTACTTCTTCATTTCTTCAAACCTGATGCCTTTGCCCTTATCTGTTGGGCTTTCCTTCTTTCCACTGGAGCCTTTAGTTTTAAGCTTTGAGCTTCCTTCCCCCTTTTTGGTATCACCAAACCGTTCTTCCAGAGTCCTGACTGCATCTTCAGATTCAGGGAGAGGACCATATCATTTCTCTAGTATTTTGTTGGTTGTCTCACCAACTTTGAGTAGAAGGTTGAGTTTCGTGCCTGAGTGCTCCATGACCTCATCCAGATGCTGAATTTGATGAGTGTGAGCATTTAGTGTGTCCACCCATGGCTTGAGATTGTTGTCAATCTTTTCAGCATGAAATTCAAGATTGGTTTGGACATGGTAGGGAATAAGATGATGTAAGTTTCAGAGCAAGTTTCCCTATTTTTCCATGACCTCATCTTGCACCTTGATGTGACTGATGAGGGCTTCAATCTTGTGGTTGAGGGAGGTTGCTTCACTCCTTAAGGCAGCTTTCAGATTCTGCCTGCTGTGGTATTGCTTTTCCATGTCCACAATCAGGGGTTGAATGTCCAAATTGAAGACTCTTTCTGGATCAACTTCCTCTGGTGCCAGTTCAACATCCTCATCATCTTGATTTTTCTCCTCCTCCATTTTCACGTCTTCTTCTTCCTTATCTTCTTCCTTTTCTTCTTGTTCTTCCTCATTGGGCTTAATGTCAGTAGGGGGTTGCTGGGGTGTGCTGGCTTCTGCATCTGCTGGATATAGGGCTTCCTCTGCTGCTGTTCCCCCTTGGTCAATAGTGGGGGTGTTGACAAGTTCGGTTAAGTGAGCTTTATCAGCTGGCTCACTTAGCTGTTCCTCAACTTTGCCGATGCTCTTGAAAAGCACTTTTTGAAGTGTCAACTCATCATCAGAAATCTCCATGTTTTCTGGATTAGCTTCAAAATGGCCGTCTTCTGAGTGTTCATCCTCTGTCTCATCTTCTTTCTCATCCATCTCCTCTTCCTCAGATGAAGTGAGAGCATATCCTTCCTCACCTTCTTCCAGGTAGGTGATGTCCTCTTGTTGTTTTTCTTCTTCTGTTGCTGTATCATCACTGATTGTCACAGGTTCATTCACGTTGCTGGTAGCAGTCACAAGGGTGTTTTCTTGTGCATTCTGGGATCTGGTTCTTCATCCCACTCCTGATCTGCTGCCTTCAGGTTGTTTCCTTTTTCTCCCGACAGTTGGTTTGGGTTTCATAGAGGTTTTGATGTAGGTGAACATTACCTTATACCTGTGTGGAGCCTGCAGATTTGTGGGTTTCACTTTCAAAGTGCCGAACAAATGTTGAAGGGGGAATCCATATGATTTCCTTTCCCAGAAATCACCTTTCTTCTGCAAACCCTTGCTTGGTGCCGTAATGGACAGATCAATCTCCTTTTGAATATGGTCTTTCAACCTATTGAATACGAATGTTGCCCAGTCAAATTTAGTATCTTCGTAGATGATTTCCATTAGCTTGATCCGTAACTCAGTTAAGTTTTCCATCCACCCTTTTCTTCCTTCGATGTTTTTGGTGATGACTGGTGCAAATTCAGCAAATGGATGTTTTAGCGCTGATTTAGGGAGATTGTATGTTTTGCTATTTTTCTTGGGGTTCTTGGCTATCTCAGCCCAGAATTTCTTGATGTCAATCGTCAAAAACTTTACATTAGCCGGACCTATCATTGGTAGGTGTAGGAATCTATTGAGAAGACCAGGCGTAATGACTACCTCTTTCCCAAAGATTGAACTTTTTATGCAATCGACATCAGTTTTCTTTGTGCTGGGCATAAACTTGGCATTTTTCCAAAATGTGATCAGATTTTCATAGAAAATTCCATTGATTGGGGGGTTTAGGAAGGTCATTAACCCCAGATTTGAGCAACAATCAACCAAGCGTTGAGCTTGTGCATCATTGTCATAGAAAGAGAGGTAGTGTTCAGGTTTGAAAAACGATCCAGTGATGATTGATTTTTCATAGAATTTTTCAGTAGAAGAGATTGTAGAAGATGAAGCCATTTCTTTGAGTTTTGAGAAAAAGATTTGATTTTGTAGTAAGAAGTAGGGTTTGTAACTTGCAATAGAGTGTAAAGATTTCTGAAAAATCTCTAAGTATGGTTTATATAGTGTAATTTGGGTAGTGTGAACGTGGTTTGAATGTGAAAGGATTTTGACATAATGGCGTGATTTTGTGTATATAAATCACGATATTCGAGTGTAATGAGGGAGTGGATTGAGGTAAGTAATGATAAATCCCGGGAATCGAGGCATTTGTAATTCGAAAATAATATGGTTACCTCCATGGTTCTAATTTGATCTCCATGTGTGTAATCGTCCACAGATTAATCCTCCAGAACTTCTTTATTCTCCATGTGTATAAAAGTTGATTTTGTTCACACTATAATTTGCCTATGACTCCAATCTTCATTTCGGTGGAGTGCCTTGGCTGGTCACTTAGCCGATTTAGTAAATTTTTCACTGAGCTGCTTTACTTTACCGTTCCCAATCAGTGAAGTTAACTTCGCCGAGTACCAGTGCCTTACCTGCTACATCTCCTGTAATGGAAAAGTTTTAAACAGCTGATGAAGTCACTTGGCTGATTACTCCAGTTAGCCGCTCTTTGGTACTTAGTCAATTTCAATCATTCCCAACTCAGTTCTTAACATGCTAAATCTTTCATGACTGAGTGGTTTCGTGAAGATGTCAGCCAATTGGTCTTTAGTGGGAATGTATTTGAGGATGACATCTCCTCTTTCCATATGATCTCGGATAAAATGATGTCTCCATCAATGTGCTTTGTTCTTGAATGCAACACTGGATTTTCAGTGATAAATATGGCACTTGTGTTGTCACACATGATTGGGATAGTCTTTTCCTCCACTCCATAATCTCTTAGCTGTTGTCTAATCCAAAGTACTTGTGCACAACAACTGCCTGCTGCTATATATTCTGCTTCATCTATTGATGTAGATATGGAGTTTTGCTTTTTACTGAACCAAGAGACTAGCCTGGTGCCTAGCATTTGGCATGTTCCAGAGGTGCTTTTTCTATCTATTTTGCATCCAGCATAGTCAGTGTCTGAATATGACATCAACTTGAATCCTCCATCTTTTGGATACCAAATTCCAACATTAATAGTGTTTTTCAGGTATTTGATTATTCTTTTGGCTGCTAGAAGATGTGATTCTTTTGGTTGAGCTTGAAACCTTGCACATACTCCTACAGCAAATGCTATATCATGTCTACTTGCAGTTATATAGAGTAGGGATCCAATGATTCCTCTATACATTTTCTGATCAACATCTTTTCCAGCTTCATCTTTTCCAAGAATGACTCTTGCACACATTGGTGTGTCTGCTGTGCCACCTGTGTCCATACTATATTTGTGTATTAAGTCTTTTGTATACTTGGCTTGATTTATGAAAATACCATCCTTCATTTGCATTTCTTGAAGACCAAGAAAGTAATTTAATTCTCCCATCGTGCTCATCTGAAATTTGCTCTTCATTAGGTTTGCAAATTTCTCACACAGCTTTTCATCCTCTGTTCCAAAGATGATGTCATCAACATAGATTTGTACTAGCAATGTGCTTGTTCCCTCTTCTAATTTGAATAGAGTCCTATCTATAGTTCCCTTGTTGAATCCATTCTTGATAAAAAATTGTGATAGTGTTTCATACCAAGCTCTGGGTGCCTGTTTGAGTCCATAAAGAGCTTTCTTGAGCTTGAATACTTTGTCTTCTTTTCCTTTGAGTTGAAAACCAGGAGGTTGTTCCACCTATACTTCTTCTTCCAAAAGTCCATTCAGAAATGCACTCTTGACATCCATTTGATAGACTTTGAAGTCTTTGTGTGCAACAAAAGCTAGAAAGAGTCCGATTGCCTCCAGTCTTGCTACTGGTGCAAATGTTTCATCATAAGCTATTCTTTCTGCTTGAGAGTTGCCTTTTGCAACTAGCCTTGCTTTGTTTCTGACAACTGTTCCTTGCTCATCCATCTTGTTTCTGAATACCCACTTTGTTCCAATGATGTTGGCTGTGTCTGGTCTGTCAACAAGTTCTCAGACTTCATTTCTTTCAAATTCATTTAGTTCTTCTAGCATGGCTGTAATCCAATCTGCATCTTGGATTGC
The DNA here is from genome assembly GCA_026214975.1 of Gentiana macrophylla. Taxonomy (NCBI): domain Eukaryota; kingdom Viridiplantae; phylum Streptophyta; class Magnoliopsida; order Gentianales; family Gentianaceae; genus Gentiana; species Gentiana macrophylla. The sequence goes on along the minus strand of CM047809.1, from coordinate 32,257,666 downwards.
ATCATCTATTGTCTTGGGTTCCACTTGTGATAGAAAATATGTTAGCATATGCTCCAGTTGTCTTCTGGTTCTAACTCCTGTGTGAATGTTTCCAATGAGTTGATCTTCAGGATGATCTCTTAGCCAATTTAGACCAGGTTGAAGTTGTTCTTCACTTGGTGCTTCTGCAACTTCAGGTTCTTCATGAGCTTCAACTTCTGGTGCTTCTTCTGTTGTAATGACTTGTGGCTCATCTTGGTTTCCAAGATTGTGACTTAGAATGGTGGCTGGTACTGTTGTATTCATATACACTTGCCTTTGTGCTGCTTCTTCTTCTTGTTCTTGAAGACTTTCACCATTTGTGTTTGGTTCATCAAAGACTATATGTATTGATTCCTCAATCACCAATGTTCTTTTGTTGAGTACTCTGAATGCCTTACTGGTGTCTGAGTATCCCATAAAGATTGCTTCATTAGCTTTTTCATCAAAGGTGTGCAACTGATTCCTGTTCAAAACAAAACATTTAGATCCAAACATGTGTAAGTGTGAAATGTTAGGTTTTCTTCCATTCCATATCTCATATGGAGTCATTCTATGATGTTTGTTGATGATTGATCTATTTTGTGTATAGCATGCTGTGTTTGCTGCTTCAGCCCAAAATCTCTTTGGTAAGCATGCTTCTGCAATCATTGTTCTGACTGCTTCTTTGAGAGTTCTGTTTCTTCTTTCTGCTACACCATTTTGTTGTGGAGTTCCTACTGCAGATAGTTGATGTAATACTCCATTTTCTTCACAATAAGTTCTGATTACTTCATTTAGAAACTTTGTGCCTCTATCTGATCTGATCTAGATAATCTTTAGTTCTTTCTCATTTTGAATTCTACTTAGTAAATCTGGCATCTTCTTGAGCGTCTCTTTCTTCTTGTTCATGAATATGGTCCATGTGAATTTAGAGAAATCATCAACCAAAACTAGAGTGTATTTCTTTCCACTTACACTTACTGGTGTGACTGGTCCAAACAGGTCCATATGTAACAGATGCAAAATTCTTGTTGTAGATTGATAAGGCTTTGACTTAAAGGAAGTTTTGATTTGTTTCCCTTTCTGACATGCATCACAGAGCCTTTCTTTCTTGAATGTAATCTCAGGCAAGCCTTCAACTAACTTGTTCTTTGATATGATGGTTTTGAAATTCAGATGGTTTAATCTTCTATGCCAAATCCAGCTGGTTGATTGTTTATTTTTGACAAACAAACATGTTTCTGCTTTAGCTATTTTCCAATCCACCACATACATGTTATCTTTTCTTCTCCCTGCAAGAACTACTATATTGGTTTGGCTGTGAATCACTTTGAAACCTTCCTTGTTGAAGTGCACATTGTAGCCTTTGTCACATAATTGACTGATGCTCATTAGATTGAAATTAAGTCCCTTAACATATGCCACATTTTGGATTCTCAAATTGTTCTTGAGCATTGTGCCTTCCCCTTAATCTTGCCAGGGTTTTCTTTGCCTCCAAATGTGACTTTGGTCCATCAAAAGCTTTGAAATCAGTGAGCCATCCTTTGTTTGGAACATCCACTGTCTATGTACCAGACATCCTACAAAACAAATTAATTAAGTTTAGGCACCCAACACTGTTTGGGTCCATACCTGTTAGCAGTCATGCCTCCTACTCCAACTGTATATCCAAATGATCTTCTTTTTGGATAGTTAAAATCATCAACTTCATATGTATAAGGCATGGCAGAATAGCTTCTGATATTTCTACTGGAGGTATTCTGATACTTTTCTCTACTTTTTGGTGCATTTGCATCCTCCTGCACCTTCTAATATGCAGTGGGAAACCTATGTTGCTTCATGTGTTTGAGAGCATGCATAGATTGACTTTTCTTAAACACATGATGCATATCATGGTATGGTTTCTTCTTGTATCTTGGAGGTGCAACATTCCAATCATCCTCTAAAGGGTAAAGTCTTCCTTTACCTTTCAGTAGGTCTTTGTTTTTGGTTGACTGGAATGATGGTTTAGTCTGCTGTTTCACTATATTAGGTTTTGACTTCACTGGTACATGATGATTGATTGAAATTTTGGTCTGTCCTTTTCTGAACTTTGGTCCATTATTGGTCCTAGATTCAGAATTGTGTTGTCCATTGTTTCTATTATCATCCTGACTATTGTAGCCAAGACCAGATCTGGATCCAAACCTTCTTGGAGGTTTGTAAGCTGGTGCATTTAGTGGTGTAGTGGTGTTTTTAGCTGCTAGGTGGATTTCCTCAGCTGATCTGTTAGCAGTGGATGAGTTATCATCTGCTGCTTTTTTCTTAGGTGAGTATATCTCCTTAGTAGCTAGTTCAGCTTTCAATTTGTCCAATTGTTCCTTCAATCTTTTATTTTATTTTCTTAGATCCTTACATTCTTTTTCCAGAATTTCATGATTCATCTCAATTTCATCAAATTTAGTAATGAGATTTTGGACTAGGGCTGCTGGATCTAATGGGAGAATAGAAGATTGTGCAGTGTTAGATGTGGATGCATTTGATGAAGAGTAAGAACTAGATCTTACCTCAGTTTCATCAGATTCTTTGGCCATAAGACATATACTTGCTTTCACAGTGTCTGAGCTGTCACCTTCATCTTCATCTAATTCTTTGGTCATGAGACATATACATGCTTTTTCATTGTCTGAGCTGTCTTCTTCATCACTATCATCTGAGTCATTATCAGATGATTCTTCATTCTTGTCACTGCTAGATTCAGCCTTGAGTGCTTTCTTACCTTTCTTCTTTTAAAATGCTTTGTACTTCTTCTTTTCCTCATCTTTATTGTTTTCTTCTGGGCAATCAGCCTTGAAGTGTCCTTTCTTGTTGTAGTTGAAGCATCATCATCTCTTTCTTTATTTCTTTGTTTGAGCTTGACCTCTTGTTTGATGATGAGTTTCCTTTGAATGGATTCTTTTTGCTAAACCTGTCAAAGCGTTTAACCAATAAAGCTACCTGTTCTTTAAGTTCTAGTGTCTCTTTACTGATACAATCAGCAAAGTTACTTTCTTTGTGGTGCTATCGATTACAGTTCTTTGTGTCTCTGCCGGAGCACCATCTTCGCCGTTCAATTCGAATTCATGAGCTTTTAGTTGGGACATCAGAGTCAGGGTGTCAGTGTTTGCAAGATTTGTTGTACCTCTGATTACTGATGTTATGATCTTCCATCTTTAAGCCAAGCCTCTCAAGATCTTTAAACACACTTCTTTCTGGGGGTATGTGTGTCCAAGTCATGCAGTTCATCGATGATGCTTGAGAATCATTGTCCATTTGATCAATGGATTCACCACCTTCATTTTGAAGTTCTCAAATTTTTGTTTTGCAAATGAGATAGTTTGTTTTCTTTGACTGCCTCAGATCCTTCATTTATTAGTGCTAGCTTGTCCCACATCTCCTTTGCTGTCTTGCAATATTTTATTCTCATGAACATGTTGCTATCTAGGGTCTTTAAAATCATATCTTTTGCAACAAAGTCTAGATTTGCTCTTCTCCTGTCATCCTTTGTCCAATCCTTCTTAGGATTGTCCACTTCTTTTCCTTGATATGCTCCTATGGCTACCACAGTCATGATCATGATTGGGCCTTCATTGATTTTATCCAGCATCTCCTCATGAGTTGCTGCAAGATGGGAAAACATTCTTATTTTATATTCATCAAAATTGTTAACATTAAAAACAGGTACTTTTGACATAAAGTTTGAGGAATCCATAAGTACAAATAAGAGATATATATGTATATATCTAGAAAGTACTGATTTGAAAACTACTTTGAAAATATGTGATCTCCATGTTACTGTAAATTAGATCCCGAGCAGGTTACGATACTAGGAACACTGCTCCGATAACAATTGTTGGTCCCGGAGAAGGGTAAAACTATAGTCAGGGGGGGGGGGTGAATGACTATATCGGAGTTTCAAAAACTTTTCTTGTAATTAAAAGCTTTTGGGCAGCGGATAAGTCCCTTCTTACTAAGTTATTTCAAGGTAGTTTAAGCAATCAATAATATGTGATATATTGTAAGCAATTAAATGAATGCAGTAAGGTAAGTTGTAGAAAGTAAATTGACACAAGGCTTATAGTGGTTCAGGGTGGTGTAATCCCTTAATCCACTCTTCTCCTGTGATGATTGGAGGAATTCACTATTGTTTTCACAGATACAATAGTACGATTGTCCTTGACTTCACAAGCTTCACAATCTACAAGACTATCACTCCTTGACAACCAATGACCCCGGTGACTCGACTCTTTCTTTCTTTCATCGCCTCCTGGGATCAAATCCTTCAACAGCTATCACAAACACAACTCCTTCTCAGACGCCTCTGATTCAGTTTCTTGATTGATGTGAATTGGATTCACAAACTTGTTGATCAATCTCAACGCTTGATGTTTGATTTCTAGCTCTTAGATTTGAGTTGATCACTGGATATTTCATTTTCGCACAGATAGAAGATTTCACTTTGACAGAGTTTCTGCTCAGAATTTTTTTGATCGTTTTTTTTTTCTGTCAATGTCTTCAATTTATAGCCTTGATTATTCTTGATTTGAATTTCCGTCCGTTGGCTATATTAATGAGGGGAATAATCCTTGATTTTATTCTTGCTTCCCCCTTAATAATATTCTCCTTGATTTTAGTGATTGGGTTTTTCTTCAAACGTTTACCAGAAAATCCGTCCTTGATTGATCCTCTATTAATTGTGCAATTAATGCTTGATCTTCTGTATCTTCTTCATATTTCAAAAATCTGATCGAGTAAGGTTTACTCAGCCGTTCTCTGAACGGTCAAGTGATCCACCTGACTTTGCCGTTTAGATCTTCCTTTAGTGCTTTGTCTTCACTCAGCCGAAAGTCAGTTTACTTTGCTGATTCACTGTTTCCTTTATTCTTTAAGTTCAAAGGAGAATTCTTGTACTTCACTGATCCTTGTTTTGAGTGAGATCAGTGTACACCATATTTAAACATTGAGCTTCATTACTTGAAACATGACTTAGACTTATCCAAGGTCATCACAGACTTCCTTGGTTAAAAGTCAGACCATAATGTCTTCATTGCTTCTCTGTTGATACATGGATGGCTTTACTCTGCGTAATGTCTGTTTTTACTTTGCCGTCCTACCAACTAGTACAATACTTGTCTGACTCAACTTATACAACATGTCAGACTCTAAGTAAAGACTTATACAAAGAATTCTAACTTATTTCAGGCTTGCTATAACAGCTAGTATGGCCATCATCAAAACATATTAAAATGTTCCTAACAATTTGAGAATGGAATAGTTCTATCACGTTAGCTTCGACTTTATTATTCACCGAGACTAGTGAACAATTATGGTAGCTATTAATGACCCGGTTACCTAGAACTTATATTAGTAACTTCGAGGCGAAATAGAAAGGTCGTTATTGTTAGGTACGGGATGACGGTTTTGGCATTTTTTTGACCCAATCAGAGCCAAAGGCCAACCTAAACGATTAATCCACTGTTACCCCTCTAAGCCTGTAGTAGGGTGGTTAGACTGCCACCCGAACTAGCCTTTCATGTTAGTAACCCATGAAAATCGATCTCCCTAACTTTATTTCAGTCTACGTACCCTTGACTACCTTGCAATTGAGCTTGTTCGTTCTGCACTTTTTTAAGATGTTGCGAGGTATTGTTGAGACGTAAGTAATGGTATGGAGTCGTGATTTACGAGTTATTCGGAACAAGGAGTGTAACAATGTGTAGGTTCCAGTTTTGTTCGGATTTTTGATGTATAATGTCCTATTTTCATAATTCGATCATGTATAGTTTGTTCTTTCAATCAAAAGAAAAATACAAAAAAGAGAAAAAAAGGAAAAAAAAACAGAAATAGTAAATGTGCATATAAATAGTTTGATATAAGTCCAAAATGGACTAAAGTGTTGTATAATGAAGAAATGTGAAGTTGGAGTTGGGGTTCGGATTGAAATCCGAATTGTAAATACTCGGAAAATTGAAGACAAAGTTGATACCGAGTTTCATGTTTATATTTGACTTGGGTAATGCTCTTTTGCACCTTCTTTTATATTTTATCATAAATATCCTTTCATTAACCCCGACCCTAGCCTAACGATATAACCCTTCAAGTCTTGCTCGACCGTACTAGACTTTGATTGACCTCAATTAGTGGAGATACTTATGAAGTAAGCCTATGGTGTAACCTCGGTACATTATACTTCTATAATCTAAACCAGTCATTGGTGATAAATGTCGAAGAAGCTATACACACACACACATTTTTTTTCTCAATACAAGGTTGAACTTAAATCCTATGCATTTGTGTCAATTACTTGTGTTTTATCATTACAATGCTTTAGACTAAATGTATGATTTCAATGTTGACTCCATCTTTATTTTTGAATCGCTCGTCCTTGCTCAAGGGCCAACAAACGCTAAGTAGGGGGTAGTTGATGAGAGTCAAATTGGCTATCATTTTCTATGTGATTAGACCCCGTCTATACCTCATTTTATATGTTTTTAGAGACATTTGTTTGTATTTTGATGTATTTACACATTGGTTATCATTTTGAGACCTAGGACGTAAAGTCCTAGATTCTCGGCCTTTTTCGGTGTATTTACTATACTCTCGGTCAGCCTAGTGTCCTGTAGAGGGTTACGTGTGGTATTTGTTGTGATTTTGTACAGGTATTAGGTGTTCGAGAAGGCCGGAATACGATTGACAAAGGTAGGAGCATGTGTCCGAGCTTAAACGTTCAAACGGATCAAAACTCGTTAGTACTACAACCATACCTTAAATTTATCTGCCGTTGGATCCACCTTAGAGGCATTTCCTGGGATGGACATCTTCATGAAAGTTGTAGACTTATTAGCTTTCCAACACATTTTGAATCACTGGATTTGTAGGTCTACACACAAAGTCATGACCGGTTTTCTGAATATATGTCAGCAGGCGTGCGCCTGAGAAATTCTAGGCGCACGCCTACGGGTTAATTTTGTCCAAAGTTTCAGTCTGTCTTTCTACTTTTTTTTTCATGTTAGGCGTGTGCCTGACAAACCCTAGGCACACGCCTAACATTCAGATCTCCCAAAACACTATAAAACCCCCATCTTAATATATATAGATATATAGATAAATTTCTTGCGTTTTTCTGCATATTTTCTTCATCTTCTTAGCGTAGATTAGATTTGTAGGTAGATTAGCTTAGTTTAGTTGTAGATCGTTGTAATACGGAGGATCTCGGTGATGGCTTGACGCGTTATTGACGGGATTTCGCTCAAAGATTCGATTTTCTACAGCTATATATAAATATATATATATATTCGGACCTTAGCTTGTTGATTGTAGTGTTTTGATGTGTTGATTGTTAGATTCTCAGTGTTACTATTATTCTAGAACTTATTCTTAATGACTTTTGTCGAATTAATTACTCGATAATTACGTGTCTTCTTTACATATGTATTTTGTGAGAGGGTACGGGAACCAGGGTTCTAGGATCACCCTATAAAACCGTCTAAGTTGTTCAGATTTGGTTTCGTGTGTGAGGTTTATATCATTGTTAATGAGCGTCTCATCGATCGTAGACCATGTTAGGTCAGTTAAGTCCGGTCAGTGGACTGTTGAACCTGACATATGAGGGTAGATTATTGAAATAATGTCTATTCTCAGAAATAGGAGACGACACCCTTCAACGATGCCGAGAACATTAGAGTTTGTCGAAACACTTCCGGAAACGCGTTAGGGATAGAAAGTAGTGGGTTGGATCATAGCTCGGCAATCTTGTTTTTCATAGTTTAAACTCTTTTTATTTTGTGCATATTAGTTTGTAGAACTGGTGATCTGACAAATCACCACGTTCAGTAGTCATATTGGTCTAAACTAGGAATGAGACCAACTTTGGTACTCGACCAGATTCCCTGTGGGATACGACCTTAACTCACCATTTCCAGGCTACAATTGACCCGGTACACGGCCGGTAAGATTGGACACTTAGAAAAGGCCGATCGAATGCCATATTCTTTTAGGCCTTCATATGATAATGTGAAAGTGTTTGGTTGTTTCACTTTTGCCAATAATCTTAATCATGATAATAACAAGTTTGCAGCAAGGGGTATTAGGTCTGTCTACTTGGGTGGATTCCCTAATGTAAAAGGATTTAATCTTTTAAATCTTCAATGCAGACAAATTTTTGTTGCTAGGGATGTTTTTTTTCATGTGTTTTCATTTCTTTACAAAAATGGTACAACTTCAGGTAATATCAAAGACTTGCCCATGCCTGTCCCTTTTGACCAAGACACATTTTCTATTCCAAATTCTATTTTGCCTTTGCGAGCACAAGTAGCCGTTCCATGTGATCATACTTTTGATGTTATGAATCCCTAATACCATGTTCCTGATATTGTGCATTGGGAAGATCATGTTCTTGACTCTTTAGATCATCAAGATCCCGCTCATGACATAATGGAACATTTACCTGTTGATGATGTTCAATTCATTGATTATGTGGAAGAGTTACCTCCAAATAAGGATTTAAACCTTAGAAAGTCTTCAATAAACAGAGGAGTGCCCTCTTATCTTATGGACTATGTATGTAATAATCTTACTACTAAAACATCACCACACTTTTTGACAAAGGTAGATACACTAGATCATTTGTCTACTATACATAAGTCATATATGTTCTTAGTACTCAAATCTTAGTAGAACCTAACACCTATGGTGAGGCAGTAAAGCATGCAAAATGGACAGAGGATATATGAAATCAAGGCTCTACAGCATACAAACACTTGGGAAATTGTGCCACTACCTAAAGGAAAACAGCCAAGAGGTTGTAAGTAGGTATAAGAATCAAAAGGAAATCAGATGGTTCAATAGAGAGATATAAAGCAAGATTTGTAGCTAAGGGCCATACACAGCAATTGGGATTAGATTACTTGGACACCTTCTCCCCAGTAGCAAAACTCATAAATGTCAGAACTTTGCTTGCCATTGCAGTAGCAAAAGGCTGGAATCTTTCCCAACTAGATGTAAACAATGCATTCTTGCATGGAGATCTAACAGAGGAAGTTTACATGCAAGTGCCACAAGGTTTCCAGTCAGAACCAGGACTTGTTTGAAAGCTTACAAAGTCTTTATATGGCCTCAAACAAGCCACAAGACAACAGAATATTAAACTAACCCAAACTCTACTTGAGAGGACGTTCAGACAATCCACACAAGATTACAGTCTATTTGTCAAAGGTTCAGATGACTCTTTTGCTGCCGCCTAGTCTATGTTTATGATGTATTAGTTTCAAGTCATGATATAGAAGAAATAAAGCAACTGAAGAATTTTTGAATGATAAATTTGGCATAAAAGAACTTGGAGAACTCAAGTATTTCTTATGGCTGGGAGTAGCTAGGTCAAAGAAAGGAATTGTGCTGTCACAAAGAAAATATTGTCTGGAACTGCTAGAAGAATATGGCTATTCTGATTGTAAACCTAGCCAAACTCTTATTGACACTTCTATAAACCTACACAGTAAGGATTCAACACCTCTAAATCAAACAGTTATTACAGAAGTTTGGTTGGGAAGTTGTTATATTTAGGATTGATAAGACCAGACATTACTTTTGCCACAAAACAACTTAGCCAATTCCTCGATAAACCTATGGAATTATAGCTTCAAGCAGCTCATAAACTTCTAAAATACCTAAATAAATCCCCTATACAAGGCATCTTTTCCCATCATAGAGTAATCTGGAGTTAAAATGTTTTGTAGATTAAGATTAGGGCAGATACAATGACACAAGAAGGTCTATTACAAGATTTATTGTATTTTTGGGTGGATCACTTATAAGATGGAGATCAAAGAAACAAACTACAACATCTAGAAGCTCATCATAAGTAGAGTATAGATCCATGACTATGGCTTCTTGTGAATTGCAATGCCTCACATACTTACTGTCAGAATTCAACATCAAACAAAGCAAGCTTATTCCCCTATTTTATGATGGAAAAAGTGCCCTATATATAGTTGAAAGTCTAGTGTTCCATGAAAGAACTAAACATATTGAAATAGACTGCCATGTGATCACGGATAGGTACCAACAAGGCCTTTTAAAACCTCTACTTGTTTCAACAAACCTTCAGCTTGCAGATTTGTTTACAAAACCATTGGACAAAACCAGATTCCAGACATTGCTAAGTTCTTATCCTCTAATCAACATTTAGCATCCCAAGAGTTCTGTTTCACAGGGGGTAAATAATTAGTTTGCTCTTGAAACCATGAAGCTATGGTACTGGTAAATCTTTTGTCAAAGAATCAACAACTTGCATTTAAGATGGCACATATTGAATCGATAATTGTTTGTCTAGAACTTGATTCCTGATGTAGTGTATGTCAACTTCTATATGTTTGGTTCTGGCATGGCAAACAGGATTCTGAGGCAAGAAGGATGCACTCAAATTATCACACCATGCAACGGGAATGACAAGTAGAGATAATCCCATTTCAAACAGCAGCTGTTTGATCCAAAACATCTCAGATGAGATATTAGCCAGAGACCTATACTCAAATTCTGCACTGGACCTAGAAACAACACTTTGTTTCTTAGAACTCTAGGAGACTAAAGAATCTCCTATATAAACTAAATAACCAACAAAATATTTCCTATCTCGTGGATAACAGCCCAATCAAAGATCACTAAAACCAGTCATGTGCAATATACCATTAGCCCTAAATAAAATACCATAATGAAGGGTTCCCTTTACATACCTAAGTAGCCATTTTAAGGCATGCCAATGAACCAGTGTAGGTTGCTGCATATATTGACTCAAGTAGTTGACATAGTAAGCAATATCTGGTCTGGTATAGGCCAGGTACTGCAAACCCCCAATAGCACTCCTATAGATAGTGGGATTCTTCATAGGTTCTTCTTGATCAGGTGACATGTGTTGACCCGGGACCATGGGAGTATCATAGGGTTTGAGGTGATGAAGATGTAAATGTTTAAGTAACTAAGAGGCATAATGTCCTTGAGTAAAAAACAGACCAGCAGAGTTTCTGTGTACTTCTATACCAAGGAAGTGGGAGACTGAGCCAAGATCTTTAAGATCAAATCTTGAGTGTAGCATCTATATGAATTCCTGAATTAAATCTTTTGAATCCCCTGTCACAAGAATGTCATCAACATAGACAAGCACATACAACAAATGATTTCCAGTTTTGAGTATGAAAAGAGAGGTATCAGCTACAGATCGGTGAAATCCCCACTGAATCATTTGTGTTCTAAGAGCAGTAAACCAAGCTCTAAGGGCTTGTTTAAGACCATACAAAGCCTTTTTCAGCTTACAAACATAGTGAGGTTTAGCTGGATCAACAAAACCTTCTGGTTGCTGTATGTAAACATCCTCTGACAAAGGTCCATTTAAGAAGGCATTATCTATATCTATTTGATGTATATGCCAGTTTAAATTCACCGATACAACAAGAACAACCCTAATAGTTTATGCCTTGGCAACATGGATAAAATTTTCTGTAAAGTCCACTCTATAAGTTTGATTAAAACCTTTGTCCACAAGTCTGTCTTTGGGCTTAAGAATAGTGCCATCAGGTCTTAGTTTTAACTTGAATACCCACCTATTCCCCACCAGTTTTAACAAGAATCTAAGTTCCAGTCTTTTGCAAAGCCTCAAATTCTGCAACCATGGATTTTATCCACTCAGTACAGGTCAAAGCTTCTGAAACTCTAGTTGGTTCAGAAAGGTGATCAGGGAGGACTGTGGACTAAATTTGAGTTGAGTAGGTTTTGGGCTTAAAATACAACTTTTGGATAGGATGTCCTAGATTAGGTTGTGAGGTCTGGACAAATTGTAAAGAATGAACAGGTTCAGTGCTGGTACTGGATTGTAATGTAGGACTCTCATCACTAGTGGAGTTCCAAGTTTATGGTGAGGCAACATAAATTTGAGGAGTGGTATTGGAAGGACTATGAGTAGCACTGCTATTGTCTGTGTCGGGTGTATGCACATTAGGAAAAGAAAAAGTATGAGTACGAGAATGTACCTCTGATTGACCAACAACACTATTTCTTAGGGAATCTTGTTTAGGTGCACCAGTATCAGATAAATGTTGTTGAGGAGAAGTATCACCAGCTGATATGGGAAGAGAGGAAATAACAAGGGTTAGATCAGTATGGACTTCCTTATAAGGTCGTTGATTGAAACCTTCTTTAAAAGGAAACTCGGTTTTATTAAACACAACATTTTTGGTGATGAATATTCTTCTTGACACATCAAGATATTTGTAACCCTTGTGTAAGGGACTGATTCCCAAATAAGTGCATTTTCTAGTATGATATCTAAACTTGGTAGTGAAGAAAGGCCTTGAGTGTGGAAAACAGGCACACCCAAAAACTTTATGAATTTTATAATGAGGTTGCTTGTTGTATAAGACTTCAAAATGAGACTTATACTTCAACACAGGTGTAGGAAGAATATTAATAACATACACAGCTTGAACAAAACTATCCCACCAGAATTTAAGTGGGAGATAATCCTGAGCCATTTTTGTAAAACCTCACTCCACAATGTGTCTATGTTTCCTTTCTGCTCTACCATTTTGTTGGTGAGCATGGGGACAATGGTGTCTAAAAAGAATGCCCTGATCTTTGACATATTGTTCAAGACTTCTAAACTCCCCCCTGTCAGATTGCACACATTTGATTTTAGTGGAAAACTGGTTTTCAACAAGCTTTTGAAACTGGATAAAGGTAGAGTACACTTCAGATTTAGATACTAAAGGGAAAATTCAAGTAAATCTAGACCAATCATCAACAAAGTGAACATAATAAGAAAAACCAGCAGTAGATTTGATGGGATCAGGTCCCCAAACATAAGAATATATTAAATCAAGAACATGAGTTGATGAAGTTTGTAGAATTACAAACAAACAAAATAAAATGTGGAGTTATTATTGATCATGTAAAAGATACAATGTATTTACAATGTAGCTGATCATGGGGTATTTATAACAACATACACCTCATTAATCAGTTAGAAGTAAGTTACAAACGGTTATAATAGATTACAACTAGATAACCGCTTTCTATATTATACACTCTATAAAACTGATCAGCGGGCTGCTGAGTCTTCATACTGTTAGCAGGCTGGTGGTCTTTATGCTGTTAATATCTTGGATTGATTAGCAGTGTGCACTCAGCATTCCCATCAGCTTTTATACTGTAACACCCCCATCAAGCTGTGAGTGGTTCATGAATAGCTTGCACTTAGCATTCCCATCAGCTACTTGAGGTCTGAAAGATCATTGAAACTCCCAATTTATCCAGTAGATAAGAGAAAATAGGTGCATCTAAGGCTTTGGTGAGAATGTCAGCTATTTGTTCTTTGGTGTTGACTGGAAGAAGTTTGATGAGTCCTGATTTGACTTTGCCTCTCACAACATGACAATCAATTTCAATGTGTTTGGTTCTTTCATGGAAGACATGATTGTGAGCAATGTGCGTTGCACTAGCATTGTCATAAAATAACACAGCAGACAACTGAACTGGAATTTTTACATCTATAGTATATAGATAAGCCACTGGATTTTACAAACTGCATTTGCCATGGCCCTGTACTCAACCTCAGAGGAGCTTCTAGCAATTGTTGTTTGTTTCTTTGCCTTCCAGGAGATTGGAGCATCTCCTAGGAACATCATATAACCTGATACCGATCTTCTGGTTTCAGGACAACCAACCCAATCACTATCTGTAAAAAACCTTTAAGTACAAGATTATTGTCTGCTGGAAAGAAGATTCCTGGGCCAAGATTGGTCAAGTACCTCAGCAGTCTATAAGTTGCCTTCATATGATTTTCAGTGGGAGTGTCTAAAAACTGACTTAGTTGTTGTCTGCAAAGGCAATATCTGGAAAAGTGAGGTAAATCAATTTACTCACTAGGGTTCTGTATGTTATCTTCTAAAAGTGGTGAATCACCATGTTTCAAAGTCTGCTTGGACTCCATAGGTGTCTTAGCAGGTTTGGCTCCCAAAAACTCATATTCTTCTAGGAGGTTAAGTGTGTACTTTCTTTGTGAAATGGATATACCTTTAGGACATCTGGCAGCCTCAATGCCTAGGAAATATTTGAAATTTCCAAGATCTTTGATGGTGAACTGCTAATGTAAAGCATCCTTAACTTGCTGAATCAACTATTCACTAGGACTGGCAACTATGCTGTCATCTACATATACTAGTAAGGAAATAAATGACTGTCCTAACCCTTTTGTGAATAGAATGTGGTCATGTTTGGATTGAATGAATCCTTAAGCCACCAATGATTCAGTCAACTTGAAATTCCATTGTCTGTTGGCTTGTTTGAGGCTATATAGTGATTTGGTAAGTTTGCAAACTTGGTTTGGTTTAATTGCTGCACAGCCTGGTGGTAACTGCATGTATACTTCTTCATGTAGATCTCGATGTAGAAAGGCAGTATTGACATCCATTTGATGTAAATGCCAGTTGTTGGTTGCTGCTCCTACAAGTAAGGTTCTGACTGTAGTGATCTTGACAACAGGGGAAAAGGTTTCTTGATAATCAATTCCATATGCTTGAGTATAGCCTTTGGCTACTAATCTTGCTTTTTATCTCCCTACTCATCCATCAAGATTATATTTGATTCTATATACCCATTTGCATCCTATGGGTTTCTTGCTTGAGGGAAGATCAACTATCTTCTAAGTGTGAGTCTTTTGTAAAGCTTCAATTTCTTTGTTCATTGCCTCCTTCCATTCATCATGCTTGATAGCTTGATTGTAGGTCTTAGGCTCTTTAACAGTATCAGTAGCATTAATGAATCAGGCATAGTCTGCTAAGATATTGTCTAGACTCATTACTTCACTCAGCAGATGTGAGGTCTGCTGAACATTATGAGCTCCCCCTTGATAGCAGGTTGGTGATTTCCTTGTTCTTGTGGACCTTCTTAGTTGTATGGGTTCAGGTGCCTGACGTACTGGTGTATGCCTTTCATTGGATTGATCGGCCATTTCTTGATCCCGTTCTTTCGGTTTGGTCTGGCGACTCATTCAGTAGGTCATCAAAACTGTCCATCACTGGCAAAGGAACAGACATGTCAGTAAGATATCTACGCTTTCTTAAGACCTATTGAAAAAGAGGAAAGTATTTTAATGGAATTGAGTATTTCTAGCAACAAAGATGTCTTTGTTGGTAATATCTAAGAGAATAGCACCCTTGGAGGTGGTTGAATTCCTAAGATAGACACAAGTCCGGCATCTTGAGTCGAATTTGGTCCTATACTGCTGAAGCGTGCATGAAAAAACTAAGCAACTAAAAACTATAAACACAGAATAGTCTGGTTTGGTGCCATAAAGAATTTCATGTGAGTGCTTTCTTTCTGCAGTGGTGTAGGCGTGACATTGATCAATTTTACAGCATGTAAAAGACAAAATCCCCAATATTCAATTGGTATATTACTCTGGAACCTCAAACCTCTTGCAACATTCAGCAGATGCTGATGTTTTCTTTCAACAATACCATTTTGCTCAGGTGTACTAACACATGATGTCTGATGTATGCTACTCTGGTGATCATAAAGGTCAGTAAGTTGAAATTCTACACCATTTTCAGATCTAATCACTTTAATAATTTTATGAAACTGAGTAGAAGCATATTTAACAAAAGATTTAACAAGGTCAGAAGCTTCAGATTTATGCCTCATACGAAAGACCCAAGTAAACCTAGAAAAATCATCTACAACAGTAAGAAAATATTGCCGTCCATTCACAGTATGCTGTCTTAAAGAACCCTAAATATCCTTGTGAACAAGATCAAAAATAGTGTTTACAGTAGTGGTACTTAAAGGAAAAATATTTTCTTCAATTTTACCATAGGACAGACATAACAAAGATCATGATTACAAAATTGGACATCAGCAGATTGTGAACTGATGACTTGCAGTCACTTATCAGTTAAGTGTCCAAGTCTATAGTGCCATAAAAGTTCATCATCTAATCTATCAGATAAGGTGTGATTCTCTACAACATTGGTAACAGAAAGTCTTATTGGCTGATCCATGACATAAAGTCCTCTCTGTAACTCATCTGAATCAATCATGTTCTTGTCTTGCAAAACACACTTGTTAGCAGAAAAAAGAACTGCACCTTTTGTATGATTAATAAAATAAGGTAAAGATAAAAGGTTATACTTAAAACCAGGATTACAAAACACATCATGTAGGACCAGTTGAGTGTTGATCCTCACTTGGCCTATGTGTGTGACAGAGACATTATTTCCATTAGGTAATCCCATTTTTATACGAGACGAAGGTTTAGGATTACTTAATTGCTCTAATGATCCTATAATGTGATCTGTGGCACCAGATTCCAAGATCCGTTGTATTGATCTTACTAAATTTAGGTCACATGTTCTTTTGGCAGGTGAGTAATGAGTAACAATGTCAGCAGACTGGGCAACAACAAATCCTGCATGTCTCGGAGGGTCATTCAACAGAGCCATCAACTTGTCAAGTTGTTGTGTAGTAATATTGGGAAACCCTGGTCCAGCAGATCTGCTTGGTTCTTGATCTTCTTCTGCTGATTGCTCATCTTCTACCATATTTTCCCTTTTTGATTTAAAACTAGGGGAAAACCATGCTTCTTGTAACAGGTCTCCTCAGTATGACCATTGAATCCGCAAAAGCCATATTGCATCTTTTTGGGATTTTTGGGCCTGGGTTTTGCAGCAGAGTTAGGTCTGCTGACAGTCTAATTTTGTCCCTGTCCATTCTTTTGTGACAATAGGAGGACCATGGAATCTTGATTCTTGGCCTTGTTAGCCTTATATGACTTCTGTCTCTCAAACTTGATTGCCATTGCAAAGGCATCATGAATTTCTGGGAAAGGCACCATCAATATTGCCTGTGAGACCATTGGCTCAAAAATCATTCCTTAAACCTTTAAGGAATTTCATGACATGTTCAGCTTCCATATGATCCATCAGATTGCTGATTGCATTGCTGTGACATTGAGGATCACAAGAACAGATTGTTATGGGCCTGATGGTCTTGATTTCTTCCTAAAGAATCATCAATTTTGTAAAGTACTGATTGACATATTATGTGCCTTGTTTCAGTAGATGCATTTCTTCAAGAAGATCTAAAAGTCTTAATGCATCAACATTTGAAAACCTTTCTGCAAGATTCTTCCATACGGAATGTGCATTCTTGAAGTACATCAAACTTTGTGCAATGGTGTTCTCAACAGAATTCAAGATCCATGATCTCACAATTGTATCACATTGCCTCCAAGCATGAAAGTATGCTGAATCTGCTTCTGGCCTTTTAATTGTTCCGTCTACGAAGCCAATTTTATTCTTGGTGAACACTAAGGCCCCGTTTGGTTTCAGACTGGACTGAATCCATTTGGATCCAACTTAATATTTTATTCACCCACTATCTTATTTACTATTATTTTATTAATTTTATTATTTTATTAATATTTCTCTCACCAATTATTTCACCATCAACAAATAAAATAATATTAATCAATTCATTTTATTCACCATCTACACTATTCAACCATTACTTTATCAATATAATATTTCATTAAAATTTCTCTCACCAATCATTTCTTCATCAACACAAATATTAATACAACATTTCAACCTTATAATCATTACTTTACATTATTTTATTTTATTTTCTCTCTCATGACTCAATCCAACCCCAATCCAACCCGAAACCAAACTGGGTAAGAGACTCTGAAGCTGAGATTGGAAGAAATCTTGAATTTGGATTGAAGAGAGATCTCATTTGGAGCCATTATCTGACACAGTCCACCCTTGAGATTTCCTTGCAGAAGCAGTGTCCCTGTTATCTTGTCCTTCACAAAACAAGAAAAGGTGTAAATTCAACAACAACATGATTATCAGCAAAGAGTTTAGACAGACTGGCAAGATTTTTAGTGATAAGAGGTACATGTAAAACATCTTTAAAGAGCAGTGTAGTTTGTGGATAGTGTGTGGACAAATGTGTCTGACCAATGTGAAGAATGGGTAATTTCTCACCATTCCCAACTACTAGAGATTCATAACCTGAATAACCTACACTTAGATGAAGATTGTTTAAATCAGAGGTGAGATGGTTGGAAGCTCCAACATCCATGTACCATGTTGAATCTCCCACAGACTGTGGTGAGGTAACATAAGCAGATACTTGTTTAGGATCATTGGCACTTGCACTACTTGGGGGAACAAAATCCTCTTCAAATCTGTGCCATCATGAAGTTACTATATGTCCAGACTTGCCACATAACTGACACACCATTTTGTAACCAGTATGACCCCCAGATCCTCTACCATTGCCTTATCTACCTCTTCATCTTCCACCTCCCCCATTGTTGTTCCCGCCCCTTCCGCTATTGTAATTCTGATTTGAGGATCTTCCATTGTTTCCAAAAGGAGGATTTCCTTTGAATTGAGGGGCTTGAGCAAGGTTTGCTGTTGGAGCTGTACCAGAATATCTATCAATAAGTCTTTCATGAGTCATCAACTAGGATTGAACATCCTGCCAGCTCAAGGATCCAACCTTGGAGGTGGTATTCACAACCACAACTTCATAATCATGGTTCAAACCTCCTAAGGTTGCAAGAATTAAATCTAATTTGGTAATGGGATAGCCAGCTGTAGTTAGATTATCAGAGTAGGATTTCATAAGTGCTAAATAGTAAACCATGGATTTAGATCCTTTTGATGCTTTTGCCAGAGCATCTTTATACTCAAGCATCCTTGCCTCTGACCTGCTATTAAACAAGTTTTTCAATGTTGTCCATGTTTCATGGGCAGTGGTACAACCAATAACTTAAGATAAGGATTGTTCAGTCATAGAACCAAGAAACCATCCTATTAGTAGATTATTTTTAGTGATCCAGTCATCATTCATAGTGTGGAAAGAGGGATTTGGCAAAACAGATCGTTGAAAGGGATCACTCATAGCAGGAGCAGGATTAAGTAAGTGATCCTCCAACTTGTAACCTCGAATAATAGTAAAAATAGCATAACTCCACAATGTTAAGGGTGAAATTATATGATTTATAACGTTATATTTTATAATGTTTTCCCTCATATTCGTATTAATTGCATGGGAATTAAGTGTTTAAATGAATTATTGAGCAAATAATATTTTTAATGAGTTAATCGCAAAGTTGGTGAATTTATATGTTTTAATTATGATTTTATGTTTATTGGAATTATGTTACGCTTTGCGTGTTTTTTGATGTCATGTAGGTACTTGTTTGAGGCTAAATTGATGATCAAATGTTGATAAAACTCGAGCTAAATCAAGATAGAGGAGATAATGGTGAGTTGGATTGAGAAGGAAAAGAGATAGAGTTGAAGAAATCCGCTTTTGATCAAAGATGGATCAAGGCGTCGGATCAAAGTAACGAGCGTCCACCTTGCGGCAACCCCCGGACGGGCGTTTGAAGACCTTAAACGGGCGCCCGTAAGAAATTTAATACGAGAGTTTGGGCGCCGAGCGGATCAAGCGTTCACCTCCGTCCAGAAGCTTCGGACGAAGGCCCAAGATAGTGGACGGGCGCCCAAGCACCGCCTTAGCCTAAACCGACCTAAAAATCTATAAATAGGCGCGATTTCTCAAACCCTAGACACACAATTCGAACCCTAAAAACCTAGGGGCAGCTTGGCT
Organism: Gentiana macrophylla; assembly: GCA_026214975.1. Taxonomy (NCBI): domain Eukaryota; kingdom Viridiplantae; phylum Streptophyta; class Magnoliopsida; order Gentianales; family Gentianaceae; genus Gentiana; species Gentiana macrophylla. The sequence goes on along the minus strand of CM047809.1, from coordinate 32,237,974 downwards.
GCGTTTTTCTACAGTTTTTATCTACTTTTATGCAATTTAATTCCTAGATTAGATTAGATAGATTCATGTCATTTATTTCATCAATTCGAGTTGCAACAAGGATGTTAAGAGGCTAAACCCTCTTGAACAAGCGTTGTGAAGCCGTCCATCAACAATTCAGTTTGATTCGTGATTGATTTGTGAGTTTCTATCTCAAGTTTGTTTCTTTTATCATGCTTTACATTGTTTTATTGCAAGTCGTATCGAAAGATGTTTGCTTTATGATTGTTTTATTGATGAAAATCATATAAACATTAGATCACCATGCTAAAAGAATAGATATTTGATCTAATTAAAACGAGAGTTATTAGATTGATTGTCTAGATTAGAAATTGAAAGATTTCATGCCTAGGTTAGAAAGACGTAATCTTTAACATCGAAAGATAAAAGATTAGGAAACGAACTTGTCTACGAGAGTAGGAGTTTATGCCTTCGATTAGGTGAATCACGACTTGAGTGGAGATCACGAATTAATCCGAATTAGAATTGAATGTTGATATGATAGGTGGATCAATTGCTTGTTCGTTCGTTATAATTTGATTTTAATCCTTTAAACTTGAATTGCTAGATTAGTTTACTTTTAATTGCACTCTAATTTTTATCGCTTTCAATCTTGCCTAGCATTGGATTAATTTCCTCTGTCTAGTTACTTTTATGCATATTTGTTTAGGTTAGTTCTTCGTTTAGGTTAGTTTCGTGACAATAGTTTAGTTGAAAACAAAAGCTAGATTCACATTCGCCTAGTTCCCGTAAGATCGACCCGGCATTAGCCTCCATACTACGATCCTTGCACTTGAGGTTAACCGGTTTATTACTTGTTGTTTTATATTGATAAAATCCGGGACACACAACAAGTAGTTACTACGATCCAATTTAACAGTACATGTTTGATTCAAGTTATTAGAAAAAGGTAGATTCAAAAAAGGTGAAGTAGGATTGGGACTCATAGAACCCATAAATAGAAGAGGAAGTATAGAACTTCGAATATTACCGTAAGGAGATTCACATCTGCTAAAGGATGTTCCAATCTGAGTTGAGAAATAGGAGCTGAGCCCATAACCGGAATACCTGTAACTACACCATCGGGAAGGATGAAGGAGACTGGTGTCACCGGGGCTGAGGAACCAATGCTTAATCTAGTAGTTTGGGTATAAGTGGGAGCTGAGGAATTTGGAGGTGGAATAGAAGAGGCTGCATGTTGCAGTAAGCTTCCTGATGTTGCTAAAATTTCAGCTCCGGAGGTGCCATTTTCTCCGGCTGAAGCTCTGGTAGATGCCATTGATCGAACCTAGGCTCTGCTACCAAGATAGATAGAAGATAGAAACATTATAGGGAATAATTCATTCATCATACTGACAATAATAGCAACAACAGTACATATAGATCCATAGGACCGTTTAGAGAATCTAGGAGTAACTAATTCTCAGCTACATGGCTCAGTCTTACAGTGACACATGTCACTCTACAGATAATGCAAATAAATAATTATTTCTTAGCAGACTTAATATTACAATTGTTATCTTCTTTTCATGTAGACAGCATATAACACCTTCACTATGACGTCCTCAATCAATCAACCAATCACCCGAACAAAGTTTATTAGATCACCGAGTATAAATTCATAACTCCGTCATCGACCGTTTTCACAAATTAAAGAAAAACATGTACATGTGCATTGGCTACCATGAAGGTAAAGTTATCAAAAGATGAAAAAGTGTTGTCAATTAAGGGATCTAAATTATTGTATATATCTTCCTTGTAGATCAATTAATATATTCTCTCACGCATTGGCTTCATGTTGAAAGAACAAAAGAATAATTGTGCAGAAAAATGTCAACCAATATTCCCATAACTTTGTTGTGTCCACCAAGTTCTGACCTTACTTGGAATGTATATACATGATAGTAATTTACATCATAAAAGTCAACATGCCATGTGTGTTCTATATACGCACTTATCTTCTTTCGAGAGTGCACCAAATGTCAAATGATACATTAATTTTAAAAAATATCCACATCATTCATCATAGTTTTTTCATTTATATTTTTTTTTTAAAATTAAAAACACTTACAGACACAAGATTATGTTTGATGTGGATATTAGGCGGACGATTTTAAGACCTTTCATTTTCCTTCAAATGCAAGGAGAACATCCATAAAGGACCACTTAAAGAACACTTAAGAGAGTTTTGAGAGTATTGTTTTGGTGACACGACACTCTTGAATACATTCCACTGCAATTGATTGTTAGAGCATCTTCAATGAGCACACTCTATATCATACTTGAAACGCGTCTTAGTTCCGGTACAATTTTACATATCCCTAAGAATAAAACATACACTAATAAGCAATTTCTAGACAACAATTCTCTAAAAGCCTTGATTTTCATACATTGTTCGAATAAATGTTTTTTTCTTTCTTTTCTCTCAATCTACAAACTTATCTACCATTGTTTTTTTTTTCAAGAACTTGTCTACTAATTAATTGAATAGCTCTCCTTCACTTTAAAGGACACTCATCTTTATGAGTGTAAACTAGTGGATTTTTATTTTACAGTGCATCCAAAGGAATTCAGTTATTAAGTAGAATAAAGTGTACTCTACATTATGAAAGCATGGTGAAGGAACAAGTGTTCATCCTAAATGTGTAAACGTGTAGGATCTATCGACTTTTATAGGTCTCGTAATGAACAACAGTGTAAATGTGTGTCACTTTGATGTGACTATATTTTTGTGACATTAGCATTTCTGTAGATAAATACATATAACCTATGTCCCGAAATAATACTTTCCCCGTCATTTCGGCGTTTTGTTTTACACTATAATATAAGTCATTATAGAATACCAAAGAAACATCTATTATATTTTTTTTTTCATCATTCCCTTAATTTATCATAAATTCAATTGTTTCTCATTATTATACAACTATTAGAATAATAATGATACATAAAAGGCAGTATTTCAGACTTTTGTTATTTAATTTTATAACATTCAATCATTTTATTAATTGTATTGTGTGACTTCTGAGATAACTTATAATTTGCGAAAGGGGAAGTAGTCATTTTAGTCACTTGTGAATATCCAAAAAGTGTTTATTACGATTTTATATCATACTAAAATATTTCATTATTAATCTAACAACTTTCCAAATTTTATGTCTATTACATTATTGATAATCAATTTACTCAATATGTGCTGTTAAAACATCCAAAAGGATTGTTATTTAGAGATGAAAGTATCTGGTCTGTATAACCTCCGTCCCTAAATAATAGTCACTTTAGAAAAATGATTTGTTACTTAAAATTAGTCATTTTAGAATGAAAAGAAAAGTTTTCATTACATTTTTATTTCATTGATCCTTAATTTATTATTTATTCAATAACTTTTCAAACTTTACATTCATAAAATTAATGTTAATAAAAGGTTAAACTAGTCATTATTATTTAAAATTAATTACATTCATTAACTTTTTTCATACGCGTAAAAATCTCAAAATGACTAGTATTTAAGGACGGAGGTAGTAGCCGAGTAAGACATGAAAACATGAAAATAAAACAAAAGAGGAAGTGTTAAAGTATTTGGAGGAGCACAACCACGTGGGTCTAGAAGAAAATATTCCCATTAATTTGTAGCCAGCCATGCAGTTTTCTCTGACTATATATATATACACCCCTCCTCATAACCTGAATTCAATCTAACATCATGTAAGAGAATACTTGAGAAGAATGAAGAAGAGTAAATATATCATGTGGGCATTCCATGAGAAGTAAGGCAGTGCAATGCAGCCAAGGATGAATTGCCGGCGTTTAATTAATGAACTAAAGTTGGAATAATTGGCCTTGTTTTCATGTCCAATATACGATTACCACGGTCTTGTCTTATCACAACGCGTGTAACAATACAGATTTGCATCATTTCTTATGATGGACCTACGTCTTGTTTATGGTTCCTATATCATAATCATTCGTTGTGATACAACCCTTACGATAAACGTACTATTTCTCCTGTTGTAAATATTGGTCGGCAATTTGTCACTTGGCTACGTGGTGCTCTCTTCCTTTCATGTTATGCTATGTATATCAACACTATATATATATACATATACATACATAAGCTAGCGTATTGAGGAGTCGACTTTGATTAGTATATATTTAGTTTTCATCTTTAGGCTTCAAAATAAATTTATCTTTTGTTTTTATCCACTATAGTAATATCTATTTTTTTGCCCGTGGATATAGGTTATATTGACCGAACCACATAAATTTGGTGTTTTGTATTTTTTCTTTCGTTAGTTACTTTTCGTTATCGTTGTTAAGGGCTATCGCTCGGGTTCGTTTTTTTCTAATAACCAAAGTTTTCCGAGATTTTGAAAATTAGCCATAATGATGGTAACTAAGTTTTTTTTTTTTTTTGTTGAGAAGTTTGACAAAAACGTCATCTTCAGGATGTAGAAGTTGAAGATTGAGGTCATGCTGATTCAGGAGGGCTTCGATATCGCACTGCCTGCGAATGAGAGAATGTCATATGGGGAGTTCGCTGGTCTTTACAAAAAGACCATATAAGGTATTATCTTATGTCTCTCTCATAATGTTTTAAGAGATGTAGTGATGTAAATCAGTTAGATGATACATTTTACAATGTTTTTACCCCAATTCTCATTCATTTATTTGATGTTTCCGTATCAACTTGGGCGAGTAATGTGATGGTTTGGACCGTTTTGTGTATATAGTAAATATTATAAAAATCAACTATTTTGTCGATTATCTAGGCTTATTAGCCAATTTTGTAATCAGACGCGTAGTATCTTTGTGTTTTTGTTTTGTAGCACATATACCAAGGCTCGGAGCTTAGATATTGGAATGTCAAAGCTTGAGATTTGATTGAGGATCAATCCAATGCGTCAAAGGCGTGGAATGCATACTTTGAAGTCAAATGGTTTACGCCAATAGCAGACTGGCATATGCCAATGATTTCAAACTCCTGCCCCTATTGAGAGACTAGACCTGCTGAGGAGCATTAAATGTCTGACGTCACCCTTAAGTACCCGTCAGAGACTGGCGTGCACCAGTTACATATGGTGCACGCCAAATACATGCAAAGAGACAAAGGCGTACGCCAACCAGGCATTGGCGAACCCCAATGCGTGCATATTCAACATTTAAAGAAAACATTTACTCTCTCACCAATTACTTTTACATGTACCCTCTCTCTAAAGGCTTGAAGGCACCCCAACCTCAAGGCTCTTCTAGCCAAAATCCACCAATATTTAGCTTTTAATTCCAATTGTAAGCATTAAGAATTCTTAGTTTGATTCCTAGAATCATTTTGTGGAACAAGTTTTCTTCTCTTTTGGTGTATAACTCCATTGAATCTTCTTCAAGTTGAATGAAAGTTTCCTTCTACAAGTTCATAGATTTTAGTTGGTAAATTCTTAGCCTTCACTTTGATTTAATTGTTCTCATTATATGAATTATAACTTTGACATGTTGGAGTACATATCCATGAGTGGTTAGTTCCCTACTAGCCCAGATAATGTTAATATGGTAGTTTTATCTCTATTAGTTGATTGAGAATGTTAGTTTTTGATTCATAGATTCATGTGTGTTGTATATCTTCTCCTATTTTCATTGTATGTCTTGTTTGTGTTGGAGTAATTAACTAATGCTTGCACACACACTTAATTGAGACCGAAAGGAGACATTAGGTATGGGAAAAGAGATAGGAGAACCGGAAGGTAAAATTGACCTTATGTGGAATTCAAGTTCTTATGCGGGGGTTGTTGTTCATTCATTGCACTTGAGAACTTAATCATGTTGAATCATTTGGTGTAGGGTTCTTAGACCAAGGAGGAGGCATAGAGTAATTCCGTACACTCGTATGAGGGGGAATTGCTAGCTTAGGAGTGCACTGATTACACACACTTGAACACCATTAATGGAAGGTCGGTAGGTAGTTCATTCCCATGACACTAGTACAGATTAGCTTGATCATTGCATTGGCTAGGTCTTTTATCCTTTGATCACCCGTTTGTAGTATAGTTGATTGAGCTTAGTAGCTTGATCCTTAGAACATTTACTTTCTTGTTTTATTGTGAACTGAAATCAAGATAATCATAGCCCTTCTGTATTTAACCTCACAATTCTCGTGGGACCGACCTTGACCACTTAGCTAGACTAAAATTGACCCAGTATACTTGCCGATAATATTGGACACCTAGAAAAGTTTGATCATGTACCCACTGAGGTTACTGCTAAGGATTTGTGAGAAAAAATTGAAATCCTTATATATGAAGAAAGCGGTGGAGAATAGGTTTTATTTAAAGAAAAGTTTATACAAGCTTTGTATGTTTGAAGGGTCATCTATATTATCACACATACATAAATTTGATTCCCTACTGATGGATTTGAGTAATATAGATGTTAAGATTGATGATGAATATCAAGACATGTTGTTATTGTGTATGCTTCCCAGTCTTTTAAGTATTTTAGAGGAACAATGTTTTATGGTAAGGATACAATTCCATATAAAGAAATTAAATCAATTTTGAAATCAAAAGATCATAATGCAAAAAGACATAATTGGGAAGTAGTACTCACGCAAACGTGTTGGTAGTTTGGGGCGGATAAAATAAGAAGGATGTAGTTAGTGAATTTTTTTTTTTAAATCCCAGACATAAAAATTTGACGTGCAATTATTCTAAAAGGATTGGGTATATCAAATCTGATTGCTTCTGACTTAAGAACAAATAAAAGCGTGAATTAAAGAAAGAGCACTGGAAAGAGTCTGCTTAGGCCAGTATCGTAGAAGATGAGAGTGATGGAGAGATCTTATTTGTTGATGATAAATTAAGACCTATTAATGAATGGATCTTATGGTTGCATGCATCACATGTGTCCCAATAGGGATTGGTTTTCCACGTATGATGTTCAAGGTGGAGTTCTTGTGATGGGCAACGATGTAGTTTGCAAATTTAAATGTATTGATACGGTTTGGATCAAGACCCATGATTGTGTTATCAGAACACTTACACGAGTCACACATGTTCCAGATTTGAAAAAAAAATTCATCTATTTGGGTGCGCTTGAGACGCTTGGACATAGGTGCACCGCCGAAGGTGGAGTTTGAAAATAACTAAAGGTGCTCTAGTTTTCGTGAAAGTTTCCAGGTCAGGTAGTTTGTATATTTTGCAGGGTGATGACGGTCAAATTATACCCATAAAACTCATAAACATTGTCCTTAAATCGAGATTAATAATATATATTTTATATTAAATCACATGTTTATATTGATTATTTAATGTTATGTGATTTATAAGATATAATTTGGTATTTATCTGTTTTTATTATTTAAATGGGATTTACTGTGCAATAAATATTGATTTTATAGATTGTGATTGACGATGACAAATTATGTCACCTTAATAATCCGGGCCCTAATTGAATCTAGTGATGAACACACACAAAAACCCTAATGCCTAAAGACTGAGATGATGTTGTTTTATGTTTGCAGCTGAGTCTAAGAATGTATCTTAGATTGCCTACATATCCTGTTAGGTTCCAGGAATCAAGCCTTACGTAGTTCCTGGAATGGGGTATTTATAATGACAATACTTGCCCTAACCCTAATACTAGGTCGGCTTATGTTATTGTCACATTTACCCTTTAATGGGCCTTAACCCTTGCCCAAGCTATCGCTGTTAATGGGGCTGAATAGCTGGTGCCGACTTTGTCCTTGATATCGATATGGCCGACCTGCGGCACTCGACCTTGGGATCATTATCCTACACTGCTAGCTGGTGTGGACTCTGTCCTCGAGGACTCGTCGCTCCACACTGCTCGAATGTCGGTAGTCGTTGCCCTGAGTATAGGCGTCGACATGAGTACCTTGGAGTTAATTCGTAATGTGATGACCAACCGATAGACGACACGTGGAAGGAGTGAAACCCTGTATCGTCATAAGCCACCCAGACTTAAGGGAGGCGACTCTCATTGTCCGAGGTTGAGTCTGTCACATGAATCGTCTCCGAGTTGGATCATCATTTGGGCGGGCTTTTTCCTGCCTTTTGCAACCTTAACTACCCGTAGCCACGTGGCGCGATATCCTGGCATACAAACACTTCGTATCCCACAAAACGCGTCACTGCCTTGATTCTCGTGATTTCCAGGGGGTTATAACTCCCCAATACCCACGTCCCTTCAAATCATTTGCAAATCTTTGCTATCATAAAAGAGGTGAGGGAGATTATTTGAAGCAGAGCGTATTCGTCAATTTCTTTAGCAAAAAACTCCAGAAATCAAGTAAGCACTTTCATTTGCGTTTTTCTTCTTTTGTTTGAGTTTATCCATATCCAGTAGTGCCACAGAATCCGATAAGGGTAGTGAAACACCAGTCCGTAGCCAAACACCGGCATCTGCTTCTTCTGGTCATCTTCTCCGGTGAGCTTCCGACGAACCCTCTGCCTCCCCCTGTCCCTAATCAACCCAGAAAATTAGTCACATGGATGGAGGGTAAAGGGGCTAAGTGGTGTCTCAGCTCTCTTTCTCCTGGTGAGATTGCCAGAATCTGTAGTAAATTCGACATAACCAACCCTCCATTTGAAGCTCGACCCCCTTTTGGCCTTCATATGTTTGCTGATGAGCCCCCAGAAGGGTTCTGCGCCGTCTACGAGGGCCAAATCTCGAGTGGATTAAGATTTCCACTTTGTCCGGCCGTCCTCGCGATCTTAAACCATTATGAGATAAGTGTTACGCAGCTGGCCCCAAACGCTGTCAGGACTCTGATGGGATTTATCATCGCGTGTCAAGTCGTGAGAGTCTGCTTCTCAATACCTCTCTTTCGGTATTACTATCAGATTGCTGCCAAACCCGACAAGCTGTGGAATACCTTTCAGAGGAGGTCAAACCACCATGAGTTCGTAACCAAGGGGCCTTCTTCTCATGGGGAGTGGAAGCCTCGATTTTTCTTTCTCTGTCACGGCCTGGAGAACCCCTACATAGGACAATGGAGGTCGAGGGACGGGAATAAAGACAAACTTGAGAATGCTCCGGTTCCTAACGAGGCCCGCCTACTAGGTGGCTTTGACTTCGAGGTGTGCATTCAAGATTTGAGCCTTCTTTACAATCTCGCCCATCTGGAAGAAGCGGGGCCGATCCCATACGCAAACCTTCATTTTCAAGACCACGAGAACCGTATGAACTTTCCTTGTTTTGCTCTCATATTTGCTATTTTATCGAGTCTGAAAACTTATCGTCTGTTGATCGAAACTAACTTGTTCTTTTCATGTTGTAGTGGGAAGGTTCTCCAAGATCACTGATCCTACACACCTTCCACCATCGGTGGCTGCAGCTGCCCCGCCTCTCGAGAATTGGGCTGCACCTGACGCACCTATTGCCGAAACTAGGGTGCCTACTTCTTCTAGAGGGGGAGGTGCCACTCATCCTGAACCTACCCCTGCTGATGTCGAATCAACAGTGCTGGCTGGATCAACCGAGCCACCTCCGACCACCAGTGGCTTAACGGTCCGTTTTGGTTCTCTATGAGATGAGGATGAGGACGTTCTAGTTGAATCAACCCCAACGGTCGAGGAGAGCGTCGAGGAACGAGTGCCGCCTACCAAGAAAAGGCCAACTGTTTCTGAGCTGGTGAGGGAGCAACATCGACAGTCGAAGAGGGCCAAGGTTGTTGAAGCTTCTACCGAGCTTGAGGTCGACGTGAACTGGGTCACAGACGATTGCGCGGCCTTGGAGGACAAGGCGTTATCTCAGGCACTCCGGAAGTCGAACCGCCTCGTAAGTCGATTATTTTGCTTTTATCTAATTGTTGATTACTCCCGAGGCCTATGCTTTTCCTATTATTTGACATCTCCTTATCTTTTGTAGAGTAACATTCTCAGCCGAGAGGCTGCCCGACGGTTGGCCAAAACCGGTGAGTCGGCAGATGATCTGCGGAAGGAGAATGGCCGACTGCGGCAGGACGTCGTTGCAAAGAATGCCGCCATTTCCGGCATGGAGACTCAGTTCGAGGCGTTGAAGCGTGAGTCGATTGCCGAGGCCAAAAAGCTGCAGGAAGCACTGACAGCTGCTGAAAAAGACCTTACCCGACTTCAGACTGAAAGGCACGACCAGGGTAGGGAGTTGCTTAAGCTGGCCCAGGACTTCGAGAAGGTGCAGCAGGCACACAAGGCTTCTCTGGGCGACGTGGCACTGGCTCGACATGAGAGAGATGCCTTAAAGGCCAGTCTGGAGAAAGAGAAGGATGCCTTGAGAGCCGAGTTGGATCAAGTGAACGCACATGTCGAGACGGCTAAGACGGAGGCAATCCTCGAGTATCGAAAATCGGCCAACCTCGATGCAGATCTGGATGTGCTTATGCGTGCGGCGATGATGGGTGGCTTTACTCTGGCAGTGACTCTGGTGAAGGCTGTCAACCCAGAATTCGACCTGTCGACGCTCGAGACGCCGATGTTCTATAATCCCGAGGCGGAGTCGTTGTACAACCAGTACATCGAAGAATTCCAACAGGGAGAGTCTTTGGCCATCAAGTATGGTCCTTCTACCTCTGCTCCTGCTGCTGATCCGACCTCTGCCATTCCTGAGTCGACTCCTGAAACCGACCTCTGTTGGCTGCTTTTCAAATTTCTCTTTCATTATTTGAATTTTGTTGTAATGGGATTGTTTTGAATTAACTTTGGCTGGCCTCTTGACCTGGCCTTATCTTGTAATGACTTTGCTTCGAATTTTAATTCGATTTTTTAATGTTTTTATTTCCTTTCTTGTTATCTTGCTTGTCTTGATGTTTTGTAGTCTTTCTCTTGTCGAGCCTTTGGCTCTGTTCGCTATTTATTCTATCGATGTCGTGTTGCCCCCCAAGTGCATTATGAACCCCCGGTTCTTATTGCACTTGTGAGTTTAATTGTTATCGACCCGTTTGCCTTGGCCCTTTTTGCCTTATAGGCTTGTTTGGCCTCAGGCTTAATGTTTTAGTCCGACTGTGCGAACTGTCCCGTTGCTTTGACCTTTTTCACCCTTTGGGCTCGTTCGGATCTTGCTTGGGACGTTTGGCCCGACTATGCGAACCGTCCTTTGTCTTAACCTTTTTCGCCTTGTAGGCTCGTTCGGCTGTCGATTGGGACAGGTGGCCCTACTCTGCGAACAGTCCTTTGTCTTGGCCTTTTTTGCCTCGTAGGCTCGTTCAGCTGTCGACTGGGACAGGTGGCCCGACTATGCGAACCGTCCTTTGCCATAGCCTTTTTCGCCTCTTAGGCTCGTTTGACTTTGGCTGGGACAGGTGGTCCGACCATGCGAACCGTCTTATTGCCTTTGCATTTGTTGCCTATTAGGGTCACTTTGCTTTTGGCTTTACTGAGATATCCGACTTGCGGATTTCTCTACTCGTTGTCGATTGTTTTGCCTTTTAACATTTTGTATCACATTGGACTTGTAACGTTTTGGCTAGAAATCCTAACAAACACAGAACATCTCAATAAAACATAAGTTTATTAGAATACTCTTGGAATGGACTTATTACAGGATCGATAAAACGAAAAGCAAACAAAAGTTGATTGAAGCAAAGCTTATCTTAAACATAATACTTTCTTAGGTTGTTGGTGTGCCAATGTCGAGGAACCGTGGTTCCATTAGCTTGCCCGAGCTGATATGACCCCTTGGGGTGAACTTTTAGAATCTGGTATGGACCTTCCCAATTCGGGGTCAACTTTCCCCTCACTTCCTGCTGACTCGCTTCGTTTTTCCTCAGAACCAGATCTCCGACTTTGAAGTATCTGTGTCTTACCCTCGAGTTGTAATACTGAGAGATCTTCTGCTTATACCTTGCCATTCTGGGTGAGGCTATCTCTCTTTGCTCCTCAACGCTATCCCTTTCATGTCGAAGTTCAGGGTCGTTTGTTTCCACATTGTAGGCCAGAACTCGAGGAGAAGGGACACCAATCTCGGCGGGTATCACCGCCTCGCACCCATGTACTAGAGAGAAAGGAGTTTCTCCTGTCGTGGAGTTAGGAGCTGTCCTATATGACCATAGGATGCTCGGAAGCTGTATTGCCCAATCTCGACCTTCCGCCTCTAGCCTCTTCTTCAACCCCAGCTTGATCGGTCGATTAGTTTGCTCAACTTGACCCTGTGGGTGAGCCACCGAGGTGAATCGCTGATCGATATGGTATTCGCTGCACCATTCTCTAACTTTCCGGTCTTTGAACTGGGTATCGTTATCCGAGATCAGAGCCTTTGGAATGCCGTACCTGCATAGAATGTCGACCCATAAGATTTTTTTTGATGGTTTCCACTCGGATGTCTGGCAAAACCTTAAGTTCTACCCATTTCGTGAAGTAATCCACCGCAACGACTACATATTTGAGATTTCCTGGGGCTCGGGGTAGAGGTCCGACAATATCGACCCCCCACTGATCAAAAGGCCATGCTGACGAGATGACATTCATGTCTTGTGCTTGTTGATGCGAGATGTTATCATGGATTTGACAAGGTTTGCATCTCTGAACAAGATTGTTCGCATCTCGTTGCATCGACGCCAGAAATAACCTGCTAACTTGCACTTTTGAGCCAACATCCTGGCCCCACAATGATTCCCACAGGATCCTCTGTGAATTTCTTCTAAAAGGTATTCGCCTTCCGTCTGAGAAACACACCTTAACCATGGGCTTAAAATGATTTTCGATAAAGGACGTCGTCGAAGAATGCATATCGTGCTGATTGGAGTCGGACTTTCCTAGTTTGTACCTTATCAGGTGGTAGAATTCCGTCCTTGAGATAAAGAGCGATCGAGTCCATCCATGTGGCCTGCTGAGTGATTGGCTGGGCCTCCGCTTCGTTGTAACTCCTGTCGGTCAATAGCTCGACTAGAACCTTCTTATTCGAGACAAAGTTCGATGCAAGCTTGGAGAGTGCATCGGCCCTTTTATTCTGGCTTCGGTGAACCTGCTCGAATTGAACTGTCTTGAACTTAGGTATGAGGCTTTGTACCACTGCTAAGTAATTCTTCATGGTTTCTTCCTTAGCCTCATACTCCCCTTTCACATGATTTACCACCAATTGCGAGTCATTGTAAACCAACAAATCCTCGACACCTAGCTTCAGAGCGAGTTTTAGACCAATTATCATAGCTTCATATTCGGCCTCGTTGTTCGTCGCCTTGAAATCAAACCAAAGGGCGTAGGGGAATTCCTCGCCTTTTGGGCTAACTAGGAGGAGTCCTGCTCCTGCCCCCTCCTTACTCGACGCTCCATCGACTTGGAGGGTCCACTTTTCCTCTGGACACTGCTTCTCTTGGTCGAGTAGGATGAAAATCCCTTCAGCTAAGAAATCCGCCAAGGCTTGAGCTTTTATCGCAGTTCGAGGGATGAACTCGATGTCATACTGTGCCATTTCTACTACCCATTTTGCCAGTCAACCTGAGGTGTCGGGCTTTGCTAATATTTGCTTCAGTGGTTGGTCCGTGACTACCACAATAGGGTGAGCTTGGAAATAGGGCCTCAACTTTCTCGAGGCATGAACAAGACATAGTGCTAACTTCTCAGCTGGTGAGTACCGGACCTCGGGGCCATGTAATGCTTTGCTGACAAAGTAGATTGGCACCTGGCCATGTACCCCTTCTCGAACTAGGACCGCACTCACTGCCTCCTCGCATACCGCCAAATAAACTAACAACCTCTCCCCTTCTCGAGGTGAAGTGAGGGTGGACAACTCTGATAAATAAGCTTTCAACTCCTCGAAGGCTGTCTGACATTCATTGTCCCAATGAAAAGGATTGGCCTTGCGGAGAATCTTGAAAAATGGTAGTGCACGTTGTGCGGATCTCGACAAGAACCTGTTGAGGGCGGCCATCCGACCGCTGAGTCTTTGCACTTCCTTTGTATTTTGAGGTGCGGGCATATTCTTCAAAGTGTCGATCTTGTCCGGGTTTGCTCGAATACCGTCCTTCGAAATCATGTATCCCAAGAACTTTCCCGACCTGACCTCGAAGGTGCATTTCTTTGGGTTTAACCTCATCTGCGTTTCCCTCAACACTTCAAAAACCTCTCGAGCGTCAACCAAGTATTACTTCATAGACCGACTCTTGATGAGCAAGTCGTCTACGTACACCTCCATGCATCTAGCAATTTGCTTCGTGAAGATCTTATTGACTGCCCTATGATATGTAGCCCCTGCATTCTTCAACCCGAATGGCATGGTTACATAACAGAAGGTGCCGAATTCCGTGATAAAAGCCATTTTTTCAACGTCTCGAGGATCCATTAGAATCTGGTGTTATCCCTTATACGCGTCTAAAAAACCAAACACTTCAAAATCGATGGTGGAATCTACCAACCTGTCAATTTTTGGCAATGGGTACGAGTCTTTCGGGCATGCTTTGTACAAGTCAGTGAAGTCCACACACATACGCCAACTGCCATCCGGTTACTTGACCAACACCGGGTTGGCTAGCTGTTGGGGAGAGATTTTGCATCATTAAAACAAAAGAAAATTTATAAAACCTATACTACCATGCAAAACTACCTCCTAACCGGCCGAATACCGGTAGTTGCTAGTAAAGTTGGATAAGTACGGTATCGATCCTCGTGGAAAAGGGATGTCGAATCTAGCTTCATTAACTCTTCTAATTGTTACTACTAAGAACGAAATAAAACGAAAAGGTAAATCGACAGAGGATTGTTAATCCAAAGCCATGAAGGATAATTACGATCAACATAAAATAAATCTAAACTACAACAATAAATCTATCTAACGAACATGATAATGATCAAGCGACTAAACATGGAACAAATCATAATCCACCATCCCGCAACCCTTAATTTCTTCCCTAGATTATCTTATAGTGATTTAATTCAAGTTGTGGTTTCACCTATCAAACGTATGAATTCCTACTTTCGTAGAGATGAATTCGCCTATCAATCCCTATCTTTCGATTTACGGAGATTAACGATCATAAAATAAACCAAGGTGCAAGATTTACTAGATCTAACAACCTAGACATTCAACCTATCAACTTTCGCTTGACATAGATCAAAACGCCTATTCTTTCCTATGGTGATCTCGCGTTTACGCCGACTTTCGTCCCACGGTAAACATCAATCGCAAACATCTTTCGATATAAATTTGCAATAACAAATAATCATAGAAAATATACGAACTTGGAATTTAAACTTACAAGATATCCAGAGAAAGAAAGTAAAACGCTGCGAAAGATATCCATGGCTGCTCCATGTTTATTCAACCTCAAAACATCATCATGGTTCAAGAAACGAAGGAAAAACAAACAAAATAAAAGACCTAATCTAACCCGATCACCCGAGCACAAGGCTCGGGTGATCACCTTTGAAAGCTCCTAGAAAGCGGCTGTTGTCTGTGTAATTTTCGTATGAAAAATCTGATGTAATTAGGGTTGGAATCGCAGCTGCTTTTATAGAAAAATCAAGTCGGTTGCTACAGTAAAGGTGCCGGACGCCCGTCCATAATGTCGGACGCCCGTTCACTATTTTCAGCAACAGTATCCAAACTTGTAACGCTCATATCTCGGGCCTCGTAAGTCGGAATGGAGTGATTCAAAATCCTGTAGAATCCACTCTTCAGGCCCTACAACTCTTCTCTTGAGGTCCAGAGTCAAATCGGTTGTTATCATATCAAGAACGGCGTTGGAAGTCGGGACTACCCGGAATCCTGATTTCCCAACATTCATCTTGATTGATTTCTTTCCTTATATCTTTCAATCTTCCATAACTTTGATTGATCCTTTCCAATCACGAATTTGGCTCTCTAAAATCCTCTCTTCCATCATCAATGAGTATCTACAACAATAGGAAAACATACCAAAGCGTAACGTATTTCCAAAATAACATAAAATCATCAATTACGCACATAAATCGTTACGTTTTGAGATTTAACTATTAAAAACATCATTTACTCAATATTTCAATATAAAGCCCTATTTCTATGAAAATAATACATATACGGGGGAAATTGATATAAAATATATCGTTAAAAACACTATAAATTCACCCTAAACAACACCCCCACACTTAGCTTTTTGCTCGTCCCGAGCAAAACAAAACAACAACAAACCATCAAGAATCCACATAACCTGACACGAGATATAGTCAAAATCATGATAAGCTAGTATTCAAAGAAATCGACCTCACTCGGTGATGTGTGTGCGTAACCTACTAAACTTCCACCGATCCTCTCTTGATATAATACATCAAGCACTAACAGCTTATCCGGTCAACTAAACGAAAACTTCATTCTATCTACAAGACTTACCTAACAAAAAAACTAATTACCAAGAACATAGTAACTAACTCACAACTAAATTCCTTTACTTAGTACCAAGAAAATACCTTTCGGTCTCTACTGGTTTAGATCAACTTGACTTGGAATTCCACAAAAACGATATTTTATATTTCCTATCGTCGCGTCTCAAAAGTATAACACACTCCCTACATTGAGGGCAAATACCCCGAGATCACTCAATCCTCATCATGTCTAAGGTAAACCACACTCCCAATTGGGGCAAAGATCCAAATGGACTCGAGGTGATAGTTACAAACAAAATTCCCATAAAGAAATTCTATTCATTTATTATTTATAGATATATATATATTTATATTTTTCAAACTCTTTGGAAACTCTCGGTCAAATATATTTCTAACACATTCAAGACTCTCAAAGTTCTCAAGAACACTAAGGTACTGAGATTCTAACTGTGAGTATAGCACAAGTTCTTAACTTTCATTAGGACGGCTGACTGACAAAAACAACACAATCCTAATAAGATTAAAACAACTAGAACAAGGAAAAATAACTAAAGAAAGAAAGTAATATAATAAGGGATGTCTAGGATGCCTCCTAGTAGCGCTAATGGTTATTGTCGTTAGCTCGACACATTTGAAGCTCACCTGGATCAAAGCATTTAACCTTTCTCGCCAGCCACTACCTCGTTTAAGCCCCGGTCCGTAGTGTGGGCTGCGCAAAAAAACATCTAACACATGGGGTAAAATCTTTTATAGCCTTCCAAACTCGCTTTAATCTTCCCCATGGCTGATTTCTTTCTTCTCTCGATTCCTCCGATGACGTTTAAGCTTTTGCTCTTTTTCATACTCCTCCATATCCCAACTACCGCTAGAACTTCTGGCGATGAACCAACACCGTCATTCTCGGAGAATAAATCGGATGAAAACTCGTCAAATTCATTGACCTCTGAACACCACATCCGAGAATATCGAGAATTTAACAATCAAAGGTTTTTCTTTAGGTTCACCAATGTAGTGCTTGCACCTTTGACCATTAACTCAAACGGTTGGTCCGATAACCGCGTAGTTCTAGAACACCTCCAGAAATGATTTGGAGAATCTCAAAAGGACCGACCAACGTGTTCTCAACTTCCCAGAAACAAATGTAACCTAGAATTGTATAAGAGAACTTGCTCGCCGACCTAGAATTCTCTTTCTTTATCTTGGCGCCATGGAGTAGTTTCATCTTCTCTTTACTAATCCTAGCGCTTTCATACGCCTGAGTCTAAATTCATCCAAATCATGCAATCTGCGCAATCGATGTTTCCCACAGATTGGGAATCGAAGTTCAAAACTTCGTGAGCCCAATACGCCTGTGCTCTCTAACTCGATCGGCGATGGCATGGCTTACCAGAAACTATTTGATATGGCGATGTACCCATAGGGGTCTTATAGGCAATCCTATATGCCCAAAGTACATCGTCCAACTTCGAACTCAGCCTTTTCTATGACTATTCACCGTCTTCTCAGGATTTTCTTAAGACTCGTTGCTTCGCTCAACTCGAGCACTAGTCATCGGATGATATGGTGTGCCGATTTTATGGCGAACACCATACTTCTCGAGACTTTTTCCAAAGGTCGGTTGCAAAAGTGTGTCCTTTCATCACCGATCAAGGCACGTGGACATCCAAACCTCACAAAGATGTTCTTCTTCGTAAATTTCATGACCGCTTTATGATCATTGTGAGGAGTGGCAATTGCCTCCACCCATTTCAAACATAGTCAACGCAGACTAAGATGTATTTGTTGCCACAAGATGATGGGAAAGGTCCCATAAAATCGATGCCCCATACATCAAAGACTTCGCACTCTAAGATGGGTTTCAAGGGCATGTCAAAACGCCTTGTCAGAGTTCCGGTTCTCTGACACCTATCGCAAGCTTTACAAAAGGCTTCTGTATCCTTAAAGATCGTAGGCCAATAGAAACCGGATTGGAAGATTTTGGCAACGGTTTTCCATGGACCAAAGTGACCACCTGTGGGTCCACTATGGCATTGCTCGATAATCTCTTGTTGCTCAGATTCAGGAACACATCTCCTAAGCAAACCATCTTTGCAGATCTTAAATAGATAAGGTTCATCCCAAATGAAATATTTCATATCGTAGAAGAACTTCTTCTTCTCTTGATAATGACATTTCGGGATCAAGGTAACGGGCATGAAGGTAGTTCACAATGGAAGAGTACCATGGAACATCGTGAGGACGACCGCCTATCAACATAATGTTTTCCGAGGAAAGTAAAGATCTATATCATCGATCACCCTTTTCCTCACTTAACATTCTAGAAACGTGATCCGCCACTACATTCTCACCGCCTGCTTTGTCCTTAATTTGAACGCCAAACTCTTGGAGGGTCGATATCCAACGCAAGCGCGGTTTAGCATCCTTTTAGTCATCGATACCGCAGCGGCGTGATCACCCACACGACCACTTGAGCACCTAGCAAGTAACTCACGGAACTTGTCCATAGCAAACACTACGGCCAATAATTCCTTTTAGGTAGTCGTATAGTTAACTTAATGGAAGGATTCAACGTGTGGTCGGCGTAATAGATAGGTCGAACTTTCCTTCGATTCGTTGTTCTAAAACTGCACTAACAAAGATAGTTGGATGCATCGCACATAAGCTCAAAGGGCAAGTTTCAATCCGCGATATAAGAATTGGAGCGGATATTAACCGATTCTTGAGCTCCTCAAACGCTTGCTTGCGCTTTCATCGAATTGAACTCAACGCCTTCCTTGAGCAGAGTAGATAGGGGCTTGGCTACTTTGGAAAAATCTTGGATGAATCTCCTATAGAAACCGACATGTCCGAGGAAACCTCGACTTCTGTGCATACATTCTTAGGATAACTCATCTTCTCAATGGCTTCTACCTTGGCCCTATCTACTTCTATACCTTTGGTGACACTTTGTGGCCAAGGACTATGCCTTCATCTTCCATGAAATGGCATTTTTCCCAATTAAGCACTAAGTTCTTTCACACATCTAGATAACACTGATCAAGATTATTGAGGCAATCATCGAAGGATTGACCAAAGACCGAGAAATCATCCATAAAAATCTCCATGCACTTTTCAACTAGCCTCACAAAGATTGCCATCATACACCTCTCGAAAGGTAGCAGGGGGCATTGCATAGACCAAATGGCATCCGCTGTGGCGAATGTACCATAAGGGCAAGTGAAAGTGGTCTTCTCTTGGTCAACAGGATCGATGGGTATCTCGGAAGTATCCTCGAATATCCATCCAGAAGCGAGAGAATGCGTGCCTGCTAGACGCTCAAGCATTTGATCAATGAATGGAAGGGGGAAATGATCTTTCATTGTGACCTCATTGAGTTTTCAGTAGTCAATCTGAGACTCTATAGCCTGTAACTAGCCTCAATGCTATCTCCTCTCCCTTCTCATTCTTCTCAATAGTAATTCCCCTTTTTGGGGACTACCTGAGTCGGGGACACCCACTCACTATCAAAGAATGGCGTATATGATACCCATATCTAGAAGCTTAATGATTTCCTTCTTGACTACTTCTTGCATGTGAGGGTTGAGCCTTCTCTGAGGTCGCCTAACTCGCTTTGCACCCTCCTCGCCTTGATCTTGTGCATACAGATGTCGGGAGATATCCTCGGATATCTCCCACCGCCATCCAAAGGCTTTCATTTTTACGCAAGACGTTTAATGCTTTAAGCTCTTCTATTCGAGATAGCTTGGCAGAGATGATCAAAGGAAGCTTGTCACCTTCTCTCAGAAATACATACTTAAGATGTTTAGGCAACGACTTCAGAACCAAGTCTACATGGGGTTCCTCTAGACTCGATTTAAGATCTCCACTCCCCAACTCAACATCGTTGAGTTTACTCAATAACCTCTTGCCAAAGCTTCTTCTCTTAGCCCATCCTCAAAATCAGCTGCTAATTGATCTAGATTGACCACACCATGATTATTCAGATTATCAATCAGTCGCTCATATTCAGCCTCTACAGCCATGACTTGCTTATCCATAAAGTCATCGAAATCATCGAAGTCTCATCAACGGAAAAGCCGGTTGGAGATCCGTAAGGTACATTGATAGATTTTGAAACACTATAGCTCACCTCCTGGTCACCAACTCGAATGGTCACATGCCCACCATCACAATCGATGAGGGCTCTAGTCGTAGATAGAAAAGGTCTTCCAAGAATCAAAGGGACATTTGCACTTTTCTCAATATCTAAGACGTACTAGTCAACCGAAAGGTAAACCTATCTATTTGAACTAATACGCCTCTCGTGATTCCTCTGCTTTCTTAGAAGATCTATCTCGCGAACTCGCAAGTTCATGGTAGTGGGTTCTAGAAGACTTTGTAACCCAAGCCGATTGCAAATGCAGACAATGGCATCAAGTCGATGGATGCACCCAGTGTCACATAAGGAATTTGGGAATACTAGGCCTCCCATCCGCAATGTGAGCACAAATTTGCCTGGTCGCCTCTTGGTTGGTAAGTCTTGATAATTGACCATCGCGCAGCTTTTACCAACCGCTTGATCCATTTCGATAATTTCTTTTGGAAGATACAACATCCTTAATGAACTTGGTATACTTAGGCATCTCAACCAAAACTTCGACAATGGAAGATTAACTCGAGTATTTTTCAACAAATTAAGCACTTTTTCATACTTCTTATCTTCGCTCAATGGGATGTTGCTCTTTCTCGTGGAAATGGAAGCTTTTTCAAATCATCCTCGTAAAAGACATTCTTCAAGATGCACCGATAGCTTTGTCTTCCAAATCTTTCCACCGAACCGTCCTCTCATTCTTTTGATTAGTCAGGGGATCAGCCACTGGACTTTCACTTGATTTCTCATTCCTCAGGGGATCAGCCACCTGAGGATCCTTAATTGTTTCACTTCTCAGGGGAACAGCCACCTGAGGACTTCCTTGCAGAACACGGGAACATAGGTGCTGATTTCCCTCCCGCCTTATCACCGGCAGTGAGGGGCTAGTGGTTTCCACGGTTGTGGGACCACTCGGTTGAGTACCACTTCTTAGTTCATTGCACCGCCTCTCCTCCACCGTATGGAGGTGAAGGAACCAAGTCGTTGCATTGGCCAAGATTCAAATCGAGATGAGCTACATGACAACCTTTGGGATTTCTCTCCGTGAAGTTGGGCATCCGCCTCGATGGTCTGAAGCTTGGCCGGTCACCCATTTGCTTCTCAAGGTGCTTGATCGAATTCATCAACAATTGATATTATTATTTTGCTCCTCTGAAGTTATTGTTCGCTTTCCTCCTTGACTCCTTCCGATAGGAGTCCAATCTAGCTTCCATCATCAACGTGAGATGGACCTTGAGAGTTTTGAACATTTTCAGGAGAAAGTGGCTTGATTGACTTTGAGATGAAGGATTTGAATAGTTAGGTCGGTTTTGATTGAACCTTTGATTAAGATTGGGAGCATTCAAGTTCGGGTTCGATTGAAACTAGGGTTTCGATTGAAATTGAAATTTTGATTTTGACGGAAACCCTGGTTTTGAAAGTTTCCTTGGCCAGTGAATTGATTTCCAAACCTCTGATTTGGCTGCCCATTAAAGGCATTGATCTCTACGTTCTGTCCGATCATAGGACAGAAACGAGCAGTGTGCCCCGCATCATCACATACCTGGCATGTGATCGGATTGTACCGCCCATGATTCTCGACAAAGATTGACTTGATAAGAATTGGGGACACGACTTGACACCGCCAACCATATGGCCACCGAGAACAATTCTCGCAGCATGTAACTTGAGAGTTCGTGTAAAATGAAGGAGTCCGATAACTTGGATTTGGAGACGTGGTAAGCGTAGCCACCGCCGCTTCAAAGATGGCAATCTCGTTTCAGCATTTTCACCTCCTCGATCCTATGAGGAGGTGGTGGTGCTGAATGTTCGAAAGGAGGGGGCATAATTATATTTGGCAATGTCTTCAACAATGCCCACCCTCTCTGAGGCGTTTTCCTCAAAAACGCCCCACTGATGAACTATTGACCATGCCCTTAGTGAGCTCGGTCAATCCACTCGAAAGGTATTGACTTGCCTCTCGCAAGTCTAACCCATGGTGGGGCATTTACGAAGAAGAGCCTTAAATCTCTTCCATGCCTCAAAGAAAGATTCTGTTTCCGTTTGATAAAAATTGTATATTTCCCTTTGAAGATGTCTAAATCCTCACGGGTGTCCTTGCGGTGTTTGGATGGTGGATATCTGGCTGTATTTAAGGTGTGGCGATATTCCGGCGGGTGGTGGTGTGGAGAGAGTTAGAATGGAGAGAGCCTTTGCTTGCAAGTATAGTGTGTATTTTTTCTATATCTCCTCTTCTTTAGTTTACAATGACCACCCCTTTTATAGAGATGGATAACTTAGGGAACAAGTAATCTATTAGATATTTTACTAATAGCTAGGTCTTACTTAGATACTAAGCAAGACGAAATATCTAAGTTACAAGTGGGGAAAAGATCTGGATCAATCGGCGCCATCTCTCTTGAGGTCGCAAGGAGCAAGCCCTCTTTGGCCTCGCCCGCGCGACCCTTCTTGACTTGCCTCGGATGAGATTCACAGGATCTGCTGCCTTTGCCTGGGGACCGCAAATGCCTTGATCGCGGCGAGGTGAGACACCGGCCGCCCATTTTGCGATCTCTCTTGTCATGCCGGAGGATGGCCGCAGATGGGTTGTCCCCATCGCTGAGGTGGTGGAATTATTTATACCCATCAATGCCCCCTACTCCGTGCTTTAAATGATATTCCCGAGGATATGAAGGATGGAGTAATTATCAACACCTTTATGACCTCATCGTCGGATGCGACTTGTACACTTAGGGCCGTGTGCTTTCAAAGCAAGCGACCTCAAAGTAATCGGTCTATTTTTTTCGCGACCTTGTCGCCTGATGCGACTTGTTCGCTAAGAGCCGTGGCTTTCAAAACATGCGACCTCAAAGCAACTCGGGTCTATTTTTTGCGACCTTGTCGCCTGATGCGACTTGTTCGCTAAGAGCCGTGCTTTCAAAACATGCGACCTCAAAGCAACTCGGTCTATTTTTTGCGACCTTGTCGCCTGATGCGACTTGTTCGCTAAGAGCCGTGCTTTCAAAACATGCGACCTCAAAGCAACTCGGTCTCTTTTTTTGCGACCTTGTCGTCTGATGCGACTTGTTCGCTAAGAGCCGTGCTTTCAAAACATGCGACCTCAAAGCAACTCGGTCTATTTTTTGCGACCTTGTCGCCTGATGCGACTTGTTCGCTAAGAGCCGTGGCTTTCAAAACATGCGACCTCAAAGCAACTCGGTCTATTTTTTGCGACCTTGTCGCCTGATGCGACTTGTTCGCTAAGAGCCGTGCTTTCAAAACATGCGACCTCAAAGCAACTCGGTCTATTTTTTGCGACCTTGTCGCCTGATGCGACTTGTTCGCTAAGAGCCGTGCTTTCAAAACATGCGACCTCAAAGCAACTCGGTCTATTTTTTGCGACCTTGTCGCCTGATGCGACTTGTTCGCTAAGAGCCGTGGCTTTCAAAACATGCGACCTCAAAGCAACTCGGTCTATTTTTTGCGACCTTGTCGCCTGATGCGACTTGTTCGCTAAGAGCCGTGCTTTCAAAACATGCGACCTCAAAGCAACTCGGGTCTATTTTTTGCGACCTTGTCGCCGCCAATCGTGGTCGACGCCGCTTTTCTAGGTTTTCCTCTCATGAACGATGCGCCGCTTTCAAAGAATCGCCAGGTAGTTGTACGTGGGTACCGATGGGACGCCAGATTTCAAAACCGATAACCGCCGCTCTAATCTCAACTGCTGATGAAGCGCTCCCAACCGCACGATCGTGGCCCCTTGCCTATATAAAGCTTTCGCTTCTCACCCTTCACACTTTTAGTGTTTCTTATTTTCTCCGTTGTTTGTTGTTTTTAGAATTCTCAAGTTTTTGGCAGAGCTTTGAAGGTTCAACGGCGCTCTCGCGGTGGTTCTAGGATTTCACGGCGGTTCTTTTGAAGATTCCGCCACCTCTTTGAGTATTTCCCGCCAAGCGGTTTTCCAATCTTTCTCAAAGAAATCGTAAGAAATCCTTTCATTAACTCGCTTACTCATCCATCCCCGCTTTGTTTTTCCATATATATCAATTTCGCTATTCTTTTGCTACGGAGATGCAACATCGCCTTGTTTTTGATTAAAAACGGGATTTTTCCCGGGAGAGATTTATAGCTTTCCGGGAAAATTGGGGTTTCACCCGCCCCTCGCTATCCTCTCGTAATTTTATTTATGCGATCTCTTGTAAAACGGAGGAGGCGGTATTGAAGTGGGTGCGATCACCTTCCTGGCTAATTTATTATTATACCAGTCCGAAGCTCCACCTTTTTCCTCCCTTGTTTTTGCAGGATGTCGGGAATGACTATTCGCGCGACGACTTCTACGGAAAGGGAGATTTACGACATACGCGAGGATGACCCCATACTATCTGGCCGCCTCGCTTGGCGATCCGTTGGACGAGGTTGAAGTGGAAAGTAGTCGCAGATATTGGCGAGGTTACACCGACGAGGCCGCCATATGGATGTCGACTCTTTTGAGTTGGAGGCCTTCGCCTCGCCCGAATCCGCCACGTAGAGTGAGCCTTAAGGAGAAGGCGCGGCTCAAAAGTCTCCAACAGCCAGGGGGGTCAAGAAATCGCTTCCGATCAAGGACAAACGGCGGTCCTGAGTACTAGCGGCGCCCCGACCATGACGGCTTATGTTCAGACGCCGCGTTCATGAGTTAATGGGGTCCAAAGAGGACGAAAATGCGGAATTGCCCCGGAAGGATATCCGATGCTTGCGCAAAAGCGTAAGAAAAGGAAAATCGCGAGCCAAACCATGACAGCTTGGTGAGGAGGCCGCCGCGGCGATTCCCACCAAGAGTTCTCGCCCTAATAATCCCGGCTATGCGAGAGTTTGCGATCGTGGCGGCGTATGAGAAGGACGCTGACAAGAAATGGTCCCGATCAGGCAAGAGCAAATGATCTCAACAGACCATTAATCGTGATATTCGAATCGACACCAAATGTGTATCGGTTTTCTTTTTTTTCGACATGGGAAGGAGTCCGATAAATTTAAACCCGGGACCATAAGGATTATGTAGGCGCCGCCGCGCCCGAGGACACCCTTATCCTCCATTTCCATCATTTGTGTGCGGGTCCGAGGCCGCCGATCCTTTCTTTGTGAAGATCTGCAAGGAGATGGAAGCGCTCTCTCCGATTTTGCCGCCGGGCTATTATCCAGCTTGATGGCCTTCATCGCATGCGCCGGATTCTCAAGATCGAGCCG
This sequence comes from Gentiana macrophylla, assembly GCA_026214975.1. Taxonomy (NCBI): domain Eukaryota; kingdom Viridiplantae; phylum Streptophyta; class Magnoliopsida; order Gentianales; family Gentianaceae; genus Gentiana; species Gentiana macrophylla. The sequence continues at coordinate 32,212,327 of CM047809.1, read as the reverse complement.
ACGTTAACTTTATCGGGGCAATTTTATTCCTTCGTGGACGCCTATTCCTGGCGGCAGTCTCTTTGGTCGCAGACTTCGCCATCGCTCCCACTTCCCAATAAGTTTCACAAACGGGGCAAATGGTACCCGAAAGTTGAGTCGGGTAGGCCGCCTTTTCCTAGTAGCGAGTTCGTGGAGGCAAATCCACGCTTATACTTTTGACCCCTCGTGAGTGAGCGGCGCCACGTAAAGGGGCCGATGACGCTGATTCGGGCCGGACGGGCGGCGCCATCTCGGAGAAATGTTTCGGTTGATCTTCTTGATCTCGCCGAGCCTTTTGTATGCATGGCGGGCCTGGTGGGCGGAGGGAATGCCGTGCCCATGGTACGAAATGGGTCCCGAGAGCCGCGATCCGGACTGATTGGGGTTGTCATATCAACAAATGTTTCTCCGAGTGTTTGAATGTGGGGCGATCCTATACTTAGCCGCTTTGTAACTTTCTTTGTCCACTTGTATTTATTTGTAAATGCTCATTTTGTTTTCCTGGTTCTAAACCGCTTCTTTTGTAGGTATGGATCCAAATGCTCGCAGGCTCACCGAAACAAGCTTAATGCGGAGGCGTATAAGCGCCGTTGCTCGACAGAGAGGCTTTGAAGAAAGCTCTAGGATGGTGCCCCAATCAGACGCCGATTGTGTCGAAGAGACACATAACCCGGAAGTCGCGACCTCTTCCGCTCTTGTTGCGACTTCCTCCTCCGCTGCGCGACTTCCTCCGCCGTTGTTATGGGCCCAGTCAGCCGGTGCCTCAAAAAGACTCATCCCCTACTAAAGAGTCGCACGGCGCTGGCGACCCTCAACCAGAGAAGCGGCGGATGATGATCGCCCATCCAAACGGTCCGCCTCCCACCCGGCGCATCTTGAAGAGTTTGAAACTCCGTGGAGAAGAGCGCATCCGCCGAGACGCCGCCACAAAACTTTGCCTCGAGGTTATTCTCGGGAAAGAGGCCTTATGGTTGATCCGAGCTTTACCAGATCTTGACCTATCCAAAGCTCGGGTCGGGGAAGCAATTGTCGATGTGATTCCTCTCGGCGCGATCCTCTCGGCTATCCCGATCATGTTCAAGTGGAGATTGGCCGGGTATATTAGCCCGCTTTATGCTCAAGACAACTCTCCGCCTCAAGATGAGATTGTCAAATCGTAGATTTGAGCGCCGCTTGGGATTGCAGCTTCTCTCGTAAGATTTTTTTTTTTTTTTTTTTTTTTTTTTTTTTTTTTTTGTTAATTGTCCCCTGCTTTCCACACCGGGTGCTCGCTTAAACAGGGTACTTGAGGTCACTGAGCGGCGCGATGCAGAGGGTGAAGAAAGTGACGGCGCACTGGGAGCAACTGATAAGGCGAGGTTACCGCCAAAAAGAAAGCTAAGCACGCGGGTCAAGCGAGGTGGAGAAGATGAAAGCGATCATGGAGGAGCACTCTAAATTGATGCCGAGATCAATGAGAAAGTTGCATCTTTGACAAAGGATTACGCGGGGCGCAGGAGGAGATCGCCGCTGAGAGGTTAAGCTTGCCGAGGCGGAGACATCTCGCGAAAGAGGTCACGGGCCGAGAAAGCTATTGAGGAAGTCGCGAAGAAAACGGCCGAGGCCGCCGAGAGGCCAAGTCCTGGGGCCGTCGCGCTACAAGAATTCGGATGACTTCTTCGACCTTATGGAGAATAGCTTTGACCAGGGCTTTAGTCACCTAGCTCAGATCTGGCCGATCGAGGCCGGGGCACATCACTCTCGAGAGGATATGTCGCGTGGGTGAACACGCATCAAGGTCATCCCGATTTAGTGGCCTTTCACCCGAAATCCCTTATGCAAGCGAGCTCATTACCTCGATTCAGATCGAATAGCCTTAAACGTGGCGAGCCTGCTTTGGGATCCCGCCTCCGTTAATCCTCAGTAAATTTTGAGACGCTGAAGAAGCCGCCGCCTCTCGAGCAAGGCGACGAGTTTATCAAGACTCCCGCCACCCCCTCATGCTCTCTAGATTTCTTGTACTTTTCCGCGAGCTCTTTGAAAATTTGATTTGTAACTTTGACTATTTACTTTTGTGATTTGACTCGAATCTTGATTTGTAATAGCTTGACAATTTATTTTCTCGCATTTTTTCAATTTATACAACTTGGCTTTTCCTGTCGATTCGATTCGACGCCTTTGCCTTTCGCGAGGTCCGTGATGTGTTATTTTGTTCTCTCAGGCCGCCCTTCTTGATTCGTAAGCGAGGTCGCTTAATAATTTGGCGGCGCCGACCGCTGCGAAACGCCGCCGCCTTGTTCTAACCATAGTCGCTACGCGACGCTAATTTTTCAAAGTTTCAAAGCCTTATTGAGAGCAAAGGCTTTTGTCGTAAGATAGAGCCTCGCAAAGCACTTTTGACTGCATTCATTAACGCAGAGTTATGACCCCTAATGACTAGGTGTCGCTTGTAATCGTAGCTATAAATTTCGGTCTCTTTATGGTCCGGCGCCTCGCTGCCTTGGTCTTCGGTCGCTTTGCATATCCGCCCTAGATCCAGCTTAATCCCAACCCTTGATTATACCCTCTCTCGGTATAAAAAGGGGTTATTTTGGAACTCACTTTACCTCTTGCCTCATACCGAATTTTGCTTTCTTCCTCAATCGCTCATTATCCTCTTCACCGCTTATCCTCCAAACTCTATGTCTCATCCAGGGAAAGCAAATGTGTTCGATATTCAAAGCTCGCCCCATCCGGGATGTTTCCTTTTTTCACCACCGCTTCTGTGAGCTGGCGGATTATTTCGGGATTTTTTTGAGTGGCGTGATATTATGAGGGAGAGGGGCTTACATGAACAACGAATAGAAGACGGCTCCATGCCGCGCGCTCGCTTTCCGGGCCGGTGGGAATTTATTGCCGAGCCTCCGGAGCGTTAATGTTACCATGATACGGGAATTTTACTCCGTGTTGTCTCGATGTAGCCTCCGGGCGGGCAAAGAGCAAGATTTCTCTCCGGGTGTTCCTGCTATCTTTACTCCGGAGAGAATTAACCAAGTTTTTAACATACCCGCAATAAATCCCTCCTCCCATTATGAGATCGCCTGGACCTTGCGGATGAGGAAAATAGGCGATTCGCCTGGTATTGCAATGTGCGAGCCGCTCCCGAGAATCGGTTTTGGTCTTTGGGAGTGATCACATCCGACCTCTCTCAAGCCGACCGTGAGTGGAAGAAGTTTATAAATTCCCGCGCCTTATCATCGCCGATGCCGATGTTGTTAGTGAGAGCGGCGCGCCTTCTTCGCACGCCATTCGCGACCATCGAGTGGATATAGACTCGGGAGTGTTGATCCATCGCGAGGCACTAAGATATGCGTGCTCGGCGTTCAAGGTCGCCGTGGTACTGGTCGCCGATGCCTTTCGTGATCGCCGATATCCAAATTATGCAAAGGGCGCCAGGGTCCCTTCCATACACTCGACCGATATGTTTGAAAAACTTATCCGGTGGAGCCCTTTGCAAGCATGATGTCGCTTTTGGACCTCCACACATGTGATCGGAGGAAGATAACCATCCCGCAGCTTGATGGAAGTTTGTCCAGGCTTGATCGATATGTTTGAAAAACTTTTCATCGCTATTTTTTTTTTTTTTTTTTTTTTTTTTTTTTTTTGATGATGACGATTTAAAAGACAAGAATGTAAATACAATTTGGAAGAACAAATTTTATTTGAATTGGCTCGTTACATATAGTATTTTTTCGATTGTCTCGCATGCCATGGCCTATTATACTCAAGCGCCCTCCTTGTCACTTAGCATGTACGCCCCTTTTGATAACTCACAAACTGTAGGGGCCTTCCCGCTTTCCGATAGCTTTCTTTTTTCGCTTCGTGGCCCGTGGCTTGTCTTTTTTGTAAACGAATCCCGACGGCGGCGTGATGATTGCGAATACGCTTGTCGTGATGACGCTTTGTCGCTGCTTATAGTTGACCGCACGATCAGATGCCTGGATGCGCCGCCTCTACTAGATCGAGCTCGAAGTTTACGCGCCCACCGTGTTATTGACCTCGCCAGAAAAACGACTTAGGGCTTGGTAAGGCCATTTCCACAAAGCCATAGCCTCGCACTCCATATGTTAAAGCAAAAGGAGTTTCCTCATTGTGATTTTTTCGCGACGCCCCGAGTGCCCATAGAGTCGCTGAAGGTGATCCGCCAAGGGCCTCGCTTTCTCACCTGTGCTCTTCTTTAACACACTTAGACCTGCTTTGTTGGCATTTTCGGCTTGCCCATTTCCTCGCGGGTAGCACACGGATGATTGCCAATGTTTAACATTGTTCTCTTCACACGTAATCTGTCGAATTGCCTCTCGACCGAGGTCCGTGATCGGAAACCATCACTTTTGGAACACCAAATCTTGTCCATATTTGATCGAGCAAAAAGTATGTTATGTCCCCGTATTGGTTTTTACCAAGGCCTTAGCCTCACCCATTTAGTAAAATAATCCACCGCGACGACAACGTATTTCAAGAACCTGAGCGACCTTTTCTTCAAAGGTCCGATGAGGTCGATTGCCCACATGTCGAAAGGCCAGTGCAATACCACTATGCTTTGTTCGACCGAGGGTAGCCTGGGATATTTATAACCTCTCGCAAGTATCACATGCGCGGGTATGAGCTTTGGCGCCTTCATCTAATTTTGGCCAATAATATCCGCTAGAAGTACCTTCTCGCTAGTGTTCGATTGAGAAATGGCCGCCGCGACATTCCTCATGTAGCTCGTTAGATTCCCGCTACCTCCTCAGTCGTGACGCGATCGCAGAAGGGGTTTCGAGAATGAATGACGGTAAAGCACGCCGTCCATAATCGATATCTTGCGCCCTTTCTTACTAAGGCCCTAGCTTCGCAAGCGGTCGCCGGAAGCTCTCCTAACTCAATATAAGACTTCATGATGTCGACCCAACAAGTGTTACCGGGTTGGAAATCCATGATCTCGCCTCGAGATGGCGGGTTCCGATAGGTGTTCACCATGATGTCGGGATCGCACGACGCGCCTTCGCGTTAATTTGGACAAGTAGTCCGCCTCTATGATTGTCCTCTCGAGGATGTTTTTGAATTGACAATATGTGAAGTCGCTTTCGAGTCTTTTGACGAGGTTAATATACCTTTGTAAAATTTCGCAATGAATGCCATATGACCCATTGATTTGATTTACCACCAACCGTGAGTCGCAAAATACTTGTATATTTTCGACTTTCATGGCTTTGGCGAAGTTTCAACTCAAAGAATGACGGCCTCAGATTCGCCTCGGTTGTTAGAGGCGGTGAAATCAAATCTCGTGAGCCTCGCTTCAATTTCTTCCGATGTTCCCGGTTCTAACAGATTATTCCCGCCGCCGCACTTTGTGATTAGCGGAGCCATCAACGAGAGCCGCCAACAAAGGACTTGGCCTCGATAGGCTCGCCCTCCGCGGTGACCCTATCTTGGTCGCGCTCGAGCAGAGCCGCTTTTTTCACCTCTTCGCTGAAGCTTGTTTCGCTTATGAAATCTGGGAGAGCTTGGGCCTTTACAGCCTTCCGGGCTCATATCGGATATCGAACTCAAGAAGCTCGATGGCCCATCGGAGAATCGACCGGACAGTGTCCGCTTGTGAAGAACTCCGCCTTAGCGATGCATTTGATAATACTACGATGGTGTGCGATGAAAAGTAAGCCCTTAATTTGCGGGCAAATATAACAACACAATAAGCCAACTTTTCTATATTAAAATAACGACTTTCAACGGGCTTAGAGCTTTGGAAACATAAAATCGGCTTCGCGAGCCTTCCTCCTCTTTTTTACGAGTGTCGCGCTACGGCCCTATCTCGAGGTCGCCAAATATAAAACAGAGTATCCCGAGCCTCGGGTCAAGTTAGCAACGGCGGTCTTGATAAGTATTCTTTGAGGTCTTTAAATGCCTGGAGCATTCCGCCGCCCAAGAGAAGGTACCACTTTTTCGTACTTTTGAAGAAAGGCACTTTTTCTCGCAGATTTCGAGACAAACCTACCCAAAGTCGTGATCCCGCTGCTGAGCCGCTGCATTTCTTTAATACCGTAGGCTCGCCATGTTGACCAGGGCCTCGATTTTTTCGGGATTTGCCTCGATCCCCTTTGACTTACCATAAAGCCCGTAAATTTCCTCGCCTGACCCCAAAAGTGCATTTCGTAGGTTTAGTTTCATCGAGTGATTCTTCACGCTTGCAAAGGTTTCGCGAAGGTCCTCCAAGTGATCTTGGCGACTTGATTTCACGACCATGTCATCAATGTAGGCCTCCATGTTCTTGCCTATCTCAAGGCCGAAAAACTCGCTTACTATTCTCTCGATAGGTTGAGCTCAAGGTTTTTTAGGCCAAACGGCATCATCTCATAGTAATATAGCTCGCGCGCCCCTGGCGGCCGTTAGCTCCTTATCTTCATCGCCATTTTGACCTGGTGGTAGCCGGAATAGCGCCCGTAAAGCTTAAGGTTCAAAAACCCGCGATCCCATCCACCATTTTATCGATTCGAGGAGCGCGTAGGGGTCCTTTGGGCAAGCTTTGTTTAGATCGGTGAAGTCGACGCACATCCGCCACTTGCCGCTGTGTTTTTTCACCATTACTACATTTGCCACCAGGTGGATATTGAAGCTCTTTGATTATGCCTCGCCGCTAAAAGTTTCTCGACCTCAATTTTTATTGCGACTTCCTTTCTCAGAGAATTGACGCGCCTTTGTTGTATTGGCCTGGTTGGGATCGACACTTAGGTTATGCAAGGCGACCTCCGATTCTACACCTCTCATATCGCTTACCTCCCAGCGAACGCGCCCAAGTTTGCTTTCGTAAGCTCGATCGCTTCTTCCTTTCTTCCTCGGTAGTCCTCGATCCTATTTTTATCTTTTGATCGATATTTGACGCTTATTATAACTTCGATCAACTCGCCTTCGGCAAAGGAAGTCGGGCTCGTCCCCGAACTTGCAATGTTTCTACCTCTACGGCCTTCTCCGAGATTTCTTTCATCATAGCAATCTGATCCGTAGTCGTGTTAAGACCATCCAATGTGGTCGCCAGAGTCGACCCTGCTTTTGGTCATATAGTCGAGGAAAGCTCCAGTCGGGCCAAGGCGACCCCAACTTCTTCCCCACGTGAAATTTGACCCGCTGGTGGGGAACGGACGCCACCATTTGGAACTTCTTCATAGCCGGGATTCCCAAAATCATGTTGTAGTAAGAGGGCGTGTCGATTACCAAGAAGGTTATTATCTCCGCTCTACAGGGCTCATAGTCGCCAAAATGATATCGAGGTCGATCGTGCCTTTGACCCGCATCGTGTCGTTGGTAAAACCTTCGAGGACCCCAAGGTAGGGTTTTAACTTGGCCTCCCGAATCCGACCGCTTTTAAACAAATAAATAGATGACGCCGCGCCGCCCTCGTGTCGACCATTACTCGTTGACGCTGCTTTGTCGCTTACCCCCACCTTTAGAATGAGGGGTATCTCCATAGGCCACCGATCGTTGTCACCGCTTTTTTTTGAATATGATTCCTTCTCATTCTCTCCCAACACAATCCGCTGGCCGCGGGTATTGATTTGATTTATCCGAGATTTCAGCTTGATGGTTGCCGGAATATTCCCGTGATGACTCGAACCTCTCTCCGATAGACGCGAGGTTGGCGCCCTTGACTCGGGAGTGTTGTTCCTCGCTTATATTTATTGGGCTGGTCCTCACGGATCAGCCTTTCTATCTCGCGCCTCAGGGTGAAGCATTCATCGGTGATGTGGCCATGGTCCTTGTGATAGTCGCAGATTTGGATTTATCGCGCTATCGTGATCGCCTCATAGGCTTTGGTTTGTCGAAATGTTCACGAATTTCAAACAAGATTTGGGATGCTTTGGTGTTGAGCGGGTAAAATTATCCTCGCTAAATTTGTACGGCTTTTTACCTCACGATCGCGATTAGTATCTCGTCCCTTTTCCTTTTACGGTCATCCACGCGATCCTCCTTCGCGAACGTGGCTCGCTTTAGGCTTTGCTTTCCCGGCAGACGGCGCCACGACTTCATCATTCTCGCCCTTTCTAACATCTCCTCGAGACCCGCTTTGGGGCCGCAGATTGAATTCGCCATCGGCCTTTGGCAATTCCGTGAGGAAACATGTTATGACCGCATCGTCTGGAATGTTCCTTGTTTGATCATATATTCTCGACGAACCGCTCGTAATACTTCTTTCCCGATTCGTGCCTCTCCCATACGAACCTCATATAGGTCCTCAATGGTTTTCTTTGGCCTGCTTGCCGATTCAAATTCTCTCGACAAACTTTTCCGACAAATCCTCCCAACTTTCAATCGAGCCGCGAGGAAGCCCGCAGATTCAGGACGCAGCCCTATCCTCGCATGCCGCCAACTAACGCGATGCACCAGCGCGATTTATTTTGTGTAGCAAGGGTGATGCGACCGAACGCGTGAGCCGCTGCTTGGGCATGAATTTCCATTGTAATAGTTGTAATCGATAACTAACCTTTTCTCTCGCTGGGAGGCAATGTTTCGTAATCCTTTAGCGAGTACGCCGATCCTCGAATAGGGCGACTTTCTCGACGGGCCTCGACTTTTTAATTCTCGCAAGCTCTTTTCTCATTACCTCCATCCGCTTCCGCCAAAATAGGGTCGATTCGGTCGCGATCGTGGCTTATGACGTGATCGCTCGCCCCGCTTCTACGCCTGATTCCCTATGATTTTGTGATCCTCTTGGCGGGCCTCTTTTCCCTGGAGCAATTGTGCGGGCATCTTGTGCGTGTTCTATCCCGCCGATGGGCATCTCTTCTTCAGAAGGCCGAGACGACTTGGGGCTAAAGCCTTGTCCTTCTCACCCAACCTATTAAACGCGACCCTTTGTCGATCCTCTTCCTTTTGATGGTCGCGATCTTGGGGCCGAGGTTCGTGGAATTTCTTTCCTCGGTCCATAGCGACCAAGAGTGCACGCCTCCTCTACGCCGATTTGTCGAATTTGGCTCAAGGCCCTCGTCTCGCGATCGCAAGAGGGATTTCGCTTCGGGAGGATTCTCGGGTCGACCGCCATAGGGCCTCGCCCTTAGCCACCAAAGCGGAATTGGTGAGATACATAGTTTCAAAGACTCGCGATTCCCTCATTTCGCGACTCTGGGTCCTCCCGAAAGCCCGTTGTATTTCTGGGATCGATCTTTGGCTTTGCTGTGACCTCTCTCTCATGAGTTCCATCCAGGCAAACAATAGCCTCTTTCGACTTGGTTTTTTGATTAATGACATTTCGAGCATCGCTAGTGCTAAGACCCTCTCTCGATCCTTCTCCTTCGCAGGAGATTGTCTAGCGCTTCTCCCGCGCTTTCCCCACGAGCTTGATGTAGCATAGTACCTTTTGCAGGGGTTTGGGGTGTTAGATGCCCTTTACTTCCGGCCATCTCTCAAGGGGTGGCTTTTTGAGCGATTTCTTTGGTAAAGTGGAAGAAATAAAGGCGCTTTGAGGACTTTTCTTTGTAAGATTATCTCCTCCTAATGAGAGCTCTAGGTGATTTTTTACACAATCGGTTTCCCGGTAACGGAGCCAATCAAGATGTCTAAATCCTCACGGGTGTCCTTATGTGTTTTGGATGGTGGATATCCGGTCAGTATTTAAGGTGTGGCGATATTCCGGCGGGTGGTGGTGTGGAGAGAGTTAGAATGGAGAGAGCCTTTGCTTGCAAGTATAGTGTGTATTTTTTCTATATCTCCTCTTCTTTTAGTTTACAATGACCACCCTTTTATAGAGATGGATAACTTAGGAACAAGTAATCTATTAGATATTTTACTAATAGCTAGGTCTTACTTAGATACTAAGCAAGACGAAATATCTAAGTTACAAGTGGGGAAAAGATCTCGATCAATCGGCGCCATCTCTCTCGAGGTCGCAAGAGCAAGCCCTCTTTGGCCTCGCCGCCCCGCGACCTTTCTTCTGACTTGCCTGGATGAGATTCACAGATCTGCTGCCTTTGCCTGGGACCGCAAATGCCTTGATCGCGCGCGAGGTGAGACACCGCCGCCCATTTTGCGATCTCTCTTGTCATGCCGGAGGATGGCCGCGATGGGTTGTCCCCACCGCTGAGGTGGTGGAATTATTTATACCCATCACCGCTTAAACACTGGGTCACCTTGGCAGGTGGAAAGTATTGACTTAAAAATTCTTTCTCCAATGCAGCCTGTGTGTAATGGATTCCGTAGGGAGAGAGCTATACCACTCTTTAGCTTCTCCTTCAAAGAGAATGGAAACAAGTGTAAGTTTAATCACATCCTCACTCACACCTTGAATGCGTGTCGCACCACATATCTCCCGTGAATGTGTACGCGTGTGTGTGAGGATTTTCGAAGGGAACCAGTGAAACATTGATGCATGCTGCATCATCTGAATGAGACTGGGTTTTAGTTCAAAGGTTTGTGCGGTAATGGCTGGTAGGACGATAGCCGGGTTGATAAAGGATCGCACTGCATGGCGTAGTCCGCCAACGCGCGTCGATCTTCCGCGCCATTATAACAATATCTTTGATCTCCTTTATTAGGTTTCGCTCGATATCCTGATCGGTTGAACTTCCTTCGTCCGAGGAATCGGTAAAACGGTCTTCTCTATTGGGTCGGACTATGGTCCGCCGAGGTCGTGAAAAGAGTAATGGCCCTTTCGACTTCGAGTTTGCATAAACCGATACCCAACTCAAGGTATTGAACCTAAAAACTAAAGAAAAAAATAAAAACCTAAACTAAGAAATTTAAAACCTAAATCTAAAATTAAAACCTAAAGAAAAGAAAAGAGGGGAAAAGAAAAAGATTGAGGAAGAAAGGGACGGACGGGCGCCCAAACAAATGGATGAGCGTCTGCCTTGAAATTGGATCGAATCGTGTTCAAAAATTGAACGCTGTCTGATCCTTCGAGTCGCTTTGGACGGGCGTCCAAATTTATGGACGTTCGTTCAAGGGTCGAATTCGGATACAGGATTGAAAAAATTACAGTGAACGAGCGTTCAAACGAATAAACGCTCGTCCAGATGCAAAGTTTCAGAGAAAGAACAGAAACGAATTCAGAAACAGAGGGGGATTTTGAGAAAACAGAGGAGAAAAATAGGGGACAGAAACTAATCACAAAAATAAAAACCTTAAACCCTAATAACCTGAACTAAAACCTAATGATCTAACTAAAAAAATCTACCTAAAGGGATACGTAATCAGAAACCAAAACCTACGAAAGATTTAAAACAGAAAAAACATAAAACACTAACAAGAGGGAAAAACATGTGTTGAAATCTTCTAACCCCAAAATGGAAGGGAAAACAGTGGATTTTGACCTCGAAAACGGTGTCGGACGGCCTCTGGCCATCCGCCACGTCGTCGGCGTCGGAACGAGCTTTCCGAATTGGGGTCCTGCGCGCCAAACGGACACTCGAGCCGAAAGTTATGGCCAAAATACTAAAGAGTGCTAAAACGATCCCTTTTTATCCAAAAGTTTGATCGTTAAAAACGTGGAGTTAGATGATTCAACCTTAGAAACCTATCTACGACACTTACCTATGAAAAAAAACAGAAAACCTAATTGAAATAAAAATAAAAACTAATGGCGACAGATGCACGGGCGCGTCAATTAATCGGGCGGGCGCCCTCCTGGAGAAGAATCTGACGGGCGCCTCAGATGACCAGACGCCGCCCAACCGAACAGATTCAACAGAGAGAGCGAAAAAAAAAAAAAAAAAAAAAGCGATATCGTAAAACAGAGACTAAAACTCAAAAACAAAAGTCTATACTACAACTAACAAGAACAAATATTAATTAATGTAAAAACAAATAAGTAAAGCAACTAAATCACCAACTAAAAATGTAAATAAAAACAAAACCTAACCTAAATTACTAATGAAAAACAAAAACTAGACAACCGTCCGGTTCCCGGCAACGGCGCCAAAAACTTGTCCCGGATTTTATCTATACAAAACAACAAGTAATAAACCGGTTAACCTCAAGTGCAAGGATCGTAGTATGGAGGCTAATGCCGGGTCGATCTTACGGGTAACTAGATTGCTGAACCCTAGCTTTTGTTTTTAACTAATTATTGTCACGAAAAACTAACCTAAACAAATATTGCATAAAAGTAACTAGACAGAGGAGATTAATCCAATGCTAGGAAAGATTGAAAGCGATAAACTAACTAAACTAGAGTGCAAAAAAAGTAAACTAAAGCTAAACAATTCAAGTTTCAAGAGATTTGAATCAAGTTATAACAAACGAACGAACAGTTGATCCACCTATCCTATCAACATTCGAGATCCTATTCAGATTATTTCGTGATTCTAATCAAGTTGTGATTTGCCTTATCTAAGTACGACCTCTAATTTCTTAGATGGTTCTCCTATCAATCTTTATCTTTCGATTTACAGATTAACGCTTTTCAAAACAAAGGTGGAAACTCTAACGCCTCTAACCTAGAAATCTAACCTATTAACTTTCGCTTTTATAGATTAAAGATCTACTCTTTTATCATGGTGTTCTAAAGTTAACATGATTTTCATCACATAAAACAAACACAAAAGCAAACATCTTTCGATATAATTCGCAATAAACAATGTAAACATGATAAAAGAAACAACTTGTATTAAAGAACTCACAAAACAATCACGATTCGAATCAATAGTTGACGGATAGGCTTCACACCGCTGCTCAAAAGAGGTCTAGCCTCTTATCATCTTCGTGAGACTTGAAATTGATGAATAAAAAGACATGAAAAGTAGCTAATCTAATCTATGAATCTAATTGCATAAAGCGGAAGAAAATAGAATAAAACGCAGCCAAGCCGCTCCCTAGGGTTTAGGGTTCAAATTGTGTGTCTAGGGTTGATTATGCGCTGCTATATATAGAGAAAATCAAGTCGGTTGCTACAGCACGCGCCCGACGCTGTTCATTATCATGGACGCCCGTCCATGAATATTATTTCAACTCGTAATTAATCCGGACGCTCGTCCAGGACCCAGCTCCAGTATTTTGCTCATAACTTCACTTCTAGGGCTCCGAATGAGGTGATTCAACATGCGTTGGAAAGCTATTTCACTCTTCTACAACTTTCATCAAGACAAATTTCCATGAAAGTGCCTACAAGTGTGGACAAAATTCCCATGAAGTGCCTGGTTCCGGTTTCTTCAATGATTCTTCACTTAAACATCTTTCAACTCTTCCATCTTCATGTGATCATCGTTTAAGCTCCTTACTCATCATGCAAACGTATCTAACAACATGATAGAAACATGCAAAATGTAACATCATACGGATAAACATAAAACACCGATAAAATCACGTAAATATCTCGATTTTGCATTTAAACACATTTAAAACTCGTTTACTCAATAATTCGATAAAACCAACACTTTTCTATAAAAAGTACTAAAATACCAAGGATATTGTTACGGGAATAACGTCATATAAATCATTAATTTCACCCTTAACACTAGCCACTCTGGATATAATACTTCTTTCACTATCTAGGCCGCTAGTAGTTTATCGACTTCCAGCTCTATAGCCTCAAGTCGATCGGATGCAAAGTTTCTCTTCTTTTGCTTGACTGGCCTCTTAGCCTGGTCAATTTCGAGCTTATGAACTGCAATGTCTGTAGATAGCCCTGGCATGTCGGTAGCCTTCCAGGCAAAGACATTTCTGAACTCGATTAACAACTCGATGAGCAACTGTTTTTCTTTTACTGGGATCCATACCCCGACCTGCACACACTGATCGTTTTCTCCTTCCCAAAGTCGAACGTTCTCAACTGAATCACCGGAGACCCAGTTCTTTTCTTCCTCTTCCTCTGGAATTAGTTCCTCGACTAAGATTTGTTGAACTGCCATCTTCCCATTCATGACATCGGAGTTGCAACTCCGTACGGCTTCAACGTCTCCCTTTACCTCATGGGAACCGTTCCTGGTTGGAAATTTCATGCTATTGTGGAATGTCGAAATGATCGCATGCAAGTCGAAGAGCGCAGGTCGTCCTAGAATGACATTATAGGCAGAGGGAGCTTTGACCACTACATTGTTCAACTCGAGAGTCCTTCCTTTCTCGCCGTCCCCAACTGTTGTGAGTAACTTTATCGATCCAATAGGATGAACTGCTTGCCCTGTTAACCTAAACAAAGGAGATGCTATGGGAGCTAGATCTTTCTCTTGCAACTTCATCACTTGGAAAGCCGAGTAATACAAAATGTTTACTGCGCTACTATTATCGATGCAAACTCTCGATACACGGGCTTGACTAATCACAGCCTTGATAACCAGCCCCTCACTATGACTCCTAGACTTAGGGATATCGTCGCGAGGTCCCTATCCGACTTCCGTCGTAAATTTGAGCTGCTTACGCTCTCTCGAGCTATCATCTGGCTCTCGACTGGATTGGTCTTTGTCACTCTCACCAGGTCCAAAAATCGTGTTAACATAACTGTTTGGTCGATTATCATCGTATCTGTCCCGACCAAAGTTGTCTCTGTTATTTCCATCCCGACCTGGAGATCGATTCCTTTGGGGTAACCGATCTCTCCGTCTCTGGGCGTCTCGGCCTCGACCCCTATCTTGATCGGAGTTTTTTCTTTATATTCTCCATGCCCCCTGGGCCCATCATATCGGGATCTGTCGACCACTTCATCTAGCTTCCCCTCCTGGATGCAGATGTCAATGTCTTTTTTCAGGTCGTGACAATCCTCTGTTGTATGACCTATGTCTTTGTGAAACTCACAGTATTTGCTTGCATTCCTCTTTTCTCGAGGTTTCTTCAACGGTGATGGTTTTCTCGCTATGTTCTTTGAGAGCATAATCGATAACACCTCGGCTCGAGATCGATTAAGCGGAATAAAATCCTTATCACGCGTGGGTCCCTTCTTGCCCCCACGATCTGAGGCGGGTGTCTCGATACGGTCCCAGACAGAAGGCTTACTCTCGACATCCTGTCTCTTAGATTGATTCCTGTTCGGACATCGATTGTCCTTCTTGGGATCCATCCAGTCGGATTGGGTGTGCCTACGCACTGCCTCTTCCCTTTGACAGAATCTATGCACCACGTTAACACATTCATCCATGGTGTGGGGGACATCTCTGCTCAACTTCATGTATAACTTTGTGTTACGCAGCCCCCCCACGAACGATGTGATCAGAAGTCGGTCATCTGCATCCTCGACCAGCATGGCCTCGAGATTAAACCTCTTCAAATAATCTAACACTGCCTCATCCTTTTGCTGCCTCATATTCATGAGGTGCGTGGCACTTAAGTGAAACTTCTTGTTGACGATGAACGCATCTCAAAACTTGCGAGCTAGCATGGCGAAACTGGAGATCGACCCGGGTCGTAGCTTAGTAAACCATTCTCTGGCCCGACCTACGAGAAGCATCTCAAATGCTCGACATCTCATCGCATCGGGTGTGCCATCCAACCTCATCTAGGACAGACACCTGTGTAGATGGTCTTCCGGGTCGGTAGTACCATCGTAAGGTTCTATCTTTGGTATCTTAAACCCCTTGGGTTTAGGGAAACTCTCGATTTCCTTTGTGAAAGGGGACTCTAACCATATCGAAACTTGATTCTTTCCCAGAATAACATCCAGTTCCTCCCTGACACTGTCTTTATCCATTCTCTGATGCTTCTGTTGGATCTCACGCCTCTTTCTCTCGACCGAGCTAGAGGACGCACTGACTTCGTCTATGGGAGTTCGTTTAGGCTTGTCTGTGGCATCTTTCCAACCGCCATCTGCTGCAATGTCTTTCTGGCCGCTGGCTGCTTGTCTTTGCGCCGTAACCGCCTCTGCTATAATCCTGGACATTAATTCCAGGTCCGCCCCTGCCAATTGATCCACAAGCGCTCGGTGTTCTGGAGCAAGACCTTGCTTTTCTTGCTGGGGGTTTCCCTGGACATGACCTTGCTTTTCTTGCTGGGGATCCTTAAGGGTGAGATCCAAGACTGGATCTTTTTCTCCTTGCGTGCCAAGATGCAACTGCTCGTTAATCTGTGAGCTTTGATCTGGAGCTTTGGATGTTGTTTTTCTGGGAGGCATCATGATCTTGGTGGATTCAACAGTAGAACGCCCTCCTTCTAACGCCAAATGACGATGACAAGTTATGTCACCTTAATAATCCGGGACCTAATTGAATCTAGTGATGAACACACACAAGAACCCTAATGCCTAAAGAATGAGATGATGTCGTTTTATGTTTGCGGCTGAGTCTAAGAATGTATCTTAGATTGCCTACGTATCCTGTTAGGTTCCAGGAATCAAGCCTTACGTAGTTCCTGGAATGGGGTATTTATAATGACAATACTTGCCCTAACCTTAATACTAGGTCGGCTTATGTTATTGTCACATTTACCCTTTAATGGGCCGTAACCCTTGCCCAAGCTATCGCTGTTAATGGGCCTGAATAGCTGGTGCGGACTCCGTCATCGATATCGATATGGCCGACCTACGGCACTCGACCCTAGGACTCATTATCCTACACTACTAGCTGGTGTGGACTCTATCCTCGAGGACTCGTCGCTCCACACTGCTCGAATGTCGGTAGTCATTGCCCCGAGTATAGGCGTCTACATGAGTACCTTGGAGTTAATTCGTAATGTGATGACCAAATGATAGACGACACGTGGAAGGAGTGAAACCCTGTATCGTCAGTGATGAATCGGAAGATATCTATTATGGGAGGAAGTAAATCTCAAGAGAAATCAAAGCAGAATCGGATTACATTAAAGATAAATACAGAAGCAGCATGAAAAGTGGAGTAAGGAACAAGAAAAGCCAGCGAACCAATCAGAGAAGAGAGGACACGCTGGCAGCGAGCCATCAGCTCGCTGGGGGCAAGGTCGGCAAATCTGGGAGATCGGCTAGGAGTTATCAAATCTATCTGCTTTTTAGGGTTTTCAAATCTATCTTTAGGTCGGCCTAAGACTCTATATAAAGGAGCAGCCACGAATTTCATTACGACACACTCTAGAAACACAATATTACAATACTTTTAGTTTATCAATATAGTTCTTCTATTTTATATTATGTTTCTTCATCACGGAGGCGATGGATTCATCGATTAGAGATTGCATTGAAGGATCGGAGGACCCTCCGTCTACGAGGGTAATGTCTATCCAAATATGTTGTTTTTATTCGTAGATCTATTTTATTTCATTATGGAGTAGTCGTTTGTGTATTGATTTCGTGATGTAGTTAATTAACAAACCCATATTCGTGTAGATCTAAGCCGTACGAAGGCATTTTACGTGCAAATTCTAGAGTCACCGGTCTAGATCTACCACGGTCTATATGGCTAGATCTAGCCATCAAGATTCTAGTAATTTTCTGTGAACGACTTCGCCACGCTGCGTGCTTTCGCTTTTCGTATAAACATGTAATAGATCCGGCCAATTTGTTACATCGTTCTCGTAAATTAATATGATATATTGTGAAAATTGTCATGTTACTTGGACATTAGTTAGCCGATCGTTTAGAAGGTGTGCCAACCCGTCCACGGTGGTTGCCTAGACGAGGTGACGATTTTAGATCGGCATCCCTAGTTTGGTATAGCATACTTGTTACATGATGTTCTACCCTGTCCAAGGAAGGATTCGTAATTAAGCATAAGGATCTTCTATCCGTTCACGAATTAGATCCAGTTTAGGGGATGGCTCCCTTAGCTAGAATATAATCAACCTTAATGTCTTTTCTGTCTCGGCTTAGATATACATATATGGGGGAGTAATTACTACTAGCGTAATCAATACCGTTTGTTAGAGTCTTATAGAACCTTAAAAATAAGTGTTTAGTGGCTTGTGTCGTATTGTTAGTCTTTGTGTTTTCTATCGTGTCAACCTTTATCTTTACGTTATAGTTGGTCGTAGACCGCCCTTTAATCTATTTTTAGTTTAATAACGTTGTACTTGTTTAAGCCGAGTCTCTGTGGGATCGGCCTCGACTCTATCTAGCTATACTACGATTGAACCTAGTTCTCTTGCTAGTTGGTTATTTAGGTATCGAGTACTTTTATTACTTGACATGACATCAAGTTTTTGGCGTTGTTGCCGGGGACTCGTGTCATTAATCAAGTATAGCTTATTTTTTTAAAAGTAGATTCGTAAATATTATGAATAGTGTCTGTTTAATTAGTTTTCATAGCATAGAATTAACTTGTTAGTGTCGTAGAACGAATCTGGGCAGTTTCCTAGAATCTGGTGAACTCACTGGCAACGAGCTCTGTACTCGCTGGGAGCCAGCCAGTTTTTCTGGGTAGTTTCTGTTTTGTTTCGTTTTACATAGTTTCTGCATTGTGTTTTCGTATTTTTCATAATTTTTAGAGTCTGTTTTAGTTTATTTTTTGTTTATTGAGTCTAATTAAAGTTTCTAATTGTTTATTGTTTTTGTTTTTGTCTATTTTAGAGTCTCGACAAAGGTAGTAGCCTTGGCGTATTTTAATTGTTTATTGTTGTTTTTGTCTTGCAAAAAAAAAACAAGCTACCCCGATTTCTAAGGATCCAAACGAAGAGCAAGGCGAGGAAATCAATTTGACTCAGACATGGAAGGATTACTGAATGAAGCCAACCAGGTAAATGGAAATAATTTTAATAATGCAAATTATGTTAACCAAGCTGTGGCTGCATGTGAAAGGCATACTTTGCAAAGCTATGCAACGCCTACCATTGAACAATTCATCCCTGCTATCGTAGTGCCTGAAAATGCTGCTGAAGTTTATCACCCGAAACCTAACGTCATTCAAATGGTGGAAAAGTATTCCACTTTTCATGGTATCCTGAATGAAGATCCTAGCATTCACGTGATGAATTTCTTACAGATCGTTAGTACCGTGAAGCCAGAACTGGTTCCTGAGGATAACATTAAGCTGAAACTTTTCCCTTTCTCTTTGAAATATAAAGCTAAGCAATGGATTTTCTCTTTAGAGGCTAGATCAATCACGACCTGGGAGGAACTGCTACAAAAGTTCATGAATAAGTACTTCCCTATAGGAAAGACCTTTAAGTACTTCCCTAGAGTTTTGATCAAGCTTGGGAACGTTTTAAAGAGTCAATGAGGAAGTGCCCTCATCATGATATCCCTCTATGGATTTTAATGCAAACCTTTTACCATGGATTGAGAGATACGGAGAAGATAAGAGTAGATGCCTCCAGCAATGGAGCGTTTGTTCTTTTATCTCCTAAGGAGGCACAAGGAAATATGGAGCAAATAGCAATGAATAGCCAATGGGGATGTGGTGAAATAGAAACTGTGAAGATGGCCAATAATTTATTTGTGGAGGATGTATCGCATAAGATCCTACATACTCTATTGATCATAAATGATAAGGTGGATGGTATGCATGAGAGGATTCAACGAGTGGAGACTGGAAATGTAATATCCCGAAATTTTGACTTACTAATTAATTAATAAAGGATCTAATTATTCGGGAAATTATGTGATTTAAATAAATTTTTATGAAGGGATTTATTTAGTAATTAAAAAGGAGTTTTAATCACTTAATGAATAAAAAGGGTTTTCACTCCTTTTTCCTCCCTTATTTTTCCCCAAGCAAAATTTTTTGTTCAGCCTCAAAACCTCCCTTGCCGCCGACTTGCTTGTGAGGAGGAAGGAGAAAAAATCTCTCCTTGGTGTTTAGGAATTCGTCGTCAGTAATCGTTGTTTTCTTTTATAGATTCGAGCTTCGTTGAGGATCGTTTCTAGCTTAGCAAGGGCTTTCAAAACGCAGCAATTCCGGTAAGGATAATTCTATGCTGTCAAAAGTTTAACTTGATGCTGTAAAAGTTTAATTTAAGACTTCTATGCTTGTGTGCCACGGTTTTGGTGTGTTAAACGTTCCTAGTAGTGTGTTTTTGTGTTAGTTAAAATCTGATCGATATGATACCTTTGTATGGGGTTTTTTGGGCTTAAGGGTAGCTTTCGGCTTGCTTCATTACGTGAAAAACGGCTCGTAATCGCGAGAAAATTGTTAGTGTTCGAGATGAAACCAGGTGGACGGGCGCCCAAGCCTCTGGGACGGGCGTCTGCTTTGATTTCATCCTAGACGGGCGTCTGGATTGCCTGGACGGGCGCCTGGCGGGTTGTTTTACATTCGTGATCTAACTCGCTAAAGTGGGCGGGCGTCAGTACTTTCTCGACGGGCGCGTCTGCTGAGTTGGTTTTTGGACGGGCGTCAGGTTACCTGGACGGGCGCCTGAGGGGTTGTTTTATATTCGTGGATCTAACTCGATGTTTTGGACGGGCGTCGATTGCTTTGGACGGGCGTCCAGTGGAGTCCTTGGACGGGCTTTCGGTCTTCCAGCACGGGCGCCCAGTCTATGTTGTTTTCCTTCCTTTGTGGGTTGTTGATAAGTCTTATGAATATGTATGGTAAGTTGGGTTTTGATGAGTCGAGGCTTTGATATCATTGTGGGACTTGTTTGTTGGGCATTGAGGTTCGTAGACCCTCAGGGGGTTGGGCCGGATAGGGTAGCTCCCAAAGCCGTAAACCCGGGAAGGTTTCCTTACGACTTCAAAGTGACCCTACGTGTTTGGGGAGTTGCAGGCAGATGATGTGGTCGGGCCGGATAGGGTAGTACCCGGCCGGGAACCCGGAAGGTTTCCTTGCACCTCAAAGACGTGATGGTCCATCTAGTATGGTACCATTGGATGACCTTTAGACCCTCCTCTCTGGGCTTTACCTTTTTTGAGGATGTGCACATTCGGGACCTTTAGGTGGCTAGTTGTGACGTTTGGTATCTGTTATGGGCAGGTCGTAACTTTTATAGATTGGTTGGGTCCTTCATAAGTGTAGTAGTACCTCTCTTGAGTTGGTTTTACCTTTGTACACTAGATTTATTCTTACTCAACTTTGTAGTTGACGGTTTGTACTTTCGTTTGACCCTGCTATGATCCATTTATGGGGAGCAGATTCTTAGCAGGTACTTCTATGGAAGTTTTCTTGTTGCTGGGATGTCGCGGGGTTTGAGAGCCACGTTTTCTACATTATTTGGAATTTTTAATTTTTAAAGATTTTGACGTTCCGCATAATTTCATTTTCTTCAGGATACTTGTATTCACTTTAATACTTTCTTTTAAAATAATGAATGGTGAATGTTTATTTTCTTTCTCATTGTGGAATGTTGCATGTTAACGCCACGATCGTGTGTCGTGATGAGTGGCACTACGGTGACCAATACCGCGGCCCGACGGATTGGAAATCGGGTGTTACAAAGTGGTATCGAGACGCCGACTCCAGGACCACCAC
The DNA here is from genome assembly GCA_026214975.1 of Gentiana macrophylla. NCBI lineage: Eukaryota > Viridiplantae > Streptophyta > Magnoliopsida > Gentianales > Gentianaceae > Gentiana > Gentiana macrophylla. Next base: position 32,191,085 of record CM047809.1, on the reverse strand, counting down.
CTAAAATGAACCTTAAGAATAAATTCACTAAAATAAGCACAAATGAGGATGTGTGTGGTAGGTATTGAGTTCTATGTAGGGAAAGTACGGTAAGTTCTGATGTATGTGGCAATGTGGCTGTGTGTTGCAATTAATTTTGGACAGTAAGTGTTAGTATATGTGAAATATTCTGTGGCATGATATAGGTGATAATTGAATGTATGATTGTTTACTTTTGTAGTTTAGCTATGCCTCCTTGGAATGGAAATGAGAGGGACCAGCTGATTGATCAGCTGGTTAAGATGAATCAAGACTGATTCAGCGGTCAACAAGTCGACAGAGGATCGTTCTCAGGGGTCAACCACCGGCATGACTAGGGCCATGAGTCAGCAGAGGCCTAGTCAGTACGATGGTAAGGGAGATCCTAAGGGACTCGAGTGGTGGATTAGGGAGTTTGAGAAAATTTTCGCCACTTTAGGCTGTCCAGAGGAACTGAAGGTCGACCAAGCTGCTTTCTACTTGGTTGACAGGGCTGATTTATGGTGGGGTGCTAACAAAGATCGGTTGGCTCAGACTGTAAATGAGCAAGGGGAAACGGTATTGGTCCCACTGAACTGGACTGAGTTTAAGCAGGAGCTGAGGCATGAATTCTTTCCCGAATCCAAGAGGAAAGAGCCGCGGGTGGAGTTCGATAATCTCCGACAGGGGGATATGACTGTCCAAGAATACTACGAGAAGTTTGTCGACTTGGCAGTTTATGCATCTGAGCTAGTACGACTGAAGAGGCCAAGATGGTGAAGTTTGAGCAACACTTAGATTTAGCGATCCGGGATCGTATGTGTGCAAGCAGGGGCTTCACGAGTTTAAAAGAGATGTGTGAAGTAGCATGCAACATTGAGAGGATTCGGAGAGAGGTCAAAGCGGCATATACTACTAACAAAAGGAAGAGCGTCTCGAGGACAATCGAGGCAAGCAGAAAAAGCGGAGCAATTCGAAACCCACCAAGACGACCGTCCTTTTTCGGAAAATTCCCACCTTACCAGGGCGGTGGTGGTCAGCCGGTGAGAGGTAACTCCTGTGGGTTTAGTCGGCCACGGTTATCATTGCAAGCGGTGCCGGAGAAATCATCCGGTACCGATTGTTCAGTCACGCAGTTCAATGTCACAATTGTGGGAAGTTTGGACATAGACGATATGAGTGCTTTACGGCTCTCCACACCTGCCGGTCGGCATCGGTTACGGGAAGCAACATGGGTGGGACTCCGAGGAGCAACACGGGGAACATGGGTAGGGGTAACCAAAGAGCAGAGTGGTACTCGCGCACAGAGCCGACAGGGGTGCACTGCGCCACTCGGTGGAAACAGAAACCGACCATCGTGGTCGGCCAAAGACAACTTCAGGGGACCGAGAAAAATCGGATCGGGAGATTTTTCGCCTTCGCGTAGAGAGGAGGCCGAAAGCAGAGCAACCACGTAGTGACGGGTAATTTTCTGTTTAACTCATTCTTATCCTATGTACTTTTTGATTCGGTGCATCATGTTCCTTTGTAGCAAGTTCGCATGTTTTGAGGTTAGGTCTAGCTACATTTGAGGTAATTGACAAAAATTTATGCAACCATCGTGAGAGTTAGTACCATGTTCTAAGTTGTATAGAGATGTACCAATAGTGATTTTGGGAGTCAACTTGTCGGTTGACTTGATCGAGTTCCTCTCGAGAACTTCGCGTTATTTTGGGTATGGATTGGTTGACCTGCATAATGCCAAAATTGACCGTGAGAGCGAAGAAGGTGACTTTGAGAGGTCCTAAAAGGAGTGCGGGTATCTTACAAGGGATTTGTGGATAAACCTAATGTGAAGATTATTCCGTGATGACTTTGAGATCTCTCATCGAGAAAGGGCACCCGTTGTTTATGTTCACGTACATGATGTAAGCACGGGGATCCTAAACTAGCGGACATTGATGTAGTCCATGATTTTGGGGATGTATTCGCCGATGAGATACTGGCATGCCACCCTGGAGGAGGTAGAGTTTGCAGTGGAGTTGGTGCCGGGACCGACCGATATCGAAAGCACTCTATCGTATGGCACCTAAGGAATTAGCGTAACTAAAGGTACAATTGGAAGAACTGCTTTCGATAAAGGGTATATCCGACCGAGTGTATCACCATGGGGAGCTCCGGTGTTGTTTGTGAAGAAGAAGGATGGTAGTATGCGGCTGTGTATTGATTACCGGGAACTGAACAACGTCACAGTGAAGAACAAGTATCCGTTACCTAGGATCGATGATTTGTTCGATCAACTACGGGGTGCAGGTATTTTCTCGAAGATTGATTTGCGATCGTGGTATCACCACTCCGGTAGCGGATCACGGATATTCCAAAGACCGCATTTCGCATCGTGCACGGACATTACGAATTCACGGTCATGCCTTTCGGATTGACCAACGCACCAGCAGTTTTCATGGATTTGATGAACCGGGTATTCAGACCCTACTTGGACCAGTTTGTAGTAGTCTTTATTGACGACATCCTGGTCTACTCTAAGACTAAGGAAGAACATGCCGAGCACCGAGGCTCAGATTGCATTTTACGGGAGAAACAATCAGATGCGAAATTGTCGAAATGTGAATTCTGGTTGGAGCGAGTGGCATTTTCGGGCATGTTGTCTCGAAAGACGGTGTATCCGTTGACCCGAGCAAGATAGAGGCGGTGATTTAGATGGCCAACACCTAAGAATGTTGCGGAAATTCAAGCTTCTTGGGTTTGGCTGATATTACCAAGATTTGTAAAAGACTTTTCCAAGATTGCGAGGCCGATGGCGCATTAATGAAGAAAGAGAACCGGTTTAAGTGGGATGAAAAATGTGAGGCGTTCCAACCGCTGGCAGGAACGGTTGACTACGGCTCTATTTTAGCACTACCAGAGGGTAATGAGGATATTGAGGTTTATACCGATGCATCGAAGAATGGTCTGGGTTGCGTACTGATGCAACGGAGACGAGTGATCGCGTATGCATCGAGGCAGCTGAAACCATATGAGAGTAACTACCCGACTCACGACTTAGAGTTGGCGGTGTGGTTTTCGCATTGAAGATATGGCGACACTATTTGTATGGAATAACTTTCAAGGTGTTTTCGATCACAAGAGTCCAAGTACATATTTACACGTAGGAGCTCAACATGCGCCAGAGGCGTTGGTTGGAACTAATTAAAGATTATGACATGGGAATCCAATACCACGAAGGGAAGGCCAATGTAGTGGCGGACGCTTTGAGTCGGAAATCGATTCATTCCTTGTGCGAGGAAGTAGCTCGGATCAGATTAAGAGAAGAGTTGGACCGCATGAATATTTGTGTCATCCAGAAGGCGGAGATAAAAGCGACTTCGTCTTGCAACCCGAATTATACGCTGAGATACGGGCGAAACAAGTGGGTGACAGGGTAATTGAGGCAAAGAAGGCCAAGATTGGTACAGATGGAGCGGCTGATTTTACGTTACACGAGGATGGTAGTATCCGGTTTAAGGGTCGGTGGTGTGTACCAGCCGACGAAGAACTCAAGAGGCGGATCTTGAGTGAAGCTTATAGTACGCCTTATTCGGTTCATCCGGGAGGAGACAAATTGTACAAAGACCTCAAGAAAACCTTTTGGTGGCCCAATATGAAACGTGAGGTAGCAGAATTTGTGTCAAAGTGCTTGACTTGTCAGAAGGTCAAGATTGAACATCGACGGCCACAGGTATCTTTGCAGCGCCGTTGGATGTGCCGGTTTGGAAGTGGGATTCCATCTCTATGGATTTTGTATGCGGATTACCGAGGAGCCCTAAAGGGAATAATATGATTTGGGTCGTTGTGGATAGACTGACCAAAGCGGCGCATTTCATCCCGACGAAAGACACACTGAGTAAGACGGAGTTGGCTATGGCATACCGGAGAAATATTGTGAGACTATATGGTATACCCAAAGAAGATTGTGTCGAGATAGAGATGCGAGATTCATATCTCGGTTTTGGCGAGAGCTGACAGACACCTTGGGGGCGGAGCTACTAATGAGTAGAGCTTTTCACCTGCTACCGATGGTCAGACGGAGAGGACCATACAAACTTTGGAAGACATGTTGAGGGCATTTGTGTTAGAATTCAAAGGCTCTTGGGAGGAAAAGCTCGATCTTATTGAGTTTTCATACAACAACAGTTACCATGCCAGTAGGAAGTGCAAAAGTCCGGTTTGTTGGGACGATTCGTCCGAGGCAGTGATTTTGGGACCGCAGATGATCGAAGATACGATTAAGCGTGTGCGATAATCCGAGAAAAGATGAAGGCTGCCAGGATAGCGGAAAGAGCTATGCAGACTTACACCGACGGGATATTGAGTTCGCCGTGGGCGATAAAGTATTGCTACGAGTATCACCAACCGTGAGGAGTGATGC